>OY720682.1:117007582-117607582 GCA_963170755.1 Amphimallon solstitiale | reverse complement strand
TATATATTTTTTAAATGAAATATAGAACGGAAATGGAAAATGTAAATGAAAATGAATATAGAACGAAAAAGAAGTTGTATTTCGTATTATTAACCTCGCCTTGATGAAGTTTTCATTTCTGCCCATTTTTTTTTTGTTTTTGCGTAGGCTTAACAAACACTAAAATTAAACTAAAACATAGAAATGTAACAAATTTTTAATAAGAGGAAGAAATGAACGAAAGTATGTTCACCACAGGATGCTTAATGTATATGAGAAATATGTAATATTTTACAATGAAATTATGGTCCAACTAATTTCGGTGGCGTAAGAAATTAATACCCAAAACGCGAAAGACTTGTTAAAGCGAAAACCATCGAAAACATTAAACGAGTTGGAGTATTGGTGTTAGCACATCAAAGAATAGAAACCTCAATAATTGCCGATAAGGTAGGTATATCACAAGCTACAGTATTAAAAATTTTGCACGATGATTTGGGAATGAATAAAGCACTTCGTATTTCGAAATTTTTCATCCCTTAACAAAAACTGTGTTGGTAACACATTTGCGAAGCCCATTTGGTGGCTTTAGCTAACGACAAAAACAGACGATTAAGCGTCACTGGGATCCGCCGACAAAACATGAATCTTTGCAGTGATTCCACAAGGGATCTCCACTGTCTAAGAAAAGGTGTGCGCAGGGTAGTATATGCTGGGTGCCTTTAAAGGCATAGCATTTCTTTTGGACCCGGCGAACCCACATGCCCAAGCTTGGTCAACTTAGCCATACTGTCAGGCGATTAAATTAGTTAGAGGCCTCGATCTCGAAACATCCAACCAGTGATGCGTGTGACTGGTACTACGGGGGTCGGGGAGCCCACGGAACTTGTTCCGCCCCGATCATTGGGGTTTGGCCTCGTAGTGACAGTGGTTGAAACCCGTGCTGGTTAGGAGGAGTTTTTCTCCTCCACCGAGTGAGCAGCGTTCCCCCTGCTAGATAGGCCCCTTTTCAACCTATAAGGTGCGTCGATAAGGTCCTGAAACCGAAAGGCATTACAGGTAGCTCTCCTTTCGAGGTGGACTACCTAATTTGGGCGTATCCCAATTGCGTTGCCCATGGGGGCCCTGGTGAATTAAGCCACGTTAAACAAAACAACGGATTATATATGTCAAACAAAAGTAATCACGCAGAATTCATCAGCATAGATATGTTGTTTTGGAATATGAAAGGAATCTAATTGAATTAAAAAATTGGTAATGTTTATAAGGAAACAATCAGGAACGTAAAAACAGTCATACAGCAAAAAAGGCCTCACAATTGTGATCAAAAGTTTATACTGCTTCACAAAGTCCCTGAAGTAATCGACGAGTACGGCTTTGTAGAGATGATACATCTACCCTATATGCCACATTGGGCACCGAGTGACTTATCTCTTTCTTAAATTAAGAAGAATTTAAGGGGACGCCGTTTTTCTTTGGATCTAGAAGAAGCGTGGGTGGAATTTTTTGAGGACTTATCAAAAGAAATTTATGTCCGTTAATATACACCCTGTCCAGTTTAAAATGCAGTACATGGGGATATTGGAAACCGTTGGAGATACAACGTCGATTAAATGGGAGAAAAGTTGCGTATTCATTTGTCCATGAATAATTCGACAACAGATTTTGAAATTTTTGTTTCATTGGGCAGATACAGGGTGAAAAAGAAGAAAATGCATTTTTGAAAATCTTGCATATTTTGTTTCCTAGAAGAGATAAATTTACAAAAGTTGTAAGCTAGGCATAACAAGTCATGAGGATTTTAAAAATGATTAAAAACAAAATCTAGGTCTACTAGATTTTGCGTGACAATAATCAACTTTTGTTTTTCTTATGGCAGCCATATTGGATTTTGACATTTTTAATATCTTCAAAAAAAATGCTATTCAATGATGTATAATATGTTTATGTTCAAGATAGTAAAAACATGAAAAATAGAGAAAGTAAGATTTTAACATAGTAGGCCGTGATAATAAATCTGACATTTGTATTAAACAACTCTAAAAGCTGTGAAGTTTATTCTGAACTGTCAGTAATCTTATTGTTAATCTCATTGTATTGTTATAAGTATCTGTACTGTGCAAACCTAAGATGGATCGTTTTACAAATAGTGACAAATATCAAATGCTGGAGTGTTTTATTTTGTGTGGAAGAAATGATGAATTGGCTGCAGAAATGTATTTCGATAGATACCCTGAAAGGCGGCAGCCAGAAAAAAGCGTTTTTTCGCCGATTGCGTGATAATTTGATAATGCATGGAAGTTTTGTCAAACCCAAAAAAAGGCAAAACAATGAAAATAATGAAAATATTGATCTTCAAGCAGCTGTTGAAAATCCCCGTACGTCTTTACGGGTAATTGAAAATACACTTGGCGTAGCTAGGTCAACAGCTGGTGCCATTTTAAAACGTGCCAAATTTAAACCTTATCGTGAAAGAGCCAGCCAAGGGCTTCAAAATAGTGACGAAATACGAAGAGAACAATTCTGTCATTGGTTCATCGAAAAACATAATGAAAATCCAAACTTTTTTGCGAAAATTTTATGGTCTGATGAGAGTCGATTTGCTAACTCTGGAATGTTTAATCGTAAAAATACTATCTTTTGGTCCAATGAAAATCCACATCTAGTTCGTGGCATTAGACAGCAAGTCAGATGGGGATTTAATGTCTGGATCGGCGTTATTGATACCCATGTTATCGGTCCATTCTCTTTCAATGAGAATTTAAATTCTGAAAGGTATTTAGAACTTTTGCGCACACATGTTGCTAAACGAATTGAAGAACTTCCACTTGCCACATTGCAAAATATGTATTTTCAGCAAGACGGAGCGCCTCCAAACAATTCCTTGTTGGTTACAAATTATTTAAATAATCAATATTACAATAACTGGATTGCTAACCGAGGACCAATAGGGTGGCCTGCTAGGTCCCCGGACCTCACACCTCTTGATTTTTTTGTATGGGGCTATCTGAAAAACAAGGTGGATTCGAGATCTTATGAAAATGTGGAAGAATTACATCACGCAGTTGAAGAAGCCGTGAATGGAATGACACCGAACATGGTTAGACAATCTTGTGAGGCAGTACTAACACGATGTAGATTGTGCATACGAATGAACGGTGGCTTATTTGAACAGTTGTTACATTAATGATTCAGCTACCTAACCACCTTTATTTAATGAATATTAATAAATAAAATGTTAAAGATATTTTAACAGTACTTGGAGACTTGTTATTTTTTGTTTTTTTTATCAGTATACACTTAAGATATCCACAGTTCCGTGGCCTACTATGTTAAAATCTAACTTTCTCTATTTTTCATGTTTTTACTATCTTGAACATAAACATGTTATACATCATTGAATAGCATTTTTTTTGAAGATATTAAAAATGTCAATATACAATATGGCTGCCATAAGAAAAACAAAAGTTGATTATTGTCACGCAAAATCTAGTAGACCTAGATTTCTTTTTTAATCATTTTTAAAATCCTCATGACTTGTTATCCCTAGCTTACAACTTTTGTAAATTTATCTCTTCTAGGAAACAAAATATGGAAGATTTTCAAAAATGCATTTTCTTCTTTTTCACCCTGTATCTGCCCAATGAAACAAAAATTTCAAAATCTGATGTCGGATTATTCATGGACAAATGAATACGCAACTTTTCTCCCATTTAACCGACGTTGTATCTCCAACGGTTTCCAATATCCCCATGTACTGCATTTTAAACTGGACATCCGGTATATAATAAAATATTTCATTTTTCCAGGCTCCTTTCAGTTATTGCTAAGGTAAATAATATAAAAGTATCCCCTCGTATTATACAGTGTATATAGTATTTAAATATTTTTTGTGATATTATTACTCAAGTCTCTGTTATTATTTTAAATAAAATATTTGTGATCTCTCTATCAGAAGCTTCTGTCGATAAAATAATACAAAATATTATCACCGTTAATTGCATTTAATATTTTTTTTCAATTTTCATTATGTTGCTGCTGCCAAACAATCAATATACTTTCCGTACATTATCATCTTCTTTCGATTAATTTTACTACAAGGCATTGCTTATTTAATTCCCGTCAATGGCAAATTGATGTGGACACCTGGGAAAAAATTATCGAATAAAAAAATTAGGCCCTTATCTTGATTGTACGAGGTCCGAACAAAGGAATTCGACATTAATTCGGTAGCGAGCCCCCCGATCCAATCCGGTTGACTTGGCGCACTGCCTCGACAATCTGAAACAGGGATCTTATTCGAGATTTTGCGTATTATGTTACAGGTGCCAGCATCTCTTCTTTTCTTTTTACCTTTCAGTTTGGTCAGAGTTGAGTTACAACAAATATTTTTTAAGAAGCTCTGTTATAGTTACAAGATAGTTCTAGCTGCTTACCAAAAGATGTAGATGTTTGGATTATAATTTCTAATAATATATAGATATAAATGTTGCCCTGAAAATATCCGAAGTATATTTTTAAAGTTGAGGTTATAGAATTCCAAACAATGTAAAAAAAAACAAGCAGCAAAAGTATATATTTTCACAATGTTTTTACGAATGTTTAATGTGCTGAAAATAATAAATAATAAAAAAAAGTAGCAAGCAGAAAGCTGTGATTTGTTTTTTGTCCAGTTTTAACAAAAAATTCATTTGTCTCTTCTTTATTTTGAATTAGATTAGTTTGGTCATTTGATTTCAACAGTTCATAGTCGTTAATTAGTGTATTAGAATGCCACGAGTTCATATACAACCAAATTATCGATAGCTACATGATTTATGAAAGGGGCTGAAGCGCTGAACTAGATGAGGTGGGTATTATATTTCGTGAAATCGTTATGCGGATGCAAAGAAATATTGCTATAGTTATTTGTTGTTAGAGACCCTGTACTAGTTAGAAGACTAACAAAGATGGGAGACTATGATTGCTTGCCCTTATGGGCGTAAAACGTAGAATATTGTGTTGAGATATCGCAGTGTTTGTTTGTTTGGGTTGCCATCCTATCGTGCAAGATTAATACTGACTCTCACTAATTGGTATCGTGCTCTTAAATTACAACGGAATAATGTACGGGTAGATTAGGATGAAAAGGCGCAAAATAATGCTTTTTTCAGGGAAATCTTGTTTCTGTTTGTTAGTCCATAATGCTTGTCGATGATCGTACAGCATGAAATTGACTTTGTAGAAAATTGACTTTATAGAAGGTTTGGGATAGAATATAGCACAAAAATTAAGAGTCCTTTAGTATTTCTTTGAAACCATTTAAATGTTGAAAGATACATTTACAAAGTTCTGGAACCATAAGGTTTATCATAGCTATATTCAAGGGCTAAATAATACCAAATTCCAGTAAGCCATCTTTGTGTTACAGCTGTTGCAATGAAGTTTTTAAGTTCGACGGATGAGGGAAAGGAAGAGAGAATAATAAATTTTTCTTCGTTTTCAATATATTCACCTGCAACCCTAATACATATTTCAGTTCTTTCAATTAGCTTGTGTATGCCTTCATAAAAAATCTTATATCTTTGTCTGAAAAATACACCAAAACTGCGGCCTTTACTTCTTCAACGCTCGTAAATTTCTTTCCACGTAGCTCTTCTTACATTTTAGGGAGAAGGTAAAAACCGCTAGGAACCAGGTCTGAACTATAGGGTGAGTGATTCAGAATATCTATCCACTTTATGCAGGGCAACCAGCGCTACACGAATCTTGTGGACGGAAGCATTTTCATGCAAGAGTAGGACACCTTTCGTTAATTTACCCCCTTTTTCTTCATTCTTACTTCAACCGCTCCTAAATAGAAATGTAGTATTCTCCAGATATGAGAACGCCTTTATATGTATAATTAATGAACAAGATTCCTTCTGAGTTTCAATAATTAGTAGCTATGAGTTTTCCGGCTGACTGTGGCACCTTTAACTTATTGAGTGGTGGTTGCCGTTTTTATGACACCACATGGATTCTTGCTTGAACTCAGGTTCATAATGACAAAAGCAAGTTTCATCTTCAGTAACAATTCGACTCAATACACCATCCCTGCCTTCATTACGCAGATCCAAAGATGCACGGGAACATTACACACGTTGTTGCTTTTGCTCTGGCATGAGCATTCTTGACACCCATCTTGCGTTGACCTTAGTCATACCAAGATGATCGTGAAGAATTTTAAAAGTGGTTGTATCAGATACCATAATCATTAGTGCGAGTTGTGTTTTCTATAACTGATTATCTACCTTTCTTAATAAAACTGTGCAATTTAATAAGGAAACCCAAAAGCCATAGTTTTTCCCAAGCAAGAATCACCATAAACAGACGACAACTTTTCTAGTATGGTGGAACAGACTTTCCTTGTTTTGTAAGAAACTTGATACCGGCGCGATACTCGATTTTTCTACACTTCACATTTTCTTCCCAATTAAGTTACTTGGCCGAAGATAGTTTAAAGACTACTGACGCGATTGTGACACGAAAGAGCTTTTTCACTACCATCCAACCCCTCCATTCCGCGTACCTAAAAATGTTCCATCGTACCATACGATTTCTGAAAAAGGCCAACCCACTGAATATATTTGGAATATGATAGATCAAGAGATGGATTGTTTTATAATCCGCCACTGAATTTCAACAGCTACATGGCGATGTACAAGTTACTCATATTAAGTTTTCGCAGAAGTTCGTAGATTATCTTATTAGAAACAAACCCTACCAAATTATTAAATCTTCACTACATTTTCCAATGGAAATAGAGGTAATCAAGTACTAATCTCATCACAATAAAAAAATTGTGAAAGATTTGGTTAAAAAAATATTGAGTTTTGATAGATGATTCGAGTTCTGTTCCATACTATCAAATTTAACCTTACAACCAGTGTAGGTATTGCTAGCTAAAGTTGTTGAGTAAGAAAGAAACCAAACAATAACATAAGCTATGTTCAATAACGTATTAATATTGAATGCAAAGAGAAGAAAATAAGATATGATTTATATACATACACTTATTAATCTGAAATTAGATATTTATACATATTAACCAAACTCTTAATTCAAGTGTGCATTTTTCAGTTTACAATATTAATACAAACACTGTGAATCATTACATTCAGTAATGAAACAAACTAGCAGAGAGAACGTGCTTTATAAGAACAAAATTCACATATTTTTTTTGTAAATTACAGCACAATATACTACGATTGCGTACTGCGTACTCATATTCGATCACATAATGTTCTGATTATTTTTTCACAGATTGACAAAAAGAACAAGTTAAGTTTTCTCGTTGAGTGATGACAATTACCTAGATAACTAAATCGATAATAACGCGAAGAATGTAATACTTATAACGTAATTATGATCATCCTTATGAAAATAAATAATAATGTAGTTGTGTAAAAAGTTTAGCAGTTACAACTGGGATTTAGAATTGAATGAAAGCAACCCACGTAAAGCATCTGAAGGATAAACTAAGATGTCTAAGACTTTCTTAGAAAAAAATAAATGAACAGAAATTCGGTTATAAAAAATATGAATAAGTATAACAGAAATACCATAAAATTAAATATGAGATTCTGTCCAGTAAATATAAATCTACGTGCAATCCACTCGGTAGCTAACACGCAATGATGTACTACATATCTCGCGAAGATATACTTCCGAAGAATATCGATTGCGTTCGGTGATCATAGAACGCTCGCTCTTGATGTATAAACAGCTTGTAATGAAACACTAGATTTTACGAAGTAAACATTGCAACGTCTGTCGCCATACTGGCCGCGCGACGAAAGACAGGAGAGGGTAGAGGTAACTCTAATATTGCCATTCGATGCTTCATAAAATAAAACAAGAAATAGAAAATATTGCGTAAATTCTGCTGTACAGCAACCGTAGACACGTGTTTCTGACTGGTCGTCATCAGTACGGTGTAGCCAAGGAATAATGTGGGATAACCTTGGAGATGTAAGCATACACGGAAGATCAGACATCAATAATTTCTCTGGTATGTATGTGTCAATAATTTAAAAATTAAGAAATTCACAACAAAAACTGGTCATATACATGACCTAAATACATGCACATTAACAAGAGATTTGTACGATCTGCAGTCTGTTATTAAAAAGCCCCAATGAAGACACACACACATAATATTTTATTAATATAGTTACGAACACCAAAGTTTTAAAAACAAAGTGCAACTAAGCATAATACTTTCAGTAAGCATAAGTGAAATATTTCAAAAATTCTTGTAAAAAAAAAGAAATGTAAAGATGACAGAATTTCACGAAGGAATTATTTAGAAAAATATATTGTTTGTCAACCAAAATAAAATATTTTACCCTTATTAATATTGTCTAATATAATTGTTATTATTATTGTACTATTACAGAATATTTTGAAAAACGCAATAAATATTTATGCCGAAAGGGAAAGAAATAATTTGTGTTTAATTTATAATTAATAAGTAAAGTCGCTACACTTGCGCTAAAAAAATTCTAAAAGAATGTATATATTCTATTACATTACATATATACTATACGAGACACACAGTGCATAAGAGTTTTTTTTATTAAAGACAAGTGCTATTTGGACCAACAAAGTTTATTAGTAATACTTTCTTGGTGTAAACATTCAACTCATGTTATTAACATTTAATAACAGGAAGGAAGTGCATTCAAACAGATAGTTATATATATATATATATATATATATATATATATATATATATATATATATATATATATATAAATAACCAAACGGCACTTTTTCCTTATCTTCGAGATACGGGTGTGGACCAGGAAACTCATTTAAAAATTCATAAAAGAAGCTCTTACTTTTTGTATTCATGAATTATGCATATTAATAAATTATTTTCCGTTAATTAACAAATGTAATATTTTCTTATTCTACTATCTTCTGTACTTGTTTGTTTCTTTAGATTTCTTGTGTTTGTTTGGCGCGTGTAATTTATTCGGTCAACCGTGCCATTCCCTTTTATCCGAAGAAGTTATTTATATGGGTATTATCGAATTTCTTGCTTATTATAAATTAACTTGCCCAATTAATGCTAATTAATGCATACCAAATTGTTCTTTTAATATAATAGAAAGGTCAAAGCAAATAAAAAGTGTGCTAAGGAATTAATTAACAAAAATGGGATGCTTACTTTGGAGAGACATATGTGGTAAAGGTATTTAAATTATTATAGGCCAAAACATGACGTTTGCACATACTAATAATACTTAACAAACATGTCTCACAAGAAAACAAAATTAATTAAACTAGTACTAAGAAAAACGATAATGATGTTTGTTACAACTGAAAACATAACAGAAACTATCTCTATTATGAACATTGTAAATACTAAGTACAAAAGATACATAACAATACATATATAGTGTGTAAAATGATATGGCTTCCTATAGAAAAATATTTTAATATGTTTTGGGAGAAAAGCTTATTCTTTATAAAAAATCTTTATTGTATCGAAACTCCTTGTGGTAAGTAAAAAACCAGTAATCGTTTAAGATAAGTTAAACTTCAAATTATGTCGAGTTGTTGATTCTAAATATGATTAAGTCCGAATGTTATATTATATTATTAATGTTGGAGCTGAGATTGAAACAGTTAGAAGGTAAGTTTAAATTTGTATACACAGATTTACATATTTAACTCCAGAGGCTGCTGTTGATTGAATCTTAACAACTAAAGAACTTTAGCTTTGTCGCGCTGTGATGGAGGTTTTTTATTCTGCAGGTTTTTTCTCTACATCCTCGACCAAATGGTGCAGTGTTTTAAAGGGCCCCTGCAGTTATGGGCCTTCTAAATATATTTCTGCTTTTGTAATACAATTTATATATGTTTCTTTTCTTGTACCTGTCATGTAGTTTCATACAAATATATATAAGGTTAGACAAAAGGCAAATGTTATTTCAATAAAACTTTTATTGTTTTCGTGTTTGTAAAAAAGGATGACCACTAAACTCCAACATTAGTCCAAACAATCTCTTCCACATCCAACGCAATCTTCCACTCTTTTTCTAAATTGTTTGTAAACTTTTTTCAACACTTCAACATTAATTTCTCGAACAACCTCGGTAATCCGTATATATAGATAATTTAAATCATTTCCCATTGTTTCTCTGTTCAATTTTTGCTATTACCCCAAAGAAAAAAATCCATGGGAGTTAAGTGTGGTGACCGAGCTGGCCAATCTATTGGTCCATGTCGTCCAATCCATCTATTAGGAAAGTGTAAATTTAAGAATTCTCTAACAATCAAAGTACCATGAACTGGACACCCGTCTTGTTGGAAGTAGATGCGTCGCAATTCCTCTTGCTCAAGCAATGGCAATAAAAAGCTTTGAAGCATATCTAAGTAATTTGGTTGATTTGCATTTCCATTAAAAAAATAAGGTCCAATGATTCTGTTTAATAACAATTCGCACCAAATAGTGTCATTTGTCGAAAACGTTGCTTCATCACTAAACATTAAATTCTGATAAAAAAGACGATGTTCTATAGTGTTCTCACCACCCTATAAACAAAACTGGAGACTGAAAGCATGATCCGCATTTATATGGATAAATTTTATTCGCTTTATAATTTGTTTGTAATAATGTATGGCTAACATTGAGTTCACTCGCTCGCTGACATAAAGAACTCCTAGGATGTTCCGCAACTGATTCGATAGCCATAATGGTAACAGCATCATCACTGTACGCTTTGCGAGGCTAATTTTTAATTAAATAAATGTATTGGATATTTATACGAGACTGCTCCTATACCATAACATTTCACCAGGTAGATTCGCTGCTATAACGTCAACAATTTTCACAAATAAAGCTTGCTGAAATGTCAGGCAATGTCGATACAATGCGATACTGATGTAACATTCGGATTAGTCATATTTAAAATCAACAACTCGACATAATTTCAAGTTTCTTATGTTATCTTAAATGATTACTGGTTTTTTCATTTACCAAAAGGTGTTTCGATAAAATCAAAATTGTTTATATAGAATAAGTTTTTCTCCTAAAACTAATATTAAAATATTTTTCCCTATAGCAAATCACATCATCTTACACACTATTATAAAATCAATATATTGACAGATTTGGGACGAAAAAAATTTCTTAAAAAAAATATTTTTTAAAGTAGTTTTCTGTGTACTGATTACTGAAAAAATAATTTAAAATTCTATCACGCACAGCTTTATCTCGTATCACAGGTTTAATTTTTAAGAATTTTGTATGTTTAAGACACGGATTATATGTATAAGCTTGTTGAACCTATTTATAGATCTATAATAATTAGTACATATAAACTTGCTTAAAGCAAAATAATTATTTCTTTAGAATTTTTTCTAAACTGGTAAATTACCAGTTAAGCACAACAAGAGAAATTAAACTAGATCAACAAGTTTGTAATTAAGAATTTTTGGAAATTACAGAATATCCCATACACACAAGCATACCAGCCTTCCTAGAAAATTTAAAAAAGAAAAAGACTAAACACCTGACACATAGCTACCAGAAGGAAAAATAAGAAAGAATATCAAAATGTTATGATGCAGGATAGTAACTCATACTCTCCTTCAAAATACTCAATGGCGTTTTGAAAAGGCTTTACAAAAGTCACTTTTCAAATAATAAAAATAATATAAAAATCAGTAATCAAAACTAACTTAATCTTGAAAATGTATTTTTTGTACACCTGTATAATTATCATCCTGAAATGAGTTATTATATTAATAATTTGTTTGAAAAGCTTTACATGACAGAAAAACAAGAATTACATTTTTAAAATCAGCACAAAAATAATATAAAATCAGTTATCAAACCTAAAACAACTTTTAAAATGATTTTTTCATAGACTTCTGCTATTAACATCCTAGAGTAAGTTATGTCTTTGACATTGAACTTAATACCTCAATACTTTTACGAGGACATGAAACAGCATATGCAGGTATATTAAAATAATATTATTTGCCATTTGTTAGTCAAATGACTTTAATCCGGGATTAAAAATATCAATAAATTTACACGACAAAAAAAATATTATTTTCTTATAGTAAAATCTTATAAACGATTAGAACACGGAACGAACGAAAAACCAAAGTATCTATTGCTGGTGGCAGTGTGAACGATCTGAAATGGTAAAAAGCGATGATTTAGTGTTATTAACTTCGCTTTTTATTGGGTATCATTAAGACAGTGCGGAGTTTTCAGATATAGCCAGCCAGGGGTTAGTTCGAGCGAAGGTAATACCGGAAACTTCGACAGGGCACACTTTATCCTGGCGCCCTACAGGAAATGATGTTGAGTCACCTTCAACCCAGCGTTTCGGCGATGTTAATTATTTCGGAAAAATTACAGAGAGAAAGAGAGAGAGAGAGAGAGAAGGAAAAACGGCGTCATGGTTGTCGTATTTTTTGGCAAAACAGGACTTTCACTCCACAACATTATGGGCTATTTTATTTAGCATTGCAAATTTAATTTTGTATAATCGTAAATTGTAACGATATTGTCTCATGTGTATTATTTTACCCTTCCAACAAAACACTAAAGCAATTTGCATAGTATTTCATTATATTATAGGAGACAATTACGTGAATGCTCCATAATTAAATACAACATTTATTACTAATTAATTAGGTGAAAACTAAGAATATGGTGTCAAATTTAAATTACTTACAACCTAATAATTCAATTTTTGACACGTAGACAAAATAAATATTTTGATATTTCTCCGTAACGACGTTATTTTTGATAATAAATAATTGTACACAAGCGTACTTAGTATTCAACAAAAGTGTTGGTCTATCGAGTCAGATAAAATTGTATTCATAAACTATACAGAGTGTTAAGAAACCCATATTCAAGTATAGCAATAGCCCCTGGTGGTTAACTTTCTTATTTTAAATAGAAGAGCCTGTATGTGTGGCTGTTATCAGATGTAAAAGTTAATTGCTTTTGCAGTTGAATTAGGGTTCTCTATACCTCAGTCAACAGTTTTCTATTAATTAATATCTTATTAGCCATATTTAATGAATTTTACTAAAATCAAGTAGATTTGCACATACCAATAATATTTTAATTTGTGTCGTTTTGTTATTCATTTAGTTTAGAATTAGTTAACAAAAATCAATCACATCAACACATCATGTATAGCACTCAGTCGACAATACTAAATGATATACACTATAGAGAGTATAGTTGAAAATGATTATTGGTTGTGCACAGTCTCTGTATCCACAATAAAAAGAAATTTAAAACTTTTACTTTCGAATCACTCTGTATATAAAAACCTTTTAACAGAAGCGTTATTGGTACTTTTGTTTTCACTTTTATTTTGTCGCTTCCTCAACTCAGACCATGAAGTCATTAATTTGGTTTTAAATTACAAGCAATATTTGATTTTCCCAACATTAATAGTATGTATCTTTGTTTTTCTTTCTGACCATATAAAGGTGACATAAGTTTACATAAGAAAAGTTTAGATAAATCACGTTCATCATTATAGTCAACAAGTCCTGGCAGTTAAAATGCTAATACTTTTATCACAAAATAAAATACTTTTAAAGTAATTACAAATAAGGCTTAACGATAATTGTTCAGAGGATATTTTCAGAATGTCCTCCATTACTTTATTAAACATACGCAATTCGGTGTAAGAAACCTTGCACTACATTTTCAACCACTTTAACTGATATTGCTCGTATGTGTTTTGAATACATTTTTTTTATTCTGTTCAAATTTGGGACCGATTAATGTAACAATACTGTCTTCACTAGAAAAAATGTAATTGACTCAAATCCGGAGACAAAAGTTCTTCTAGCGCTCCATCACTTCACAAAAATATGTGGGTACCACACGACCCTCTTACACATTTGTTTGTATACAAAAGTTATTTCAAATTAAGTTTTAATTACTTTCATCCTCTTAATAAAAATGTGAATAGAAGTGTAACTTCCGATCAATATTTTTAAATTTTGTATATACAAAAATTGTGCCAATTTTAAACTTTCGTTTATAAAATAACTGTCCCAGTGTTATCTGTAAATACTTTTGCACTGATAATATATAGAAATAAATATAAATAGAATACATAATTTGCAAAATACTTGCAAAGAAATGTTTTTCGATAGAAAAAATGAAAAATTCCTCTAAAATTGACTTTTTATACATCTATATTCTTTTAAATTTGTCTAAACTTACCAGTTAAGATATTGGTAAATTTTTATTTTTTTACTGAAGTAAATATAAATTTTGGTATTGATAGCTTTAGCCGTTTCGCCGCTATTGTGGACGCAGAGAGAGAGAGGGAGAGAGAGGGGGGGAGAGAAAGAGTGATGTTTGCAAGAACTACTTTTTCAGTATCAGCGGATTTCAAAATTTCGACATCTGTAAAAATCTCTAAGTCAAAAATATTCATCACAATACTTCCTTATAACACGCGTTAGAAAATAAAAATTTAACGAAACAATTGCAAATGTGTGTGCCATAATGGGGTGGGACTCCTTCATGTTGGAACCTAATGGGCTAATGGTTTCATGGGATATATCCGCGTATCCTGCATTTGGAAATAATACCTTGAATGGAAGAATAAATTCTAACTATAAAATCTTCAAATATCGGCCTAAGGAAGCAATCACAAATGTCACAATGAACAGCTGAAATATTTGTATCGATCATGTAATTAAAGTAGAATAAAGAATATAGAGGTGGCAGAACACCTCTCTCACTTGGTGAATCTATCGATTAGTTTGAGTTCCTCCAGCTTTTAAAACATCTGCTGGTAATACCTATTCATAATTGTTTGATTTGTCCAGAGCCTTGACTCCGTTAATTGTCATTTTGTTAGTAGTAAGATCTATAACCTGGGAATTTTCGGGGAATTAAACAAATGGATTGTCTCATTTTTAAGACAGAAAAATTGTGGTTGTGGAGATGTCAGATCGGGGGAATATGATATGGACGTTGGAGTTCCACAGAGCAGTGTCCTGGGTCCATTAATATTTTTATTATTTAGAAATGACCTACCGAGTTTCATAAACTATGGCAAAATAATAGTGGTTTCCTACCCCGATCTAGAACAGCCCAAGAATAAAATCAATGTCATTCTACAGACTGATGAGCACTGATGTTGGGCCAACAAATTAATAATCAACCATAATAAGACGGTTGTTATTGAATTTTTCAACAAACACAAAACGCTCTCCAGTTTGGGCATAACATTTAATAACCAAATTATTGATGAAAATATGTCATAGGAAAACCAAGTTGATTAGGTATGTGGTAAGGTTCGGAGGACATATTATATGTTACACACATTAAAAAATGTCTTGAACGCCGAATCCTTACTCAGCGTTTTTACGCTTATGCCTACTCTATAATTTCCTATAATATTAATGTCTGGGATCAAACAAGAAATATAGAGAGAGTGTTTGATCTGTAGATGCGCATTCAGACTTGTTTTTGATTTGCCGTACCGTGAGTCCTGTAAGAGAACCTTGCGTGCCAAGGGAATATTTACCGTTACTTCTATTTGTACTCATAATATATGCATATATATGTCTAACATTAGAAAAAGAAAAATATTGGGTATAATCCGCTGTAGAGCAACCGTAAACACGTGTTTCTGACTAATTGGTCGTCATCAGTACGGTGTAGCCAAGGAATAAGGTGGGATAACCTTGGAGATGTAAGCTAAACGGAAGACCATCAGGTGACAGACCACCATTTGCAGCTTCAGCCAGAAGATCCTCGGTTCTGAGGACAACAACTAACGTCGCCACGAGGAAGACAATGTCAACCTGCGTGTAATCCGAGACCCAGGAAATGTAAATGAAAGAATAAGAAATTATTGCGGATACATAAAATATCAGAAAAAGATCCTCAGAACCGAGGATCTTCTGGCTGAAGCTGCAAATGGTGGTCTGTCACCTGATGGTCTTCCGTTTAGCTTACATCTCCAAGGTTATCCCACCTTATTCCTTGGCTACACCGTACTGATGACGACCAATTAGTCAGAAACACGTGTTTACGGTTGCTCTACAGCGGATTATACCCAATATTTTTCTTTTTCTGATATTTTATGTATCCGCAATAATTTCTTATTCTTTCATTTATGTTTAACATTATATATATTCGTATGAAACTACATGACAGGTACAACAAAAGAAATATATGTAAGTTATATTGCAAGAGTAGAAATATATTTAGAAGGGCCATAACTGCAAGGGCCCTTTGAAACCCTGCACCATTTGGTCTAGGATGTAGGAAAAAACCTGCAGCATAAAAAACCTACATCACAACGCCACAAAACTAAAGATCTTTAGTTGTTAAAATGCAAGCAACAGCCTCTGGAATTAAATTATGTAAATCACGCACACACACACACATATATACAGTGCCCGCGGAAAAGTCTGCACCATATGGAAAAAAAATTTACTCTTTTAATTTTTAAAATTATTTTTTTGTAGTTTGTTTTTGCATAATTAGAAACCAAAAACTAACCTAAAATATTTAACATATCGCATTTGCTTCAATACGTAAATGTCATTTAAAAATTGCCAACGTCCAAACGTGCCAGTATTTGTCAAAATATAAGAAGATGCCATAAGAAAAAGTTGTTTGTACTTTCGCGGACATCCTAAATCCAAAGTTTCGTACAAAAATTTTAATTTTAATTTTTTTTTCATAATTTTGTAAAAAAACGCCTGTATATTTTTTAAGTGTATTTTTCTCTCGAATTCTGATAAAAACCTATGTTACCATGTAATAAACAAAAAAAAAACAATTTGTATTTCAGAATAAGGTATATTTTTTTTAAATAAATGATTTCGTTAAGAAAAGTGGAGGACATTCTTGGACTATTTTCATATTTTCGTATGTACCATTAAAAATAAATTAAAAAACATAATGGTCAAAAAAGCTACAAAATAACCTTTTAAAAATGAGAAAAAAAAGTAATTTTATTTCAACTAACAAAGTTAATTTCAAAAAAAAAGCAATTCTAATTCTTATAATTAAATAAATTCACAAGTAAGGGTAGTCAACAATTCCAATTTTACAAAAATACCGTTACTATACAGTTAAACTAAATGAATAAAAAAATGTTAACAATACTACATTTCTGTATGTCTCCCTTCTCTTGCAATACATTTGATGATCCTTCTAGAGAACTCTCTTGTAATGTTTACAAAATATTATGTGGCCGGAATTTCTAGGCAAACGTCACGTATTGTGTTTTCTAGATGTTCAATGTTTCGAAATGGTCGTTTGCGGTACACTTTCTCTTTTAGATACCCCCACAAGGAAAAATCTAACGGAGTTAGGTCAGGGGATCTCGCTGGCCATGGATACGCTGAATATCTGCCAATCCATTTGTCCCCAAATAATTGATTTAAATAACTCCTCACCGCCAGTGTACTATGTATAGATGCGCCGTCTTGCTGAAACCATAGGACAGATCTTTCTTCCAATACCATATCATCAATTAAATCGGTTATTTCGGTCATGAGAAAGTTCAAGTACCTTTGCGAATTTAAATTTTCGTGGAAAAAATAGGGTCCAATCAATCTACCATAAAAAATACCACACCAAACATTTGTTTTAAAAGAATATTGGTCCCTGCATTCGATGATAAAGTTAGGGTTTTCATCAGCCCACCATCTGCAGTTCTGCGAACTCACCGTTCCATTGGAAGAGAACGTTGCTTCGTCCGAGAACATGATTTCTTTGGGGAAACGACGGTTTTCTTCGAGCTCTCCTTGAAACCACATACAAAAATCAAATCTTGCGTTAAAATCTCGTTCTTTTAGTATATGGACATATTTTGGCTTAAATGGACGGTACTTATGTTTCTTTAAAATTTTTCTCACTGTAGTCTCTTTTGCCCTAGTTCTGTTGGAAATAGCAGCAATTGATGTAGTTTTATGCTCTACTACATCTAATAATACATGTTCTTCATGCTGCTGAACTTGCCAGTTTACATGTGGCTTCTTAAAATCATTTAGAACTGAAACGGATGACTTGAACTTATCTACAATACGACCAACAGTAGAGTGCGAAGCGAATTTGTTAGGGTGTCTTTGATTAAAAATATTTGCGGTATCCCTGTTGGTTCTATTTTCTCCGTGAATTAAAATGATTTCTATTTTTTCTTCCATGGATAACATTTTAAAACAAATCTATTAGAGAAATACACAAAACTGACATTTATTTAGTTGTTTATGTCTAGAATTTGCAATTATTTTCTAGGCCTACTTGTGAATTTATCGAAGTTTAAGAATAAGCTTGTTATTTCCTGCTTTAGAGATACTAAAGGAAATTTTGCTTAAAACAAACAAGGCTAGGTACATAACATGTTCTAATCTTACAACTAGTGTTATTTTCTAGGTTTTTTGACCATTATGTTTGAAAAATAAACATTTTTAATATACGAAAATATGAAAATAGTCCAAGAATGTCCTCCACTTTTCTTAACGAAATCTTTTATTTAAAAAAAATATATCTTATTCTGAAATACAAATTGTTTTTTTTTGTTTATTACATGGTAACATAGGTTTTTATCAGAATTCGAGAGAAAAATACACTTAAAAAATATACAGGCGTTTTTTTACAAAATTATGAAAAAAAAATTAAAATTAAAATTTTTGTACGAAACTTTGGACTTAGGATGTATGCGAAAGTACAAACAACTTTTTCTTATGGCATCTTCTTATATTTTGACAAATAATGGCACGTTTGGACGTTGGTAATTTTTAAATGACATTTACGCATTGAAGCAAATGCGATATGTTAAATATTTTAGGTTAGTTTTTGGTTTCTAATTATGCAAAAACAAACTACAAAAAAATAATTTTAAAAATTAAAAGAGTAAATTTTTTTTCCATATGGTGCAGACTTTTCCGCGGGCACTGTACATATATATCGGATGTGATATAATTTTGTCCGTACTATACTATATTAATTAAAACCACAAAACTGACAAAATTATGTCAAAAAGAGACAATAGCTCAGTAATAGTTACTTTTAAAGTATTAACGTCTTATATGTTCTGACATGAAATTTAGTAAACAATTCAAAAATGAACTGATATACAGGTTGTTCCATTAAAAAAAATTACTTTTATACAAAAACGTGTCATGTAATTTTAATCCAGTTTCCTGCACATGCAGTTAGTAACCGTAAAACAATAAAACGTGCTTCTATTAGGGCCTCTTATTGTAAACAATACTGCAAAAAATTTTGTCCATCTAATTCGTCGTTTTCGAGAAATATAATTTTATACAAACATTGAATTTTCAGAAAAATGGGAATAAGTCAAAAACTTTACACTTTAGGCCTATACTATCTTATTACTTTTTGCCTAAAAATTATACGGGGAATACAAAAATGCAATAATATATAGGCTGTTCCATTTAAAAAACTATAACTATGGTTAGCCACCAAGTTATGGAACACTCTGTATAATACAAAATATTTTTAAAATGTGCTGGTAATGAACAGCTATCACAAGAAATTAAACTTGGAGTCTGTGGCTTGAAACTACACAGAAACACTAAAACACCTTCACCACACTAAAGCACAAAAATGGCTAAATACGTATTTCAACAACTAAGTTGTCATCATCAGTAGCACTGATTAAAAATCGCGCTGTCTACACACCGTAGCGTACAGAACAACACTGATTTCCAATTTACGGGGATGGTTTATTCTTTTACCTAGGCTATTAACTACTTCATTAAAAATACCTGATCGTTGTACCGTTAAATACGTCATACTTACTATTCTAATCCTATCCTTT
This sequence comes from Amphimallon solstitiale, assembly GCA_963170755.1. NCBI lineage: Eukaryota > Metazoa > Arthropoda > Insecta > Coleoptera > Scarabaeidae > Amphimallon > Amphimallon solstitiale. The sequence continues at coordinate 117,587,759 of OY720682.1, read as the reverse complement.
AATTCTAATATTCTAAGAAAACCAACAATATAATTTCCTATTTACGGGGATGGTTTATATATTTTTACCTAAACTATTAACTATGTCATTAACAGTACCTGATCGCTGTATCGTTAAATTAGTCATGCTTAATACTATAATTCTATCATTTAATTCTAATGTACTATGAAAAACTAACGGTATCTAAAAGGTATTGTTTACACTACAAACTTATATAAACAAGATTGGGGAATTGGCCCGTTATCTGAATTCATTAATTTATTTTTATTTTTCTGAATGTATATACTCTCGTAACTATCTAGTTCTCTATAATTACGCACTTGTTTTATAAGTTTGAGGCCGCTTGCTGGAATATCATGACCTGTGTCCGAAATATGTCGAGCTACACTAGACTTCTCTGTCCTATTAAACCGAAAATGAGCAATGTACTCTTTATAGCGAGTTGCAATCGAACGTCTAGTTTGGCCGATATATTTTTTCTCGCATTTATTACAATTAATTTCATAAATTCCAGATTTTTGTTCTACCTCAATTTTATCTTTAGTACTGCTCAAAAGACTTTTCAACGAATTACATGATTTAAACGCGACTTGCAAACCAACATTTTTAAAAATATTATTTAAGTTTCTCGAAATATTATGAAAAGGTAGGACAACAAATTTCTTATCTATATCACTTTGAGGTAGCAAAGTTGTGGAATTTAGAATTACATTCTTACGTTTCATTTTTCTTAAGATATTGTCAACTACGTCTGACTGGAAACCATTGTATTCAGCGATACCTCTTATAAGGCGTAATTCTTTCTCGTATCTATCTCTTGTAAGTGGGAAGTTTAACAAGCGATGGATTAGAAAATTGAATGAAGACAATTTTTGTTGCAAACAATGATTAGAATCTGCTGTAATGAAATTGTCTTCATTTTCTAATCCATCATGAAATGAAACGTAAGAATGTAATTCTAAATTCCACAACTTTGCTACCTCAAAGTGATATAGATAAGAAATTTGTTGTCCTACCTTTTCATAATATTTCGAGAAACTAAAATAATATTTTTAAAAATGTTGGTTTGCAAGTCGCGTTTAAATCATGTAATTCGTTGAAAAGTCTTTTGAGCAGTACTAAAGATAAAATTGAGGCAGAACAAAAATCTGGAATTTATGAAATTAATTGTAATAAATGCGAGAAAAAATATATTGGCCAAACTAGACGTTCGATTGCAGCTCGCTACAAAGAGCACATTGCTCATTTTCGGTTTAATAGGACAGAGAAGTCTAGTGTAGCTCGACATATTTCGGACACAGGTCATGATATTCCAGCAAGCGGCCTCAAACTTATAAAACAAGTGCGTAATTATAGAGAACTAGATAGTTACGAGAGTATATACATTCAGAAAAATAAAAATAAATTAATGAATTCAGATAACGGGCCAATTCCCCAATCTTGTTTATATAAGTTTCTGGTGTAAACAATACCTTTTAGAAACCGTTAGTGTTTCATAGTACATTAGAATTAAATGATAGAATTATAGTATTAAGCATGACTAATTTAACGATACAGCGATCAGGTACTGTTAATGACGTAGTTAATAGTTTAGGTAAAAATATATAAACCATCCCCGTAAATAGAAAATTATATTGTTGGTTTTCTTAGAATATTAGAATTAAAGGATAGGATTAGAATAGTAAGTATGACGTATTTAACGGTACAACGATCAGGTATTTTTAATGAAGTAGTTAATAGCCTAGGTAAAAGAATAAACCATCCCCGTAAATTGGAAATCAGTGTTGTTCTGTACGCTACGGTGTGTAGACAGCGCGATTTTTAATCAGTGCTACTGATGATGACAACTTAGTTGTTGAAATACGTATTTAGCCATTTTTGTGCTTTAGTGTGGTGAAGGTGTTTTAGTGTTTTTGTGTAGTTTCAAGCCACAGACTCCAAGTTTAATTTCTTGTGATAGCTGTTCATTACCAGCACATTTTAAAAATATTTTGTATTATACAGAGTGTTCCATAACTTGGTGGCTAACCGTAGTTATAGTTTTTTAAATGGAACAGCCTATATATTATTGCATTTTTGTATTCCCCGTATAATTTTTAGGCAAAAAGTAATAAGATAGTATAGGCCTAAAGTGTAAAGTTTTTGACTTATTCCCATTTTTCTGAAAATTCAATGTTTGTATAAAATTATATTTCTCGAAAACGACGAATTAGATGGACAAATTTTTTTGCAGTATTGTTTACAATAAGAGGCCCTAATAGAAGCACGTTTTATTTTTTTACGGTTACTAACTGCATGTGCAGGAAACTGGATTAAAATTACATGACACGTTTTTGTATAAAAGTAATTTTTTTTAATGGAACAACCTGTATATCAGTTCATTTTTGAATTGTTTACTAAATTTCATGTCAGAACATGTAAGACGTTAATACTTTAAAAGTGACTATTACTGAGCTATTGTCTCTTTTTGACATAATTTTGTCAGTTTTGTGGTTTTAATTAATATAGTATAGTACGGACAAAATTATATCACATCCGACATATACATATGTGTGTGTGTGTGTGTGCGTGCGCGCGCGCGCGCGCGCGGGTGTGTGTGTGTGTGTGTGTATGTGTGTATGTGTGTGTGTGTGTGTGTGTGTGTTTGTGTGTGTTTAAGTATTTATGTAATATTCTGTGTATTGACGAAGTCTATATCCGGTATGGATCTGAGTGTCTAAAGTATTATTATTATTATATATTACTGTGTTGAAAACAGTGAAATAACTTATTATTACAGACCGGACGTATGAGGCCGAAATTATGACGGACAAAAGAAGTAATAGCCCTATTCATGTGGTAAACTGCAACATCTGCTTCGTACAGAAAACGGGCAGCAAAAAAGTCGTTTTGGTAGCTGCTGTTGTCCGATAGATGCGCTAGTTTATTGGTAGAATTGAATGTTGACGTATGAACATCATTTATCTTTTTCGACATTACAGCATCATTAGTCTGTGTTATTGCGTCTATCAACTCAACATTTTCGTTATTTATCCTTAGAAAAAGGAATTTGTTATCAATTATTAAGAAAAAAACTGTGACTTTAACCAAATCAAGCACCTCGTGCTACTAACTGGAATGGGCAGAACAATGTCTGCCGGGCCAACTATCTTATATATATAATAAAAATTAACTTTATAAATAAAAACAATAATAATCTAAATTTAATGTAATGATCCAAGTTCCTTAACAATGCTCAATCTTCTGCGAAGTTGTCGCATTAGGTCTTGTATAGTTCCAACATTCATTTCTCGAATATTTAGATAAAATCTACGCCTCAGCTCTTCCTCATTTTAGGTTGGCCATCCCCCATCACAGACAAACATGTCCAATGTAGTCTAGAAGAAATTGCACCAAGATATTTAATTGTAGATGCTTGCATTAAATTATCATTTTTGGGTACCTATAGTATGTTACGACCTTTCATTATATCATCTTGACATTAATGTCTACGAATGAACTAGTTTTGTCAAACAATTTGAAATATACCTCCGACCATCTAGGGCTCTCTTCCTACGTAAGGCCACGAGATAGCTCCAGTAGAAATCGCACACCAAACTAAAACTTTGTCATCAAATTTGACTGTTTCTTACATTTTACTTTGTTTGGACAGCATTTGATATTATTGTTATTAAACCCATCGTTTTCTCTATTGTCAAAATATATTCCCCTTATTGCATGGCAGCATCTTAATATTCGGGCCAATTGGTTTGCGTTGTGTTTCGGATTTTTTTTTCTTTTACCGTAATTTATAAGAATTCTCTAAAACGCATATTTTTTGAAACACCGTACCTCCGTGACAATTTACCGACAGACATTCCGACACTATTTTTGGCATTCTTGACTAGTTGGTATAATCTAGGTTGAGTCAAAACTCTAAGTCTTCTACTTTTCGATAGGTTTACACACAATCATCTATTATACGATATATAGTCCTACGTGAGATACTTTGATTTTCGAATAATCTTTATTTAATCATTTTGGTCATCTCGCTAAAGACTTATGCATAAAACTGAAGCTACTTAGATCGATGAAAACTATGCATTTTTAATGCACAACTACCGTGCATCAAAAATTGCAAAGACATTTACATTTATGCATTTGTATGTGCAGCATAGTGAAAAATAACTAGGGATTTTATTTTTGGGCAATGACAATATCACTTCACAAATAGTGACGTATAAAGGCGCCAAAGGGACAAAGGTGACTATTGTTATACAGAACAGTCGTTCGTATTGTTATTTCAGTTCATGTTAGTAATTAATTTGACCATTCCATTACTTCTACTAATAATTGATGCAGGTGCTTCTCTATTATTAGAGTCTTCAAGAAAATGGTAGGTAAAACCTTGGTTGAGGAAACGAGATTCAAAAGGTAATTTCAGCCTAGTTCATAATGAAATTCGGATAGATGGCCCGAACAGCTTTTTGAATTTCTTAAGAATGGATGAGGATTTATTTAATGTTTTGTTAAAAAATGTTACGTCATATATAAAAAAGGAAACACGGAGCTTAGAGATACAATATCTCCACAAAACAGATTAACAATCACACTTAGATATTTAGCTACTGGAGAAACCTACAAAAGCTCGCCTTGTTTATTTCGGGTAGGCCACTCCACGATATCTAAGATTATAGCAGAACTATTTGAAGGTAACAATTATATTGAAAATTACTTTTATAGCACTTATTATATAAAATTATAGGTGCTAAATACAGCTGCTGAATGGCTTAATATAGCTGAAGAGTTCAAGAAGAAATGGAATATTTCCAATGTAATAGATGCTTTGTATGGAAAACATATATTAATCCAAGCTCCTAACAGTGAAGGATCAGCATATTATAATTATAGGGGAACTTACAGCACTGTTCTTGGCATTGGCAGATGAAAATTACAAATTTACATATATTGATATTGAGACATAAGGCAGAATTTGTGATGGAGGTGGAAAAGTTCTTTGGCAAGGGCTCTGGCAAATAATATATTAAATATACCTGAGGTAAGGCAATTGCCTTTATCCAGCATTTCCTTTATCCAAGCATATTTTAAAAACATTTCCATTTCGAAATATGTCCAGAGAACAACGCATTTTTAATTATAGGCTTAGCAGCGCACGACGTGTTGTTGAAAATGCTTTTGGGATTTTATCGAATCGGTTTCGAATTCTGTTAGGCTCTATACATTTAAAACCCGAAAAAGCAAGAAATGTTGTTCTTGCTTGTGAAGCACTACATAACTTTTTACGCGGCAATTCAATATCGACGAATGGGGCAGGAGATTAAACTGCGTTAAATATGGTTTAAGTCAAGAGGGAGGAAATCGTGCATCCAGATATGCTAAATGAAAATAGAAATGAATGTATGGAGTACGTTAATGGAGTTGTTGCTATTCCTTGCCAGAATGACCTATAATAATATGATGTATTTGTAATTTCATATTTCTTTTACAAAAATATAATTTTGAATATATTTTGTTTTAATTAAATATTTTTTATGTTATTAATTTGAAGCAATTCTTCATCATTAGTACATCAAAATCTGTATTGAACAAATGATATTTTATGTGTCTTTCAGTCACAAATAATACACAGTCAATTGGTTCGTAAAATATATTTAAAAATTAAATATCTACAATTATTTTTCTGCCTCTTCCTTCTGGATATCGATATTTAAATTAATATTTTTCTTTTTAAAATCCTAATGTTTTTGGAATTTTTCATTTTTCCTATTTCATGACTTATTCAACTGAAAACATTTGCTATTATAAGAGAAATGAAACATTCATTTAGAAATACCTACATTGCAAATGAATGAAGATCATCACTGGCACCTTTGGAAGCCCGGTGGTCCTTCAAGGCAATTGTTACATTCTCAATTAATCGAGATATATTACCATTAGTTTTTGTCTGTGGGGTGTGTTACTCGATGATGGCCCAGATGCAGTAGGTGTGCTTGGATTGGACACTCCTGTTAATTCTGCCACCATAAGTTCATCGATGTTATCATAGAAAAGGATGCTGTCTTGACTTTTTGCCATGTTTCCTCATGATTTTCTAGCTTTTCACATATTTCGTTCTATAACAAAGGAAGATAAATCTTCTTGCATATTCTTGGACATTGACTTACTTCTATATTAGAGATGATGTTGCTACATCACCTTCGATCAAAAATTTTAATTTTTGAAGATACCAAAGTTTTGGCACATATATTTCTTCTGTACTAGCTCCACTTACTTTACTATTTTCAAATTTCTGTATTCTTTAAAATATATATTTTGTTTTTAATATCCTCAATACTTAACCATTGGTTAGAGGCGAAACTACTTTTTGAACACAAGCTGTCTCTAATTTCTTCCAATGCTTCATTTCTGTTTATTTTGCTTTTATAATTAGCTGATTTTATTTTGTAAAAAGTGAATGCTGTTCGTACATTTCAATAAAATTTAGAGTTAGTTCTTACGACAATATAAATTTTCCTTTGCAAGCCATTCTAAAATCAGTTTTATAATTTATGTAATTTATAAGCAAATTCTATTAATAAATTATATATTCCTACTTACAAAAATGAATTTTTGAAATAATTCTTCAAGAATATGTATATAAATATTTATGCAACCTTTATCGGGTATTTACTCTACTACTGAAAACAGAAAAGCGCTTGAATATAAAAAGATATTTCTAACAGTTAATAGTAGATACAGAATCACAGATGGTTAACAAATATTGAAAAAATCATGTACGCCTTCCTACAAAAGGGTAATAAACATTATAAAATGCAAATTTGCTGAATCTTTACAAAAGGTCGCCTGGTACCTCGCTTCAAAATTTCAAACACAATTGTGTATGATACCAAACCTAAAATATACAGGGTGTAACAAAATAAGTGTAAAACAGGGGGTGATTCCTTAGCAAAAAAGAGATAGGGTCTTTCATATAAAAAAACTTCAATGGAGCATCCCTTGTTAAGATACAGTCCCATAAAGGGGGTACATAAAATTTGTTTTACAATTTTTCTCACAAACACTAAAAATGTAATTTATTTCCAATGTAACTTTTTGTTTGATTATTTGTTTACCATTTAAAAATTTATTCCCAATAGCTTATTTCATTCGAAACAAAAAATGTCTCTTGAATTTTTTGCCCAAAAGTAATCAGTTCGCAGCAAAAAATTATTTTACGAACAACTACAGAGATACATCGTCATAAAACGAAAATGTAAAACTAATTTATTTAGTAGGCCGCTAGTAGTGGTATCACGCTGTCAGTTTGTAAATTTTTGAAATTGAATTAATACTTAATTGTGTGTCGTTGTTTTGTTCGTAATTTGTTAGTTTAATAATTCACTTGTTATTAAAATGGCATACACAAATGAGGAAATGGCTGATATGCATTACGTTTACGGTCTGTCGCAGGGGAATGGGTTAGAAGCTTCTAGAAGATATGCTGAAATGTATCCTCAACGGCAGCTTCCTTCGCATAGAATATTTGCCCGACTTCATCAACGATTACGAGAATATGGTTCATTCGACAAAAGAACGCAGGATTGTGGTCGCCATCGAGAAGTTAGAACAACACATCTTGAAGAAGCAGTACTTAATTTGGTTGAAGAACAACCTACTAGCAGTACTAGAAAGATTGCTTTCGAGTTAAATGTTGATCATATGACGGTATTTCGAATTTTAAAGGAACAACTCTTATACCCTTACCATCTGCAACGAGTACAGGCACTGTTACAGCGAGATTTTCCGAACCGTCTTGAATTTTCCAATTGGATGCTGGAAATGATTAGAAGAAATCCTGACTTTCTGAAGACGATCGAATTCACATACGAATGTACTTTTTCTCGGGACAAGATAATTAATTTTCATAATAACCACATATGGGCTGATGAAAACCCTCACGCTATTGTACAAGCTAACCATCAAGAACACTTTTCTCTTAACGTGTGGCTCGGAGTTATTGGGGATTATTTAATTGGCCCTCATTTTCTACCTCCTCGATTAAATGGTGAGGCATACACTCAATTTTTAAGAGAAGTGCATCCAGTACTGCTGGAGGAAGTTCCTTTGGGCGTCAGAAGGGATATGTTTTTTATGCATGGTGGGGCTCCCGCCCATTTTAGTCAAGCAGCACGTCAGCATTTAACCCAAACATATCCAAATCATTGGATAGGTCGAGGAGGACCACAGAATTGGCCCGCTCGATCCCCGGATCTCAATCCTCTCGATTTCCCTACTTGGGGCCATTTACAGACTTTGGTTTATCCTACTCCTGTTCGCGATGTAGAGGACTTAAGAAACCGCATCATCGATGCGTGCAGGGTAATTAGAGAGAATGCAGGAATATTTGAGCGAATACGTGGCTCAATGCGCCGACGTCTAGACGCATGTGTAATGACTGAAGGTGGACATATTGAACATTTACTATGATTTCTACATGTTTTATGTTTTGTTATTAATAAATTAGTTTTGTTTATTCATCTTTAATCATATGTATTTTGATGCAGGTAGTAACTACAAAATAACAATACTAATCCAGTTCGCATTTATGACGATGTATCTCTGTAGTTGTTCGTAAAATAATTTTTTGCTGCGGACTGATTACTTTTGGTCAAAAAATTCAAGAGACATTTTTTGTTTCGAATGAAACAAGGTATTGGAAATAGATTTTTAAATGGTAAACAAATAATCAGACAAAAAGTTACATTGGAAATAAATTACATTTTTAGCGTTTGTGAGAAAAATTGTAAAACAAATTTTATGTACCCCCTTTATGGGGCTGTATCTTAACAAGGGATGCTCCATTGAAGTTTTTTTATATGAAAGACCCTATCTCTTTTTCGCTAAGGAATCACCCCCTGAAATGTTTTACACTTATTTTGTTACACCCTGTATACTGGTATCTAAAAAATCCCTATTTCTTACTAGAAATGCATGCGGTTTATTGCACACATATAGAACAGGTTCTAAAGCCATGCATTAAAAATGCATGCAATTACCTAGAAATGCATAGTGTGAACACAGAAATGCTGCATTTTGCTCCCGCATTAAAAAACGTAGCATGCATAAGTGGGAACTGGCATTAAAGTAGTTGTTGCTCCGTCAACAAAGTCTTGATTGAAAAACTTTTGTCTCGAAAACCAGCTTGATACTGATAATATTTTCCATTATTTTTGCACCATCGACTTTCATTTCAAAGCTTGGCGCCCAAACTTTAAGTTAGTGGATTTGCGTTTACAATATGAGTCCTTATTCACCGATAAATAAATAATATTCTATATTTTGATAGTTTTTTAGTCTGCAATATCAATAGAAAGACAATATCTACCTACAGTTCTTAATTACTCATAAAATTAAGAATTAAAATGTAAAATATAGGAAAAAAAAGTATTAAAATATCCTTTGTTTACATAACAATATACGCTTGTTACATATCAAAAATCTTTATTGTTCTTTTTATTTTTTAGATTCAATATTACACAGTTTCATTTGCATATTTCTAATGGTGGATTTACTTTACCTTTGTGCATACGAAAAATATATAATTCTTAACGATGACGGCCCTAAAATAAATGATGTTATAGATGTATATATACACATCCAAATACGATAAACAAACAACACCAAGAACTTTATTACTTGTGAGTTAGATTATAATTGAGACGTAGGTAAGGTACACATGGAATATAAATGAAATATTAGGCTTGTACCTCATAAATAACAATTAGTTTCTGTGGTACTAAATTGCTATAAAATCCAGTTCTCAACACACATCCACACAAACGGATCGAGGACACACACACAAAGATAAAAGATCTCTTCATTAAAGTAGTTTTTTATTTATTGTATGTATTGCTTTTAGTTACTTTAGAAATCCATTCCGAGTGTGTTACAGTGTAATGTTTAATTTTTGTTTACATGTTCCTTCTGTATTATTGCCTGCCGTATTATTAACTATTGTAATGGACCAGTTTGAATTTTACTCATGTTAATTCCAACAACTTGCATACGTCTGTAATGGAAAAATTGTCTTAAAGATAATTATTGCTGCTGATTACGGGAAAAATAACATATAATGGAATATATTATAATGTATTTAGAATTCTCCTCTAAAGTAATAAGATGCGGGCCAAACTTTCTGAGGATGCCGCTGGGCTTCTGTACAAACATTATTGAGATTGGTATCACTCCACATTCTCTTGTTTTCTAAGTTAACGTATCCACTAACATGAAACCGTGTTTTATCCGAAAAGAAAATTTTGTAGAAGAGGTCATAATTAAAATTATTTCAAAACCGCTCATAAAATAATACTGGGTGCGGAAAATCCATGTAGGATTTTATTCAAACAAGTTAAACAATAAGCAAATACTGTAAATCTGTTTTTAAAGTTTTATGACAAGAACCAACTGACATCCCAGTTTATTGAGCAAGAGTTCGTACTGGAATTTTTGAAGAGCAATCAGATTTACCCAATAGTAGGCTTTATTTTTTTAATCCATAAGTATAGTAATTGTTAACGTGCACACTACCGCACAGTGTCTGCTTTTAAACTAACACTTAAAGCTGGATTGCCTCGACAGTCATATGTTGATGAAACCTCTCCTCGTGGTTTTTAGCAAATTTCTTAATTGTCTGGTTACAGTATCCACGTCCAAGTCCCGATGTAGTCACTGTTTTGCAATATCATGTTACTTCAACTATGTTCCTTAATATTTCATTTTTAAATATCTGAATGATTTGTACATTATTCTGTTTAGTACAACCCCATAACTGTATGTCATATGTCCATAGAGGCTTTAAAATTTGCTTATAAAGCAACAACTTGTTATGTAGAGACAGAGTAGAATTTCTCCCAATCAGCCAATACATCTTTCTGTATTTAATATACTTAATATTTAGTTCTTCCCCTTTTTTTCTTGACATGGGCCTTTCAACGTAGCTTTGCTTCAGGTATAATATCTAAGTATTTAGCTGTATTTCAGTATAAAACTAGTTAATTAGTTAAATTGTCTGGAATAGGTTCAATTCGTTTACTTGTAAAATCAGTGTGTACTGACCTACTTTTGTCTAGTTTTATACGCCATCTTTTAATCCAGTTGTTTATCTGCTTCGCGGCACCTTGTAGTTTTTGCGTTGACTCTATATTATTTTCCCCCACTGCTAAGTTTGCAGTATCATCAGTAAATGTATGTATTCTATCGTTTTCTAATTTAGGGATATCACAAGCGTACAGTAGGTAGACCACCGAAACCAACTCACTCCCCTGTGGTACTCTCACTTTCATTTCTTTTAATTCTGAATAAGCATTTTCTTGCTTTATTCTGAAGTATCTGCCTGAGATATAAGACTGAAGAATTTGAGAACACTGCTTTGAGAGGAGCAGTCGTATTTATGATTCAATCCATCATGCCACACTTTATCAAAAGCCTGCGCCTCGTCCAGAAAAATTGCAGGGTAGACTTTTTTCATTTAGTGCTCTCTCTATGACATTCCTTATTCTGTGGACCTGGTCTATAATTGAATGTTTATTTCTAAATCCGAACTAGTGAGTTGGAATTCATTCTTTCTCTTCTATCAGCAGCTTAATTAGATATATATGGTTGTACAATCATTACAATCTGTTTGGTGTACCCCTGATTATGGAGCTGTTCAATTTTTTTCTTATTATTAATTAGCGCAATAGCAAGATTTTATTTATGAACAGTAACAGGGTTTATCGACGACTAAACAATAACGTAGGTATTATAGTAATCACTATTGGCTAATAATAACACTCATAATACCCGGAGGGAATAATGAAATGCGACCAAGGAATAATGGGCCATAACGTTACCATTATTCCCTGCATTCCGCCAATAAGAACATAACGTTCCTAACGTTGTCGTAGTAACGATAGACAAGTCCGGCCATTTTACTAACTGTCTAACCGTCAAACGTCATATTGTTATAGTAATCTGACATTTTCGTTTAATTATTTTGATTTTTTTTAGTAATTTTCAGTTTGTCGTCGATAAAGTAGTGTATACTAACTCGCAATAATGACTATTATTCCCTCGAGCTGAGTTACTCCCTCGCCGCTTACGCGGCTCGGTTCGTAAATTCAGCTCTCGGGAATAATAACTATCATTATTGACTCGTTGTATAAACTACTATTATGTCGGTATGCCTGATTAATTAATTTATTTTTTTGTTTATGGCCCTTCATTTTTCAATTTTCAAAAGAACGTCAGGTTTGTACTTTTATTTACATTATGTAACAGTTTCCAAAAATAGATAAGAAACAAAAAAAATAAGTAGCATTATATTTCACATTTTACTAATAAAATTAATGCTAATTAATCTATTTTTGGATAAAAAAAAGGTTTTCATCAATCTCTATTGCTTATTACTCAGGATGTTATCTAGAATTTCTTTGTATCCGTTGCTATATGCAATAGTTTTTATTATGGATAGTTCTTTATTGAAATTTTTACTGTTTAAAGGAGTACTAAGGTGTCTGCCTCTGACTCTGTGAAAAATGTCATTTTTTTATAACTTGTAATAAAATATTGTATATGACAGTATCTGTGTAAGTGAGTTTTCTACATTTACTTAATGCTAGATTTTCTATAGTTAGATCTTTAAAGTTTAGTTTTTTTGGTTTATTTTATTTATATAATTAACTATATTTTATAGTTAAGATGTGCCAAAATGTTTGTGTTTGTCTTTTGCCCCCTAAGCAAGACAAACACAAGTATTTCACTACTTGTTCGATATAAATGACTGCGAACTGTAAATGTAAAAAACTGACATTCTTTGAAAATTTAGAAATAAAAAGGGCGATAATCAAAAAATGTAATTAATTAGGCATACCGAAATAAAAACTGTTACTCTTAATAAATGCAATCTTGGTATTGCACCAAAAAAATTGTAGCTAATACATTCAAAGACATCGTAAATACAACCATAATAGATGAATATATAAGCCTAATGACAACTTAATTTCTTGGACATATATAGGCCCGCAGGTGCATATTTATTTTTAGTCATCTTATCTCTTTGATAGTGGTAAGTGGTCTTACCAAAACATATGTTAGAAAAATCTAATAAAATTTGGGAAACAACTAAAGTTCAGTTTTATTTAAAATTAACCAAAACTTTTGAATATCCTATTTTTTTGTCAGTACCATGCATATAGCTAATGAATTTGTGTTTAAATTTCTGTACGAAACACAAAACATTCTAAACATATAAATCAAACACAATTAATATTTCGTTTGGCTTAAAATATTTTTGCAGAATGTTTTACATGCCGCACTATTAATTACCATTAATACTGTTTTTTGTAAAATAAAGACCCATGATATAGTACTTTTAGACCTCTAATATATCAGTTCATAACACATTTTAGCATGCAAATTTCCGTAATAAGAGATCCGCAAAAGAAAACAATAGAAGTAAAACAACTTTCAAACGGTATTTTTGAGTAAAGTTTGAGACTATCGGTTCATCGAAAAACTGAAAAATTCTATTGAGTGTATATTATAATCATAAACTAGATTGGGTCATTCATATAGAAATGTCGAATATATTTTTGCAGGATGTATGCCACACTATAAATTACCTATAATGTCCGATTTTGTAAAGTAATGACCCATGATAAAATGCTTTGTAGCTTTTAATATATTAGTCCATAACACATTTTAAAGTAAAAGTTTTCCTAATAATAGCAGATCTGCAAAAAAACTGTAATTAAAACGAAAATAAACATTCAAAAAATCTTTTTCGTAGACTTGAGTTATCAAGCAATGTGTATGTAAGCATGTAAATACAAAATGTGTTTTTAAAATACATATTTATAACAATAATTAGACATCGCTGATATATTCAAGTCATTCTGCATCGACATGCTGATAAAAAACAACACCACAGCACCACAATGTGGCTCGGGGAAACTACGAAATAAACTGGAATTAATGAAGTCATAATTTACTGATCCGTTTGGACGTTCCTGATATTGAATTATGGCGACGTTGGGCATATTTCATATCCTGCTTATAATAACTAAGAGGGCTGGTGTGCGTGTGTTTCTCTCTGTGTGTGTTTCTCTTTTTAATTAGGGGGAAAACATATTAATTCTAAACTTGAAGTGTTCGTACATGTATTTATAGATGTTCATATGATATTTAATCAATTTTCTATGAATAATTATTTAGTTTAAAGAATTCATTTGAGTTAAAGAACTTTTTAAACAAGGAGAAGCACAAAGCTCACCACGTCAACTACGGAGACTTGGTCTAACTACAATATATGTATTTGCAGGGCAAAATAATCAGATACTCTCACTGAATGAATTTAACAAACACGTGGCTGCGCATTGTTTATAGAAACGAATTTAGTAGATTGTACTATTTTGAATAGCAGCCCTAAGGTACGCAATTGCCATCAAACCAAATGGTAACCACCACCAATTCAAAAACATCCTTTTCAAAAATGCAGCCTGTATTTCTCGATGTCACTATGACACTAATTTAATATGAGCATTATAATGAAACCCGTGTAACGTTAAAGCTCAAGGCATTAGCCGAGTGGTGTAGTTACACAAGTTTCATTATTATAGTTCATATTGAACTTGTTTCATGCAAAATGTAATCTCCGACGGTCCACATATTATAGATATGATTGTTCTCAAATATCAGAAACGTTTTTCATAAATTAAAATTCAAAATTATCAGGTGCCCATAATAGTCGATGTCATGGTAACCGCGGTTGTTGATTATTTCAGTTTTGACTTTGGTAACTTTAGTATTGACGTCCAATTTTCTGCTATACATGCAGTTTTAGTGAAAGCTAATATTAATATGGGTGATTCTAATTCCAAGAGTGTCCCTTCGGATATCGAAGCCATTGCGCAAAACTATTCCTTACTTCCCGAAAAATCAAGACAGACGAACAAGCAAGTCTATGCAAAACTTCAAGATTGGTGTAAAGAAAAAGGAATTAATAATATTAGGAATGAAAAGGTTTTCCTACCATATTTCGAACATCTTTCATAACATAGTAAGGCTTCGTCGCTTTGGGTGTATTATTCAATGTTGTTCATTTACATCAGTGAAGAAATATACGTATATTGTAAGTACATCCATTTAATGAAAATCGGAAAAATTTCGTTGTAAAAATCTAAAACTTTAACAAAAAAAAACATATCCCTTTTTTGCTGGAAGCCGATGATACAACTTATTTTATGATAAAAGTTGCATTGATAGTGGGTCTTGCGGGTGCCTGTGGGCGTAATGAATTGACAAATCTGCAGCTACAAGATGTTAAAAATGAAGGACAATGCATTTACATTAATATTCCATTTATGAAAACAAAGATTTTTTTATCACAAACGGGAATGTTGAACGAATAAATATAGTAGAAATGGTTTGAAGATATATAGCGATGCGATGAGGCAATATAGATCATACTCGATTTTTTGTGCGGTACAGCAATGGAAAATGAATTAAGCAACCAGTTGGCATTAATACTTTTGGGAAAATTGCGTATAATTTAGCATCGTTCCTAAGTCTTCCAAATCCTCAACAATATATTGGACATTGTTTCCGCAGATCGTCTTGCTTAAGAGGTATGGTAGCACTCCAACACAGTGACCGAAAGCTATATACAAGATTCCAAAGAAAATAAGAAGGGAGTGGCCTCTAATATTTTGGGTAACATTTTAGACACTGATGGCCTTCAACAAGTTATTATGAAGGTCATAATGACATCCAAATGTCAATGCTAAATGTGTCAAAATGACACCATCGTAGATTAATAAACCAATAGAACTCAGATCCAAATTAATTCAAAACGCGCAACGATACCAAACCCAATGAATGGATAGATAAACTGGCATAAATGAATTGCACAGACTTTATCTAAGACCGAATTTTTAGCATGAAATGGAATACATTAGGTGTATATTACTTAGAAACCAACATCGCAGTCTCATACAGAATCAAAAAAACTTCTTGTTTCTACCTCTCAACAATATTTCGTTTTAAGTTTGGAGCGGTCAAGATGAGAATCATTAAGTCGTAATTAAAATTAGCACTGATAACACTGCCCAACAATGAAAACGTTTTAGGCTCAAAAATAGGTTATTCTTATACCACATGAATCAAATACCATTAGGCATAGGGAATCAATGTATACATACGAATGCATAAACGTATGTACGATGTATAGGTACTGCGCTGCCATGTATTACATACATACGTATACATCGTACATACGTAGACATTGATTCCCTATGCTAATGATATTTGACACATTCCACCAGCTGGATTCAAAAATCACGTCAAGAATGTACTAGTAGCTCTTGCTTTGGAAATACAATGACGTCCCGATCTACATTTGTAGTTTTGTGGTAAGTTTGTTTTTGGAGTTGTCACACTTGTTACATGACAAAACATAACGTTCTCCAATTGTTTGTAGGTTATAAAGATTACTATTGCTGTGACTGTCAGTTTCGTATTATTTATGTTGTAATTAGTGCAGAATTTTGTTTTTCGAATGCTTCTGCAGTGTAAAAGAATAAAATCGAAATGCCACAAAGATGTATAAATGAGTGAATAATTTACATTTGTGGTGAAATAACAGAAGGTAGGGAACCAGAATAAGTTATAGCCTCCCCACATATGTTACAACTCTTGTTCAGTTACATCACGAGAATCGCTGAAAAATAAAAAAACGATATATGGCTTTTGCTGTGCCTATGGTTTGGTGGGACCATACAAAGGCAAGATTGTCAGTGAAGAAAAGAGGAACTATTCAATACCCTCAATACCACTTTCTAGTTCACCCCAAAATTATGAACTTGAAGTAGAAAATGAAGACAGTTTAGTGGACAAAGAACCCAACAATCTTTCAACATCCTATCACTTTGATTTTGACGGAATAAATAATAAACCTCACAGACTGAGTCAAGCAAAATTGAGTGATCTTATTCGACACCTTAGTTTGTCGAAGGAGAAAGCAGAACTTCTAGAGTAAAAACTGCAGCAGTGGAATCTTTCTAACGTGTTGTCAAGATCTCGCCGTATAGGCATCGTCATAAGGATATGATTCCTTATTTTTTGTGAAGAAAAGCAATCTTGTTGTTTGCCGCGACGTTAAAGACTTGATGAAATATTGGAATTAAATCGTGACCCCACTGATTAGCTATTCGTAGACTCATAGTTTAAAATCTATATTACTTTACAACGGCCACCAAAGTTAAGTTATTATTGTTGGGCCACAAATTCGACATTTGACCTAATTTTGGAGGAAAAAAAAAAGCAAGCTTGGGAACCCTTAACGGGAGTCATTCATGGACTTTTCGGCAACAAAGGGATGAAAACTACAATTAGTTGGTGACAGTATTTATGCAAAAATACCATCAATTCGGATGCAGCATGTCCTATAAAATCCATTTTCTCCATTCACACCTAGACCTTTTCCCTCCTAGATGTACAGTTTTCAGTAATAAACACAGAAAGATTCCATCAGGATATTTCTGTAATAAGAAAATATATGAGGGCCGCTGGAATGAAGTAATGTTTGCGAATTACTCTTGGTCTTTGTGTAGGGATGCTCCGAAACTCACAAGAGACAAGTCAAAAAACAACGATCTCATGAAGCCGATCTCATGAAGCCGATCTCTTCATTCCCAAAATTAGGAATATTACCAACGGGTAAAATTCAAAATATCATAAAGTTTCAAAATCATACACTCTGGTTGGCTCAATGGATAAGGAACTTAACTTGCGATTGTGAGGAGTTTAATTTTAATAGAACCCATTTTACTAACTAAATATATGTTGTACAACACCATTAAAGTAGATAAGTATATTTGCTTCTTACAAAAACTATAATTAATTATATATACCTGTATAAACAGATATAAACGTGAGTACTTCTATTTCTATTTAGTTCCTCAAATTCTATACAGATTCCTATTAGCTTTCGTTCTCATAATTATTATTCTTATCGCATATTTTCTAGAAATTGCGGATATGTGTACACGTATAAAATGTTTACTGTATTATTAAACATAGCAGACACCATGTATTGTACAATGAAATTACACCATTTAGCCATAGCCGAAGAAGAATCATATCTTTATAAAATCGCAATTTTATGCATTAAGACATAAAACTGATAGTTAATACTAATTATATCATAGTTATACTTCACATACAAAGCCTTGGCTGTAAAATTGTAAAGAAAAACACAAGTTACTTTATTTATAACAACGTTATAAAGGCACAATAACTGCTTGAAAAAGTGTATTCTGAATAATAAACAATTATAATCATAAAGTAGGTACAAATAAAAATTATAAATTAATGTCAAGCCAGTGGCAAGCAAGTAGTTATAACTACACACACTAAATCTAAGAAAAATCGTATAAAATGGTATGAGTAACGAAAATGACAAATTATTTGTTTAAAAACGTATAAAGGAAAATTATTAAACTGTATAGATGAAAAGGCTCGTACAACAAGCTTAAATTTTACTTTAGCGTAAGATTTCACTTTTATCTTTTTTGATCATACAATTTATTTAATTAGTTTACTGACATTACTTAACATTGTGAAAGTTAAAAGTATTATAGTAAGGAAGCTATTACTTTTATTTAGGATATTTGTTTATCAATTATTGGTAATTTATATAATAAAACACATATTGTTAGTTCTTTTATTGATAAATGTTATAGTTCTTTTTAATTTTCTCTTTTTCCGCGTTTTCCCTTTTCATCTCTCTCACAAGTATATAGCTACGTACTACGTACTCACGTATGTATAATACTGCTTCCAGTAACTACGTTTTAATGTCTTTTACCAAACGCTTCATATTTTGGTTTGTTTATTTATAGAATCGTAATGCATATTAAGAAAAACTAATTTCATTTGATTAATGTAGAAACCCTTTCGTAATTACTTGAATTCAAATAGATCGTATAAACTTTGAATTTCTGTACTGTAATCCAATGAGTATTTGTGTGTTACATTCTTTTAAAATATTCTCAGTTTTTCAGAAACTAATAACATTTTGATAGAAAGTCATAGATACCGGCAGGAAAGACCCTAGAACATATGTTAAGCAATTTGCTGTGTTGGTAGTTAGTAATTCCACTACAGGGGCATCTTCTTGTGTATAAATATTTCCAGAAAACAAAACAAATCTATATTTAAATTGTCCTGGGATGGTGAAACCCATAGCTTTCGCATATTAAAAAAGATTTTCAATAATGTCTTTGTTCAGGCGTATAGTAATTATTAATTATATTATATTTGGCACTAAATATTTCTATAAGTTTGTATATGAACTTTTATTTTCTATTATCGTTTTCTAAAAAACCATCATAATTTCTCTCTCTCATATTTTATATTAATTAATTGATGTTTCTGGTTTAACGAGTTGATTTTCAGTATCAACAACTTATTCTTTGACAGTAACTTCATAATTGGTTTGGGTATTGCATAAACCAAACCAATCGTTTATTTTATTAATTACTTTAATAGTTTAGGTGAATGCACTACTTGGCTGTAAATTGTGATCAACAAACCAGCATAAATAATATCATTAAAACATTTACAAATAATATCAAATGCAAAATTTACAATTTCCTGGGTTTTTTATTGTTCTGCCATAGGCTTGCATCCACTGCCGAGGTAGGTTATTTTAATTAGGAAAACTAAAATACTAAATATTCCTACCTTGAGTTCTTACTGACATGTTTTGCAATTTAACATACTGCTTCCTATATTGGTGTGCTACAGAATGCCGAAAATGTATTGCCTCACTATACAATATTTAATAAAATCATTGCCGTTATAGTTGTACCTTCTTAAGGTATCCAGCACATAAAATAAATAATAAACAAATTCATTCGATTAGCCAAACTATTTACAAAACTAAACAATAACTGTCATCTTTGAATACACAAACTACACTAATTTCATTGCTTCATAATGAAAATATATTCATAACCAACACATATGGTACGTGTAAATACACAAAACTTTTTAAGAACCTTTTGTGATTTGTGACGTCATAGAGAACTGCGCGAAATATACGAAAGTTATAGCATACCTTAGATATTTGTATCTGGCTCCAAATAAAGGTATGAGTATATTTGATTGTGTGTATCGCTTTCAAACATTTCCATATAATTTACTTCAAACATACTCCAAGCATTTTGTTTGACAAACATGTTGATTTGATATTGATACACATCCAGGTTAAAGTAATTGTGCATTTGTATACAGCTATCATGTTGTTAAGAATTATGTTTTATAATATTATTCTACATGTCCGAATCTATGTACTGTTACGTCTTTGGTTATCCATCTGTAATCTATTTTCTTTTAATATCTACTGTTTACCGCAATTACGTTAGGAACAAGGTTGGAAATGGATGCGTCAGAACTATATACCATCTGTCCATCGTATCTTTTGGGTCAAGTCATCAATTGCGGGGCGTTATCAATGACTAAATAAGGATAGACATTGTAAACTTTAACGTGGGGTTGCCTTCCCCGTAAGAGTAATAAGACAGACAGAGAAAATACACCGCCATGACACTCTGTTACTGCGTTAGTCAATGTGTTGTAAGATGAATGAATGACAGACCCGTAAAATTTGTTCATAACCGGCGGTATTATTGTTTTATTAAATTTCATTATGATAGCTATAGCTAATTTTAAGCAATGAATAAAACATGTTATAAAATATAGAAAATATTAGGTATAAGCATCATAAGCTCTTTATTTTTAAATATTTAATTCTATTTTGTAAGTAATGAATGTGAGCCAGAAGTGTTGATTTAATTCATATGGATAAAAATCAATGGCGTAAGTAGTAGTTTTTAGTAACCAGCCAACCAACGTGACTAGCGCACGAAAGTGTCTGAAGTAACGAAAATTGAGAACGGCGCGGTCATTAAATTGTTAACAAAAGAAGGGCATACACCTTATCACATTAAACAACGCTGCAACGTTTAGACGGCATTTATGGTGATTCATCTCCTTCGTATTCAACTGTAAAAAAGTGACCAAAATGCTTCCGTTTAGGACAAGAATCCCCGGAAGATGCTGATCGGTCGGGTCGACCAATTGAAATGATAACGCCTCAACAAATTTAAATTATTGAACATTTAGTGCTAGAAGATCGTCGTTTGAAAGTGAAGGAATTAGCAGTGATAATAAACATTTCCGAAACAAGTGTTCGCCGAATTCTCCATGACCATTTGGGTATGAATAAAATTAGTGCTACATTTTTTTTTGCTCTCCAACGTGAACGTCGAGTCGAATGTGCGCAATCGTTTTTAAACATGTATAGAGACGACCCAAAACCGATTTTTGATTCCATTGTCACAGAGGATGAAACAATGGCTCCGTTTTACGATCCTTTATCAAAAAGGGAGTCCATGGTATGGCGGCGACCTGATGAACCTCGTCCCAGAAAGGCTAAAGTCGTTCAATCAACGAAACAGGTGATGGCCACAATATTCTGGGATTGTGAGAGAATTTTACTAATTGACTTTAAAGAGCGCAATACAAGTGTGAGCGGAACCACAAGCTACCATCCGCGAATGCGGCTTTCAAGAATTGGAACAACCACCGTATAGTCCGGATATGGTTCCTTGTGATTTTTTTTTGTTTTCTAATTAAAAAAAAGTAGTTTTAAGGACGACAGTGAGTTGCAAGCAGCTGTTATAGAACATTTTGATGGAAAAACTTCAGCTTATTTTTACAAGGGTATCGAATTATTAATTAATCGTTGTAATAAATGTATAAAAGTTAGGGGAGATTACATTGAAAAATAAAAATTCTTATATTGTTCCAAGTTTCTTTTTTGTGTATCAGGCCGAGAATTTTTGGCCCCTACCTCGTAGTTGTGATTAAAATGCTACCAAATCATATTTTGTTATGATTTAGTTTTTATTATTTCACTTTAATAAATAGATTCTCTAGAGTAGCAATATTAAGCATCCGTATTTTATAATTGTTAGAATTATTCGTATACTTTTTAAAATCACTGTAATCAGGATTATTGTTGTGATTATCTAAAAGTATGGTTTTCTTTACTTGAATACTATCTGCAACTAAACTTAATGCTTAATAAATAATTTTATTCGTTCTTATATATAATGTTATTACAAATGTGTTTTTAAACATGTTTTCAATTTATTTATTTTTCTTGTCCTCAATATTTAATGCCTACGTATCTCTAAACAGTTTATGTTGTTGCATAAGTTGAGGCTTATTTTAAATCTGGAAGTTCTGCAAGTGGTAATAGAAATGTGTTGTAAACTATTATTTCGTAAATTGTAAAAGCGATTTTGAGCTATCATAGCAATTCAAATTCAAAGATAAAGTGAAATCAAATATAACCTTCAGATCTAGCTAAATACTAAGTAGTCAACTTTGAATTGTAAAGAATCTACATACTCTTGATTAGAAATACCACAAAATAGTTTGACATCATCAGTACAAACTAAAGCATGACAGGATAGACAAAATATCATCAATGAATTGGACGAATAAGAGAGGCCCCAATTTGGAACCCTGAGGTATTCCCGAAAATGACACAAATTCATAATTATTGATACCCTTATAAAAAAACGGATATAAACGCATTACATTAAGCATATACGATTTATTTGTCGTCTTTCTTAAATAGGAGATGCTTCACGCGCTTCCATTTGTCCGAAAAATGTTTAAAGTTTTTAATAGAAAGATTAAACATTCTAGAAAGAGAACAAAATAACTTATGTCATTTCCAATAATAAATGCAGAAATCAAATTTTAAACATAAGTGCCACAAACACATCCAAATCAAAGTACAACACGGAATACCTATGCTATAGTATATTCAATAAAAACTAGTTTCTTCTTTTACGTAATTCAAACAAGAAATTATACTTTCATCTTTCTAACTAGCGTAGTGTATAGAATGAAGGCAAAGAATGGAATAATCTCTTCATGCTTCGACATCAAAGTGACATGTACGTGAGCACATTCTAAACGAAAACGTTTAAAGAATAAAATCACCGCGGTAAGACGTTCAAGTTTACATCCAAACGACATGAAAGGGAAATGTCCAGAGCACCCTGACTGCTTCACAGTTACACACGATACAGAGAGTGAGTGAGTATAGTACGAAGATCGCGTGTGCAACCCCAATATCCAACGCAGGGCCCAGGGACAATACAAAGAACCTGACTGGGATTATTACATTTAAGAGTTCCTGGCAATGAATACTTGCTGCGACACCCGCGTGTGCCGTATAAGACTGGCCACGGGTTGTTCTCTCTGTATTCTTCTCCCTTTTCTATCCTCCTTACTTTTGTGTCGACGATGTTCTTCCTCTCACGTTCTATTGGCCCAGACCAATAATTTACCGAGGCTTTTACTGTAATTGCAATATTTGCCGTCTTATAAATTAACCGCCTGTGAAGGAGAACGAGGCATTATGGACGTCGTGAAGTATTAGACATTAAGACTGTATATAAATTAGTATTGCGAAGGTAAACTGCTATCTTCTATGTAATTTAGAAGATATTTTTGTGCGTTATTTAAGTTGCAAAATTAATAAAATAAAATGTTGGATCGATTATTGTTCTTTATGGAGATCAAGATTAATGTAATACTTACTTTCAAAATTTATTACTCCTACACATATAAAATAAAAAGCAAAAGCAAAAAACAATTATGAAACTATAACGTCATTGATTTTATTATAATAAGATTATCCAAGTTTACAGAGAATCAAAATAAGTACAAGTATGGCCGGATATATTCAAAACACGAAAAAACAAAATCTCGCTTATTACTTTGAAAACCAACGCAACCAACTCACGACGATAAAGAGAAGCTTGCAGGGCAGTGAAATAATAGCGTTATAAATAAGCACGTATATACAGTGTGTAAATAAAGTAAGGAATAATATTCATATTTTGTTTATTATCGCTGTTGGGAGAAAAGCTCTGACAGGTCAATTTTATTTTCTTCCTCGGGATTTTACGAATGTCAATTTTTCTTCTCTGGTTTACTACTCTGGGACCTATGACGTCATCGACTTCTTTTTCAAATGGAACCTCCTTATTTTTTGCTAGAAATAAAAAGTAAATTTTTTTCTGAATTCAGCATATGTGGTATTTAAAATTAATAGTTTTAGAGATACGGAGGATCATAAGTATTAAAATGACAACAATAATTAAACTTGAAAATCAAAAGAGCAAATAGTAATAATTTATTTTTCGGAAGATTAAAAAATTTTACATTAATAAATGTTCAAATGCCACCCATTTGTTTCTTGGCAATGATAAAGTCGGAGTTGAAATTCTTCCAAAACATTATCTCTCATTTCTTGGTCGATGTTTCTGTACTCTGTCAATTGTCATTATTAGCACGCTTAATACTCTAAAACTATTAATTTTAAATACCACATATGGGATATTGCTGAATTCAGAAAAAATATACTTTTTATTTCTAGCAAAAAAATAAGGAGGTTCCATTTGAAAAAGAAGTCGATGACGTCATAGGTCCCAGACTAGTAAACCAAAGAAAAAAAATGGACGTCCGTTCCAAGGGGGACACCCTTCCATCATATCTTCAACTGTGATACGAAAAGGTAATTGTACGGAGAATTCAGCAAAGTGATTGTTGGTTGCGCTATTTTTGATTTAAGCGCCCTCTAGCGGGAAAAAAACAGTTACATATTTCACAATGTGACACATCATTTGAAAGCTAATTTTATTAGCAATTTTATGCACAATTGAAAAAAATTTAAACAATCGAAAAACCTTGCAGAGCTCTAATATTAGAAACTACGAACTTATTCGTTTACAAAAGACTCTGACAGTCTGTACTTGAGAATGATGACAAATAAATGTCAAAAATATTACGTATTTAGTTGCTAATAAAATTAGCTTTGAGATGATGTGTCACATTGTGGAATACGTAACCGTTTTTTTCCCGCTAGAGGGCGCTAAAATCAAAAATAGCGCAACCAACAATCACTTTGCTGAATTCTCCGTACAATTACCTTTTCAATGATGTATCGTATATACCTACTACTTTCCCTATTTAAATTGTAATGGTTAGAGTGATGGAGGGGAGGGGAATGACGTATCACAGTTTAAGATATGATGGAAGGGTGTCCCCCTTGGATCAAAAATCGACCTGTTTTTGCGTTTTTTCAAACAAGTTTTCTGCTTCGAGATATTCAATCTGTTTCGTTTTCGGTGGGGCATCCTGTATTGTAAATGCTTAGTGAATTCTCGAATCAAAAGTCTACAATAATCATTTGTATTGTATATGTGAATCGTTATTTCTAGAAGTCAGAAAAAAGTTAACACATTCTATTTGTTGACATGAAAAAATATAATAAATGTCAGAAGCATCTAGAATGTCTGAAAAATGACGTACGGTTAGAATATGTATATTATGAAACATGATGCTGATGTTTGTATATAAATAGCTTCATCAGTGTTACAACGTTAATTGACTATTTTATCTCAAGACGTGTAAATTGTTGAGGATGGAGTGTAATATGAGTTGGTGTTTGGCCTATTTCCAACGTTTATTAGATTTTGAATATCTCAGCATAAGCAACAACCAAGATTACAAAGGCATCCCAAAAACTGTGCAAAGGAGCTATGACAAAATAAACAGCAAAATCAGAGGGAAACACAAAGGATTACGTCATTACTGATCATACAAAACGAAAGCAAATTAATAAACCCTCGAAAGACAGTAATTAACATATCCAGAAAGAAGATTGATCAAACAATGAGATTCACCTTAGGTGCTAAACAAATTCCAGCCCTAGATATGGTTGCTGCAATAGAAGCAGTAGCACAAAAACCTAACAACTGGAGCTGGCACAAGAATACAGATGAAAAACAAAATCGGCAACGGAGAACGCAAAAACAAGAAGAAATAATCGAAATTTGACAGGAGAAGAATACCGCAAACTGAAACAACTCAAATCTGATAGGTCACTAAAAATTCTACCAGCAGACAAACAACAGTAATTTTGGACGTGGTACGTATGACAAAAATACATGAAATGCCAGGCGCAAGACAATACAAATGATTAAGAAGAGATCCAACAGCATCTGTGGAAACTCAAATATCTAAAATTACTGGAGATATAATGGTTAGATTTAACTTAACTATCTTTCATGAAGGTATCAACAAAACCAACCCTAGCTATAGTCAAGAACAGACTCTCAACAGACGATACATTACATGAAAGAACCAGGATAGAGGCCATCATAAAATTGCTATCAATCTGTGTAAACACTACACACTTGCAGGTTGGGGAGAAATTCTATCAACAAGAACTTGAAATAGCAATAGGTTCACCGTTGTCATCTATTCTAATAATGTATACATGGAAGAATTCGAGCAGAGAGCAACCAACACCTACCAACTGAAAAAAAATGCGGTGAAGATATGGCGGCTACACTTTTGACATATGACCACACTGAAAACATACATTGTAAGGATTGCTACAACAACTAAGTAGTATAAAATACTTCATGAAGTTTATCATGGAGGAGTAAACAGAAAATAAGACCCCCTTCCTCGATGAACTCGTGCAAAAATTAGACAATGGCACTCTATGAACCTCGGTGTAAGGAAAGCCCCCGAACACAGGACAATACCTACACTTCAACTCCGATCACGTGCACAGTGTCAACGTTGAAGTGGTCAGGTGCCTACATGGTAGAATAAGAATAACTGTCTATACAGACTATCATGTGAATCTGGACATCGGAGAAACCAAGAGACCGCTAGACGTTAGAATCAAAGAAAACAATAAAATGGTTCGTCTAGCAGAAACCGGAAAGTCCCACTTGGTACAGCATACTTGGGAAGCAGGTCATCAAAGAAAATGCTATAACGCAACCATTCTGGCCAGAGAAGAACATGACACCAAAAGAATGATTAAAGAAGAGACGTATATGACCACAGCAACTAATCCCATAAGCACATCAAGCCTGAATATCAAAGACTTTTGGACACCAATTCTTCGCGATCATCATGAAAAATGA
The DNA here is from genome assembly GCA_963170755.1 of Amphimallon solstitiale. Classification (NCBI taxonomy): domain Eukaryota; kingdom Metazoa; phylum Arthropoda; class Insecta; order Coleoptera; family Scarabaeidae; genus Amphimallon; species Amphimallon solstitiale. The sequence goes on along the minus strand of OY720682.1, from coordinate 117,560,646 downwards.
ATGCAATAATTAACACTACACCACACAGGATAGATTAAGTGTAGACTACTGCATATCAAACAGGAAGCACACAAAAACATAACTACTGCGCATCTGCTTTTGTGCATACAGGTATAGCTTAAATACAGGTTTTAAAGAGGTATGCTTAAACAGTGTATATCTTTCTCATATCACACGGATTCTGTCCTCACAGCTGGCACTAAAAAAATGAGAAAGACATATACACTTGCGAATTAAAGAATTTATATATGAATTTGGCAAGAAATATCTCTTCTTAGGACTACCTTGAAGACGCCAGAAGAATACCTGCCGAAACCTCGAAAATTCAAATTTCAATAACCCATGGAAATAGCCCAGGCACCAACTCAAATGACTATTTTATCTTTATCACATACTTTTAATGTAACTTACATCATGATTCTTCCTAAACATAAAATACCTTATGTAAATTTCTACACAGCCAAGATTAGAAATTAGGTATTATTTTTTAATTTTCTGCGTAAAGGAAAAATTATAAATAATTTTATTTAATAATAGGTACTTATAATACTTGATACTAGAAAGTTACTGTCATATATGAATATCTTACAATATTCAAGTATATAGCTTAACTATTATGATATTATAATATGAGGTATATGTAGCCAAATTCAAACTGCTGGTACTTTAGCAGGGGTTTATGTTACAATAACTAATGCTTTTTGTTATCTTTCAAGTTCTTCAACATTATAAAACCTACGCAAAAAAAATATTACTATTATTATAGAAATTAGCTTAATTGTTTGTAAATATGTTCTTTACTTTGTAGTTCAACTCACCATCTGACGCGATGTGTTGCAAAATCATTTTATGGAGATATAATAAACAAATTACCACTATCACTACATATCTTCAACAAAATTTGATCATTAATATTTAAATATTATTTTTAGTAGTAGTAAATAGTAAATAAATAGTAAATTATATGAATTATGAACGTTGACCACAGCCAAAACACTATTTAAATTGATAATTTGAGGTTCATATGAAGTTTAATTGACCTACTGTGTTGAATCTGCAAACCGATGTTAAAAAAAATCATGTTTGATGCAATACAAATGCCAAGGGAATACTAATTAAACACAATCCTGCTCTAAGACAGGTCGATGTAGAATTAGAATGCATTATATGTGTACTTCTGAAGGATTTTCCAACAATAACGATATGATTTTGCGATAACATAAAATGGAAGCTGTTTCAGATAAAACCATACTTTTATATTATTTCGAAAACATAGTTTAATACATTATATTTTCAAAAACACATTATTTAAAGATCCATCTGGACTTTGAGCATTTGTGTGAAATTAATGTACCCAATTTTCGACAAGTTTGTGCCATAAGTGGAGCCTAAAGTCAGGAATACATATCGATATTAATCTTAATGTATAATTTGTTTGAATTGACCAAAGATTTCAAATGACCTTTCAAAAAGTCGTAATTACATGGAAGGCCAATAGTTTAAATTATAATTTTTTCGCCGAATTTCTCATCCAATAAATCGGCAGTGCTATTAGCAATGTGACACGGTCTTGTTAGAACTACAGATCCTCAAAATAAATTTCTTTTAATATTGCCCGCAACGAATTTAGTGACATCAGTCGGTATCACTCACTAGTCAATCTAACTTCATCGCCTATCTGGTTTTGGTATAAAATAGTCCAACGATTGCACCATTCCATAAACAACACAATACAGTAAGTAACTTTTTACAGATACAAAACCTTTTCTTATGGATTGTTTTCACACGAAAAGCAACAAATTTCTTTATTAACATATCCTTTTAAGTACAAACAAGCTTCACCTGCGAAGATATATTTTTTACCAACATTAATATCCTTTTTAAGTTGCTCTGAATAATCCAGTGGTGTCAATTCTTATGTCCATACAATCTTACAAGGAAGTCAACACAAACCTTTTCGTAAAATACAAGTTGTTTTTCTCCTTTCGACTTATTCTTGAACACGACAAGGAATCGATAAATTTGGAAGGTCTGCATACTATTCCTTATAGCAGCAATGCTCTCTATACATCTTCCATTTCAACATCTTGTTGGTATTTTCTGCATTGTAATGATTAAAAGCCTTTCAAAATTTTCAACGAGTCGACTAATAAGCAAGCACAGAAGGGCGATTATGTCGACCATATGTTTCGCGATGTGCACTTTGACTATTCACAAAGGAACGTCTAGTGAGCGTTATAATATTTTAAGCATGGTTTTCATTGCATTTCAAATTTATATCGCTTTTATTAGAAGACTTTTAGTGCAGTACTTATATCTGCCAATAAGTTTGCAAAAAGAAATCAAATAAAATTGCAGCATGTACATTAAATTGTCATTCGCGGAACATTAAGTGGATCCTATTGTTCGATATCACTGCTCTGCCAAGTAAAGCAAAAGCAACAAGAAGACAAAACTGAAGGGCGGCAAGAAAGCGATGGGAGAAAAAAACGCGACTAAGAAACGAACGTTCCAGGTATATAAACTAACTACATTTTGGGATTGCGTGACCCGTGCATATATTCGATGGTAGGGTTCGGCACGCGATGGGGCGCTCATTCGTTGAGTTCAGATTGTGGCAGGGCCACGTGCCATTGTTCCGTACTCCCTCTGTACAACCTGTATATTTTCCACATCGGGGTTGGAAAACTGCGGCAAAACAGCGAGGTAGTACTATATAACGTAGAAGCTTAACCGAGCTTCTTTCCTATCTAACACAGTACGCATGTATGTGTGTGTACATGTTTATATGTCTGTGTTTATAAATCGAACAATAATTGCTTTGAGAGTTGTGCAAATCGCACAAAATGTTGATTAATCATCGAAATAAAGCGATCGCAAAATGTCAATAATCTACTGATTTGAAATTATTAGTAACCTGTCATTCTTGAATGAATTTATTAGTTCACTAATAATAGGAAGCTAGGTAACCTATATGACCGTAACTTAATTAAAATTATCAATGTATAATTTATAAATATACTGACACTCATTTTTTTCTTAATAAGAACGTACCTCTATGCAGTAATAAAAGTTACTGTAACTCGTTTTCTACAAAAGTCTTTGATGATTGTACAAATGTAAGCTATTTTTTTGAATTACTTTTTAATATACTAATAAATATAATTGAATTTGTAAAACAATTGTAAATATAAAACAAAACTTAAGGTAACATTAAAGGAGATATGCGTGAAGATGTAGCGTCTTAAAAGTAAAAAGATTATCACCTTATTTCCGATGCAAAACTATTACTTGTACATAGTAAATTTTAATTTATAATATATATATATATATATATATATTATATTATGTCTCTGATTGATGTTTTTCAGCTCCAAGGTTATCCCATCCTATTCCTTGGCTACACTGCGCTGACGAGAACCAAGTGGTTCGAAACACGTGTCCGCAGTTGCATTTTGAGCGGAGTTACCCCATGAAATTCTATTCTGCCAATATTTCGTACATATGATCGTGTACTTCATCAGGGCATCAACTGTGGAAGCAGATCACAAGAATTGAGTATGCTGATATATTAAAAGTTTATAAATGTACTTACAATGCGAACTGTTTGTGTGGACAATATCACATGATACAGAAGTGCATGTTTCTTTAGGATTGAGTTTTATTAACATTATTGGTCTTAACAGTGGTTATGATAATGATGTTCACAGATTAAACTCCAATTAAAAACTTTAGACGGAACACAACAAAAAACACGTTAAAATTTTTCTGGTTAACACCTCGTTACATTTTTAAAAAATTAAATTTTCCTTTTGGAAAACACTGTGAAGTGTATCATTGAACGGTTAAAAACAAAATGTCAAGCAATAGATGGATGTCAACTCGATCATCTGTGCGCATCAATACCAACCCCCAACATTGTTGTCTAGTGAGAAACACAACAGCATCGAAAACCCTATCTGTATTTTAACTTGACATATCAAACTATGCACGAAAATATAATTTCAAAACAACCCGCGAAATTAATGATTTAAAGGTAATCTAAATTGACAATACAAAACTGTGTAATAGAATGCATGATTAAAGTTTGTGTTATCGTGTGTGAATGTTAACTTATAGTTCTAAAACAAGATTATTCATTGGTTGACTGTAAAGGTACATTTATTATTCTGTTGCCAGATACACCAAGTGTTAAAAGAAACGCATATACTGAATTGAGGTTATCAATGTCTGATCTGAAATTCATAGTGTTATTCAACTTATTAATCTTTACCATTTCTAGGAACTCTCTGCATTTCTTGTTCCGTACTGTTCTCGGTATTTTAGCGTCGTCAAAGTTAGGTACATGTTTATTGTTCTTCATATGTAAAGAAAGTGCACATCTATCCTTCTTAGTTGCAATGTCACTACGGTGCATCGTGAGACGTGTCTTTAACCAGGTTGACGTTTGACCTATATATATTTGTTCACAATCTTTACAGGGCACCGAATAAATGACATTAGAGCGGTATTCAAAGTCCGTTTTGTCTTTGACTCTGCTAAAACACCTCCGTATGGGATTGATGTTATAAAAACCAAGAGCTGTGTCTTGGGTCGTTAATAGAGGGAAAAGTCTTTCTGAAATGTGTTGTATATGTTACTGTGAAAGACCGAAATCTGGTGAATGTCGAGATTCACCGGTGAATGTCAACATTCTCAACGTTGCTTGACGTATGTCCGAAATATTGGTGAAATTTCATTATTTCTAACTTACACCGGCGATTGTCGACATTCAGCATGCACTCATGGTGTATGTTAAAAACATTTTTTTTTTAAATAAAAAGAAAACCCCATAGGTCTTTATTTATTAAAATAATATGGGAAAAAGACTTTGTTGAACTCAAAACAAACAGTAGAACATAAAAATATAAAATGAAATATAAAAAATAATAACAATATCTTATTTATTGCAACAACATAAACTACCATGACACTTCGAATTGCACAAAAGTTCCTTGCTTTTACAGCTGCATTTAGTCGTGGAACACTTTCTTTTGCAGTTACAACGTGTGTAGCCTTGCCCTCCACTTTTTGAATTAGCAGAAGCTGCTTCTCTTAGCGACATTTCTTTTGTTGAAACTTCGTCCATGGAAACTAACTTTTCTTTACAAATTACGAACTGATTACGGGTGAAAAGCTGCTTCAAGGTACCATTTTTGTTAGCTAGTCTATAAAAGGCTGAATCCTCTATTCCAACAACAACCGCTAACACATTTCGAGGGTCTGTACGACCACGGTCGACATCAGGGACTTGAATTCTTACGGTATCACCAATTTGGGCAGGAGGAAACTTTTTTTTTGAGGTTCGCAACATTTTTGTTGCTTGAAGTAGAAGACTCTCTTTTGCAGCTACTCTTTTTGAAGAAATTAGCTCGTGTTGTTCAGTCAGTACTTGAGATGAAGATGTGCTAGGTGGCGGATCAGTCAGTGCTTGAGATGAAGACGTGTTAGGTTGCGGGTCAGTCAGTGCTTGAGATGAAGACGTGTTAGGTTGCGAGTCAGTCAGTGCTTGAGATGAAGACGTGTTAGGTTGCGAGTCAGTCAGTGCTTGAGATGAAGACGTGCCAGGTTGCGGATCAGCTCCAATGGTATTTTCATTATCCATGCCTCTTTCAATATGGTCACTACCCAAATTTTCTTCAACATAAGCTTCTAGCTGTTCTTCGGTCTCAATGTTTGCAATTTGCCCGCGGGGGAGTGATGACGATGTTATACCCCTTTTTGGTTTAACGCCAAACAGGGCTTCATAAGGACTCTGGCGTATTCCTTCGTGATAAGTTGTGTTTTTGGCGAATTGGACAAACGGCAAACCTTCTGACCACTTGTTTGAATCATTGTCTTGCATCCATGCAGTTAACATATTTGTATGTCCTGATTGGCTCTTTCAACTGAGCCTTGTGTTTGACTGTGACGAGGCTTTCCGTGCACTATTTTAACATCTTTCCACATAGCGCATAGTTCAGATATGACTCGATTACTGAACTCTCTACCATTATCCGAATGCAATATAGCGGGAGCACCAAATGTTAAAAAAATTTGGAGAAGGTGATAAGCTACTTCTTCCGCTCTCTTGCTTTTTAAAGGTCGTAACTGGACAAATTTGGTTAAATGATCTTGATATACCAATATAAACTTGTAATCGCCATCCCTGTGTGATTGCAAGTCTATCAAGTCGACTTGACATCTAGAGTTCAATTCGGAACTGACCATTGGTTTCACAACAATACCTTTTTTAGGCGCACTGTGTTTCATTTGACATTGTTTACACAAATTTAAATACAACATTACAACTTCATAAGTAATATTTTTGTATCTAACTTGCAATTCTTTAAGCATTCGTGTTCTTCCTCCATGGCCTGTTCTTATGTGAGTTTCAGAAAGTATTGTAAACAACTCATCATTAGTAACATAATACTGGATATTCGTTTCTCCTGGTTTTAATGGCACAATTAACTTTTCTTCATCACTAACTTTTAAAATGTCAAAACGTTTTAAACGTCTGTAGTCCAAAGGTGTACTACACTTACTTTTAGCAGAAATTACTTCAGAAACGATTTTAGAGTACTTTTCTTGTGAAAAATAAAAACAATTGTCTTCTCGTTTACTTCCAATTAAGGCATGTAACTTTTCAAAAAACTTATCACGATTCACTGTAGTAGCCATTGAATACAAATTATAATTTCTAATAAGAAAATTAAATTAGGTTAGGGAGCGTGCCCGCAGGCTGTCAAACGTTGCGTTAGACTGACGAAGGCAAAGCTAACTGAAACAAGATGCTGGAACCGTCTAAAAACTTGTTGCGACCTGCCGTTTCCGACATTCACCGGACCTCATTTGTGTTTGTCGACATATACCGGTAAAAGTCCGAATCTATAATACAATTAAGAAATGTTCGGACTTTCACCAAGGCATTTGGTATTTGTCGACATCCACCGGCGGATGTTGACATTCACTACTTTCGGTCTTTCACTGTAACATATATATGGAAACCGAAAATATCTAACATTATTCGTGACGTCCACCGTGCGAGGGATCAGGACAGAGTCCACCGGAGTGTTAAACATGACTTTGTGTACTAAACTTCTAGGATAACCATTATTGATGAAAATATTGCTAAGTATTCTAACATTCTTTGATGATAAAGAGGGATGACCAATCCTAGACACTCTATCTTTCATAGCTCTTAGAAGATTTAATTTTTGTTTCATAGGGTGATTAGAATGAAAGTTAAGTAATCTACCTGAGTTGGTCGGTTTCATGTACCAATCTGTGATAATTTTATTGTTATTGTCTCTAATAACTCTAGTATCTAGGTGAATTGGATGTTAGGGTGGAAAGTGTTGAACACGTTTAAGGTGGAGTGTATCTCCGCCCCCGGAAGAGCACAAATAATGTCATCCACGTATTTATGTATAAATGCAAATTTAAAGGGCAAAACTCTAAGTATGTTGTCTAAACAGAAATCCATCACTATGTTGGTTAGAATCGGGCTGAGGGGCGAGCCCATCGACATGCCTGACACTTGTGTATAGTAAGCTCCATTAAATGAAAAATAACTATTTGAAATAATGAATTCTATTAATTTAAGTAATGAGTCTTGTGCGAGGTCTGTATGTTCTGATATTGATGTCCAATTTTGCCGTACAATGTGTAAGACTACGTCTTGCGGAATATTAGTGAAGAGTGATATAACGTCAAGAGAAATGATTTGATAGTCATTAGGTAGTTGAAAATTTTGATATTGTTTAACAAAAGTGAAAGAATCTGGTATGTCATAAGGACTGTTATCTTTGAAGGCGTTTGTGAGGATGCCAGCAACGTACGAAGAAACTCCGTATGTGGGAGCATCTATACATGAGACAATAGGTTCCCTATAGACCTATTGCAGGAAGTTCCTAGAAATGGTAGAGATTAATAAGTTGAATAACACTATGAATTTCAGATCAGGCATTGATAACCTCAATTCAGTATATGCGTTTCTTTTAACACTTGGTGTATCTGGCAACAGAATAATAAATGTACCTTTACAGTCAACCAATGAATAATCTTGTTTTAGAACTATAAGTTAACATTCACACACGATAACACAAACTTTAATCATGCATTCTATTACACAGTTTTGTATTGTCAATTTAGATTACCTTTAAATCATTAATTCAACAATGTTGGGGGTTGGTATTGATGCGCACAGATGATCGAGTTGACATCCATCTATTGCTTGACATTTTGTTTTTAACCGTTCAATGATACACTTCACAGTGTTTTCCAAAAGGAAAATTTAATTTTTTAAAAATGTAACGAGGTGTTAACCAGAAAAATTTTAACGTGTTTTTTGTTGTGTTCCGTCTAAAGTTTTTAATTGGAGTTTAATCTGTGAACATCATTATCATAACCACTGTTAAGACCAATAATGTTAATAAAACTCAATCCTAAAGAAACATGCACTTCTGTATCATGTGATATTGTCCACACAAACAGTTCGCATTGTAAGTACATTTATAAACTTTTAATATATCAGCGTACTCAATTCTTGTGATCTGCTTCCACAGTTGATGCCCTGATGAAGTACACGATCATATGTACGAAATATTGGCAGAAAGAATAAAGAACTAAAGCACAACCAGTTTATGATTGCTAGATCCCCCAAGAACCTATTATTCCTATATATATATATATATATATAATATAATATATGTTTTTCTTGGGAATAGCGCCCAAGAAAAACATATATTATATTATTGAATATACGGCAAAGAAAAATCTAATATTATATATATATATATATATATATATATATATATATATATATATATATATAAATACATCTTAACACATACATAGTTGCATCGTTGATTGTTTATGTATTTCAATCAGATTGTACATGTTTAGGTGAACCTAATCCATTTTGATAGGATTACATAGGTAATGGCGATTGTCCTATGCTTGTTTGCTTTCATTTACATTTATACATGACTGATTTTACATTCTATATTGTTATAATATCAACAGTTCTACTCTTAATTTTTCATTACATAGTTGCGTCGTTGTTATTTGTATAATTGCATTGACTGAACAGTTTGTGGTAAATCCCAAGCCTTTTGATGTGACTATATAAGTAATCCCGACTGTCCTATTGCTTATTTGATTACATTTTCAATTATACATTGTGTTTTGCATTTTATATTTGTCATTGTTTTCTAATTGACAACCAGTTGTCATATTGTTATTACTTTTACTTCATTGTATGCCACTACTACCAAGAATCTTTTGAATTTTTCAATACATTTGTATATTTGGCAAAGAATTGTAATATATTTTATTAACTGCCTGGTTGAAGTAAGGCATTACACAGTATTAAGTAAGTGCACAGTTGTTTTACACTTGGACATTTTGGATTGACATTTTAAGGTAATACTATATAATTTTTATTCAACACATATTAATGCTTTAACATATACCTTCTTTGTTATGCTGCACTGACGAAACCAACCTAGGTAGAAACATATATGTCTGTAGCTACAAATACATCTTAACACATACATAGTTGCATCGTTGATTGTTTATGTATTTCAATCAGATTGTACATGTTTAGGTGAACCTAATCCATTTTGATAGGATTACATAGGTAATGGCGATTGTCCTAGGCTTGTTTGCTTTCATTTACATTTATACATGACTGATTTTACATTCTATATTGTTATAATATCAACAGTTCTACTCTTAATTTTTCATTACATAGTTGCGTCGTTGTTATTTGTATAATTGCATTGACTGAACAGTTTGTCGTAAATCCCAAGCCTTTTGATGTGACTATATAAGTAATCCCGACTGTCCTATTGCTTATTTGATTACATTTTCAATTATACATTGTGATTTGCATTTTATAATTGTCATTGTTTTCTAATTGACAACCAGTTGTCATATTGTTATTACTTTTACTTCATTGTGTGCCACTACTACCAAGAATCTTTTGAATTTTTCAATACATATATATATATATATACCGTAGTCGTCATATTTTAATTTCGGTTTATACTTCTATACCATGCAGAAGATGACCTTAGAATATGCAGCGATGCCTGCTTGCTAACAGTGGTGGGAGAGCAACCTAGTGTCGATGTCGGGGGACTCTCACGCGAGTGTACTGTCTTGGCAGCCTCGCTTATGTTTATCTTTAGTTTGTTTCGTCGCGCTCTTTTCCTCTTTCGACTTTCCTATCAGAAATTAGAATATGACGGCTACGGTGGATACATACATACAATGTGTTCATTAATGATTGAAAGGCGTTTGAATCGCCCGCGCTTTTTTTAAGTTGATGCTTCTAGAAGATATACTGATAATGATCAGTAGTGTCTTGCTTCCTATTGTTTTTATTTTGGTTTTTGTTTTCATCTACTTACTTTATTATCTTACTTATTTATTACTAGAAAGGCTTTTCTTATTGCCAATTTTTACATGCGCATATTAGTATCGGTAAGCGACGAAGTAGTCATAATAGATCGGTACAAATATAATCAACATTCGCTTTTAGGTTAAAGATGGTTTTCACAGATCTGCACATTAAATTTATTGTTGAGACATATTCTCGTTCAGGAATAGCAATCATCAAGAAATATGGAATTATTCCTATCAAAATTGCCCCAGCAATTTTAAGAAGAATTTCCCAACATCGAATTTACACACGATTGTTTTGTACAGCATGTTCGTCGTGTAATAGACAGATTTCCTCTGGATTTTCCTTATCGTACCCAGTACTGTGAATGGTTCAATGAAGTTTTAAACAATTACGATATCTTGGATATTACTTTCTTCAGGAATGAAGCACGGTTCCATCTCAGTGGATATGCAAATTCACAGAAAAATAGAAATTTGGTCTGCAGAAATTTCTCATATTTTCATAGAGACTCCGTTTCATCTTCAAAAGATCGGTGTATGGTTAGCGATGTCAAGAAGAAGAAGAATCATCGGTCATATCTTCTTTCATCAAAATATTAATGCGAATACCTAACAAAATCAAATTTTAAATCCTTCTATTGAACAACTTCACAGTGATGAGTTGCAACGTGGTTATTTCCAAGAGCATGGTGCTACAGCCCACACTGAGCAGAGAACATTAGATTATCTGCAACCGTTTCTCGGGGACAGATTGATAATTAGAGACCGCTGTTTCTTTATGATATGCCTATGATATACAATATTTACAGCCTCAGAGATTTAACTAGTAATTGGCACCAACTTAAAGCAAAGAATAGAAAGCGGGAAATTCAAACGCCTTTCAGTCATTTATATACACTCTGTAAATATATTTACATGACGTTATTCTGCTTTCTAATATAAAAAAAAACATATTGAAAAAGTACTTCCTATTTATAATAACGAAGCTTGATGAAAATCATGAAAACGCGCCTGGTGAAGTGAATTCTAAAGTGCAGTATTCTGGATAAGGAAATGATGTGAGATATATAACACTAAACGATAAATCAGGTGCACCAAAATGCAAAGTTGTGGTAACAATGTGCAAGTTATTTGCGCTCAGAGTTCAGCTAATTCTTATGATTAAACTATAAATTGCATACAAGGTACAAAAGATTCAAAGAGCAGAAATAAATTAGCAATCAAAAAAAACTTTCTAGAAGTACAGTTCAGGGAGTCACAGTACCAATACCAAATGTAGATAGGAGTAAGATAATGCACGTAACATAGTAGAGTTGTAGTAGAAAGACACAATGGCACCTACAAAATCAGCACGAAATGAAGAAGTCAGTTCATTATATGCAAGAAAGCAGTTTCTTATAAAGAGGAATTTTTGCTGATCGATGACGTTCGGAACGAGGAATTGTGGCTGAGAGAGACTAGTGGCAACAATTTCCTGTTTGGAGATTAACAATTTTTGAAACTAGTTGCAACAAAAAAAGACATTATGAATGCCTGTATGTGCGAGAGCGTAAAGCTACTTTGTATTTTTAAATGCCATCATTCATTATCATATCAAAAAAATTGTATGATGTTCTGGAATACCTTTTTACACAATTTACTAAAATAATGTAGTATGGTTTCTCAATATAAAATATTTCACTAAATACTTTTTTTTTACTTCTTATACACCAGCGATATACTTCAGGTAAACAATACAACAATTTTACTAATGAAACATATAACAAACTTGAAGAAGCATGTGATAGAGTAAATATCACAATTTATGAAGGAATGACCAAAAACTCTGATTAGTTTATCAAAAGTTCCATTAGAAACTAAATAAACCCACAAAAACAAAGGCATCTTGTTTTTGTTTTGTTCAGCTCAATTATCTGTCCATAGTGCTGGCTTTCGCTTTTGTGTCGGTATGTTAGAGCAAGCTTGCAATACACATGAAGCAATTTTGTTGCCCACATGTCCACTTATGCCATAAAAACATGTAACCTGTGTTGTTGTCTCCAAGGTGAACGCAAAGGTTGTAGGTTGACAACTCCCGCAGGTGGCTCTTAAGGCAGAGTAGAGCCTATTTACATTGAGATCGGAGCTCGGATATTGCTTCTCGCTTTTCAAACGGTTGTAATGTCCCTTTCTTCTTGGAAATCTGTATATATGTTCGATAAACAATGCTTCATCTTCAGTCCTGAAGTTACGATGGAGATGCTTATTTCTCCTTGTTAACTACGTCTCCTTGTTTCTTCGGTTTAGCTAGAGTTTCAATTCTTTTCTGGCTATTCCGAAAACCGTACAAAATGTATTACTACACAATTGTACAACATTACCTTTTCCATTAGGAAAAGTGAAGCGCCGTGTAGATTGTCTTCTACTATCTTCCGGGTTTTCATAATTACCATGCCTTCTCCTATTAACAGAGCACATATGGACGAGGCTCATAGCATACAAATTTTATTTAACATTGTCCTATAAAGCGTAAAATTTATCGAAAATTTTGAATTTCTGTTGATGCGGGATACCTAAGACTGTAACTGACATTAAAAAAAATGTGAAATTAGGTAAATTATAAAGACTTCCTCCTCGTACTTGCTTATTAATTCTTGTATTATTAATATACATAAAAAGCTAGACAAGCTCGACTTACCTTATTTGTAGAAGGGTCTTTTGACGGAATCCTTTTATTTTTTGCTTGCCTCACATCTCCTTTTCTCTGACCTTCTTTTTGTTGACGGCCCTGTTTCCTTCTAGTATTATTTGAACACGTTATAAGATTAATTCACGAACCTATCAGCTTTCAACCTGTCATAACCTGATTAAATTAATTTAGCGTTTGGCACTTAGCTCTTTTTTACCAAAGGCGGTGATTGATAAATACGCACTCTGTTGGTCATGTTTTAAACAAAATATAACAGCAGTGGGACTTAGCGCTTTATACGTGTTGTTTCCAATGGCACATAGCTAAGCTTAAAACTATAAAAGAAAATAATTGATATTTGACACTTAGCTCACTACCTACTTCAATTCTTCAATTATATTAAAGTAAGAGGCAGAGTCCGTGGTATATTCCAAACTTCGCATAAAATCAGAGCTGTACTTCATTATACCAGTTTTCCTAAACTTGTTTTCTAGCATTGCATGCATGTCAATTATACATCACCATTTGTTTGTCAAACAAAATGTTTGAAGTACGTCAGCGTCCATTAAATTATATGGGAATGTTTGAAGGCGATGCACACCAATCCAACAAAAGGTTTGACAAATACTTTAAATACTTTTTTGGAAAATTTTTAATTAATAATGTGTCAATAAATTTCATTGCCCCTAATTATAAATGTCAGATTAAATTCATTTGTTAACATTTTGCATAATTGTTGTGCACTCAACCTAAATCTGCAGAATGCATTTTCGATATTGCATCCGTAGTAGTAGTTGAATAAAGTCAATCAGATCACAAATGCAGAAACTAACGATCGGAACGTCAACTGCATATATGAAAGCCAATTGTTAGTATGTACATAAAATGCAGTCATTTCAAACTGATAACTTACTTTTACGTAACCGTATATATGTGTATATTTCCATATTATCAATTGTAATAATCAAAAACTTTACTACATTATGTTCATAAACATTATCATGCTTTTAAAAAGTAATTATAGAAATATCGGGGCGCTCAATATCCTTTCCTTACATTTATTTATCCTCCAAAAAGTATTTTGTCATCTTTGAAACTATATAATGTACCTACCATAAAATAAGTTAGAGAATAACTTTAATTTAAGTAGTCGGTATGATTTAAGAAAACCGAGTTGCCTGAAACCACAAAGGTGCTTCTACCAGTCTATAAAATTGCATTAAAATGTGAATTCTCGGGTTGTTCTGTAAGCAAATATGTCATATTTTCTTTGGTGTGCTCTAATGTTTATATTTGATTATAATTATGTATCTAATAATCTATCTATGTGATTTCAAAACTTTACTATTCACACTTTCGATTAATAACGAACTCACAAAAAAATTATTTAATTCTAATAAAGAAGAACCCTTGAAATGTCTAGGTTACATGGGATATTAGCGATTGCGTGACAAATCTTTCGTATGATATAATACATTAGCAGTAATCTGTTGAACGTTAGTCAACCGGTGATCGGGTGAAGAAATAACTTTTTTTTTTCATTTGTATAACAGTCTAGTGAAATTGATTATTATATTCCATGTGTTTAGTTTTGCAGCAAAAAAAAGAGAATGAAGTATCTTATTGACCTTTTATTATGTTTTATATTCCCATAGTGTGCAAGGCAATCTATTTTTTTGGTGTATAATAGAAGTGAGTAGTCTAATATGATTCATTATCTACATCTATATATGAGTAAACCAGGGGTTAAAAAGTTTAAATATTTACATCTTTAACAAACTAACAAATATTGTATGTAAAGTGCTCTGCTTAAATTCGAAAATGTAGAGATCTCAGAAACTTCATTTACATTACTTATATAACACAGTTTCAGCACGTTTTTTTAAAAATGTTTAATCTAGCTAGGGTGCAGAGACAAATCTTGACACAGTGTATGAAACTATATAATCATGTCCCGAACACTTTGAGGAGAATGACAAACAGCCAGCCGAAACGAAGCTTGACGAATTACACCTTAAGCAAAGCCTTCTACTCCATTCAGGAGTTTTTAACTGTACCGTATCAGGTATAAGGTTGTATGGATTTTCCATATATTTTTTATATATTTTTATGTATGTATATTTTTTGAATTTATGTGACAGGTATTTTATGTACCAAGTCAGTAAAGTGATACTTTATCGAACGAGTCTGATTTATGAGCCAAGCGAGCGCAGCGAGCGAGACGAGTAACAGACGAGTTCGATAAAGACAGTTTACTAAGTGGTGCATACAAAATTTTATCGCCAACCTCATAAATTTGTAATTTAAAAAATAAAGATATAATAATGACTTATCACGTTTTATGACAGTGACAAACGATTTAAGTTTAAAGTCATCAGTCATAGCTACGTTGACAAATATTAGCGGCAGGTGAAGTACTTTAGTTTACAGTACGATAAAGTGTTTATTTACCTCCGTAAAACGCTATGGTAATGCATCGCTTTATTGACGGTTATCGATAATAGTTATTTATGTAATAAGTCAGTAAAGTGATACTTTATCGAACGAGTCTGATTTACGAGCCAAGCGAGTGAAGCGAGCGCGGCGAGTAACAGACGAGTTCGGTAAAGGTACTTTACTGACGTGGTGCATACAAAATTTTATCGCCAACCGTGGAAATTGTTAATTTAAGAAATAAAGATATAATAACTTATGACAGTTTATGACAGTGACAAACGATTTATTTTTAAAGTCATCAGTCATGGCTACGCTGACAGATATTAGCGGCAGGTAAAGTACTTTATTGTACAGTACGATAAACTGTTTCTTTACCTCCGTAAAACGCTATGGTAACGCATCACTTTACTGACGGTTGGCGATAAAGATTATTATTATTATTTTTATTACTATATTCAATACGTATCAGAACTTTTAACTCCAGCGGGTAGCTTGACGTGTTATACACCATTTTTTAAGGCTTTTGATAATTTGGATCATTCGACAATACCTTTTCTCTCTCTTCAAATCCAGTCTAACACATACACCGCAGAATGTTTGTTTTGGGTGTTTTTCGATGGAATCCATTGTTTCTCCTATATACTTCAGGGATTTAATTTGAGCCCCCTTATTTTTAAAATATTAATTAACAATAAAGTAATTTTGATTAAATCAAAGAAACTGTTATTTGCTGACGACCTCAAGCTTTCTGGCGTACATACAGTCCTAAAAATTGCTCTATTCTTCAGTGCGATTTCGAATATATCCTGGTTTTGTATATCATCAATATTTTAACAATGAATACCGAGTCAAAGTATTCTCTTTGACACGGAAAAGTAAGTTTAGGAATAGGCAAACAATAAGAAGAAATGGAGAGAGAAATGTTAGTCCAGCATTTGATTAATTCCATAGACTTTACCCATAAGGGTAATAAAGTCCAACATTTAAATAAGTACATTCGTAGATTAGTCATTTTTTTCTGTCGCTTTTTTATATTTGTTTTTTAGCTGAACATTTGTGTTTAGTTATTTGTCAAACTAGTTCTTAGTACCAAGCTTGGAACTAAATTTAAAAAAAAATCGAGTCTTTCCGGAATATAAAAGATTTGATTATATTGATATCCACACGAACCATATGAATATTAATAGATATAGGATATCTTCAAATAGTGCTTTTCCATGTTTACTTTTTTTTTTAATAGTTCTATAATATTTCATATTACTGTATATCTAACTATATGAAAGTATATAAACAAGTCGTTCATTTAAATTTCGTACAAGACTGTATTCTCTTCATATACATATTCAAAAGAACGGTGTGTATAATATCTACGCAAAACAATCTAGTCTGTTTCTGTCATTAAACAGCAATCCATAAAACAGAAGAAAGCTTCATGGGGTTCGGTCTTGTACTTCTCAAGAATTTGCGTCCGCCATTGCAGACGTCGCGACGGAAGGTGGGGCTGTCGGTTGCTAGGGGTTACAGCGAACAACCAGGCACTGGCAATGCAGCTCTGAAATTATATCCCAACTTTCTTTATAAAATAAGTATCGTCCCGATTGGTGCCATATACTAAAATAACCAAGAAGCTGATAAACACAAAGTAGCACATAACTTGTACTATATAAACTTTTCCCTTCGAGGAAAAAATCACTCTTTCATCGATTACGTATTATTAGAAAAGTTTTGATTTGATCGACATAGTAATTCAATTGACAATGAGAAACTTTTATTATACTTTCATCATTAGAAAATAGTCAAAAAATTATTACACTGTCTTAACAAAACAAAACAAAAACTTTATAGTCACGGTTATTACTATTAGCATAAATACATTGTTGGATATTATCTGCAATTTCCAAAAAATTACTGAGTTGTAATAGGTACATTTGGGGCGCTGCAGTTAAGAAAAGATTATACAACTTAACACTAATTATTCAATTCCACTTAAAAATGAGCCGGAAATAACAAAGGAAAGAACTTTGTGACAAGGAAAGGAATAAAGCAATAAAGGTATATATTTGGTAACAAAAATGTGTAAAATGTTGTATTGGAAATAAATACATTAAATTGGAGGCTTGGGAAACCAGCCCTTCCACATACCAAATTAAGGCATATTCTATGCGCAATAAATTTGACGACAGCAACTTACTGTCATTTATTATGTTGTTGTGTATGTAAATTTTATCCTGTACTATAAATAATTATTTATTATCATGAATATATTTATAAACATAAGTTTACACAAATCTGTAGTGAATGAAAACTATAATGACAATATATTAAATAAATATTTGTTTGATCTAGATTTTGAGTCTTATATGCAACATTTATATCCTATTCATATACAATATCAAGTAAATTATAGATATAAATTTCGCTCATTCATAACTTAACTTACTGATATTACACACTCAAATACCCCACAAATTAACTTCAAATCGTTTTTATACTTCAGTTTGCTTAAACTACTAGAATATAAGGAGGTTTAACTTAAGTACCCACACAAAGAAGCTGTAACAATTTACATATATTGCAACAGACATAAATTAATTTGGGTATCACTGACTCCCATCATTTAAGTTAGTCTTAAATGTCTTTATTACACTAAAGTTTATACCTCATTCTTTGTTAACTTGTTATATGCAATATCTTTGGTGGCCTTTGGTCTCGAGCCACCGAATTCATCCAGCATTATTCTTCTAAATATACTTTTATTTGTATTAAAACATCGATTTGGAAACTTTTAAAATTTATCCAGGGTATCTTTTTCCGACAGTGGATACTACTGCCCAACAATGCATTCAGATTGATAACTACTATAGTTTCAATCTATATGTATAATTTATCCACAGCTTTCAATAACACACTTTACATAATATTTTATTCTCATGAGTTTTTAAGTTAAGTAATAGGAATAAGCGAAGAACAACAAGACTTTATTACAGAATGATCGACAGTGAACGCAATCTTCATCCTCAGACAAATGATTGAAGATCTCTCGAATATAAAAAAAACCTTTGTTTCTCTGCTTAATAGATCGTTTCACAGAGTACAAATAGCCAACATCATAGATATACTCCTGGAAAACAGGATATCCGTATCTTACATTAACGTAATAAAAGAGCTCAATAAAAATAACAACAAAGATCAAAACATCACAGGGATTTACAGAACAAGACCAGTACTAACTGGAATCCACCAGGGCTATAGTTTGAGTCCAATCTTATTCCACCTCATTATAGATAAAATAATTAATATTGCCAAAGAAGTTGATGGAGGATACAGAATGGGACAAGAATCGATATAGATACAATGCTACGCTGACGATGCAATTTTGATGAGGGATAACGAAGACAATCTACAGCGACTACTCAAACAAGAGCGGGGAATCTTAATATGCAAATATCTATAGAAAAGACTGAATCAATGGTCATAGCAACGGAGCCCACTAGACGTAAACTGGCTGTAAACGATAAACCCATCCACCAACATATGTCATGTACGTAGTTAGGAGATAACAGCTCCAAAAACTTAAGCAGGAAGGCAGAACCCAAATGAATAAAGTCTCAAGAATTTCTGGCTATCTGAAGGATCTCATATGGAGGACCAAATACATGTCCACTGAAAGCAAAGTCCGCATACATAAAACAGCCGTAAGACCTGTACTCAAATATGCAGTGGAAACTCGAGCGGATACAACAAAAGCGAAGAGCATGATGAGGGCAGCAGAGATCAATAAATTGAGGAATATTAATTAAAGAAGTAAACTTGAGAGACCATATAAGAAGCAAAGATATAAGAACAGATCTCAAAATTTAAGATGTGGTGCAATTTACTAGATCGAGAGAACGATATTGAAGAGAGCACGTCGACAGATGACAGAGGATCGATGAGCAAAATGAACCCCCCACCCCCCAAACGATAGTGAGAGAGCTGGACATCTGCTTCCCAAGAGGCTGAACGACATTAAGAAGACTAAATCTTAAGAAAAGAGAAAGAAGAAGAGAAGAAGAGTTTTAAGGTAATGTTTTCCATCAGATATTAGTCAGGAAGCTGAATTACATTTTAGTCAAATTGGTAAATGAATATTAAAAACTTAAAAAGGACAAAAGCATATTTGAGTATTTTAGTCATAACGCTATCTGGCGGTGCTGATCCTTATGATTCACTTTCTTCTATTAAAGTTCTAGTTCTGACCATAGAACGTAACTTTGCATATTAATACATTGTACGTAATCCTGTTGTGTTTTGAAATAAGCAGGAAGGCAGAACCCAAATGAATAAAGTCTCAAGAATTTCTGGCTATCTGAAGGATCTCATATGGAGGACCAAATACATGTCCACTGAAAGCAAAGTCCGCATACATAAAACAGCCGTAAGACCTGTACTCAAATATGCAGTGGAAACTCGAGCGGATACAACAAAAGCGAAGAGCATGATGAGGGCAGCAGAGATCAATAAATTGAGGAATATTAATTAAAGAAGTAAACTTGAGAGACCATATAAGAAGCAAAGATATAAGAACAGATCTCAAAATTTAAGATGTGGTGCAATTTACTAGATCGAGAGAACGATATTGAAGAGAGCACGTCGACAGATGACAGAGGATCGATGAGCAAAATGAACCCCCCACCCCCCAGTCGACCTCCCAAACGATAGTGAGAGAGCTGGACATCTGCTTCCCAAGAGGCTGAACGACATTAAGAAGACTAAATCTTAAGAAAAGAGAAAGAAGAAGAGAAGAAGAGTTTTAAGGTAATGTTTTCCATCAGATATTAGTCAGGAAGCTGAATTACATTTTAGTCAAATTGGTAAATGAATATTAAAAACTTAAAAAGGACAAAAGCATATTTGAGTATTTTAGTCATAACGCTATCTGGCGGTGCTGATCCTTATGATTCACTTTCTTCTATTAAAGTTCTAGTTCTGACCATAGAACGTAACTTTGCATATTAATACATTGTACGTAATCCTGTTGTGTTTTGAAATGACTATATATTTTAATGTTGATACACTAAAAGCTTCTTTTACTACCTCGATATATGTTATCCATTCGCATCATCTGAAGCCCTTAAATTATTTTTAATAGAAAAACGCGTTAATGGGATCTTTAATATTGGTTATAAAAACGATCTTTAAAATTCTTTTCTTATCGTTTTATGATATTTATTTATATTTTAGGAGCACTTTATTTTGTATACAAGTTTAAAAGAATAGTAAGTAATGCTATTCATACATATGATATACGAATTAATGACCATTTGTTACCTTATTTTTATTGTGTCCGCAAAATGTAAACATGCAAGATATAAATTGATTTCTTTACATGCAGTAATAAAACTTACAGCAAATGCTGAACATATTTGTGGTTAGCACATCTGCGATAGTTGAAAAATATCCATAAGGCAAATTAAATTTATTTTTTAATTATTTTAAACTACAAAAACAAGTTAAATAATCATTTTACACGTCAATAAAATAATATAACACGCACTAGTAACCGTGACCTCAAAAAAAAAAGAAAATCAAGTAAATGCATCACAAACCTAAAATCTATTATTATCATCATTCGTGAAATAGCCGCACGTTTTACAGTTTCGCTTTTCTGACATCCTCTCTTCGCCACGAAAACGAAAACAAACACTTGTAAGCGCACAACGTTACTGTTGTCGGGTGGCAGTAATGCATGTTTGGACCAAATCAGGACATTACATACTATAATACCTAACGCCTGGGTTACCGTTTGCGTGTTCTGTTGCAGCTGAGATCCTCATAGTATAGTGAGTGTTGGGCGCACGCTATTGCGTGGACTCAACATATTTATGTACTCTTTGCCAATTCGTCACACGACGCTCACGATCAGCTGATTTTGCAAAAGTTTTTGTTGCACGCCGCCGACCTTGAGACACGTTTTTCGATTCCATTCTTCGAACGTTTTCGTGATAATGATATCATCATGTGCCAGCAAGGAGTGTGGCCGAAAAATATTCCTCTATCGCCTGTCTAATATGCAGACTCTCGGCCAAACGATACTAATTTTGCGTCCAGACGTGAAGGAATATAATTTGATTTTTACAACGAGACTATACGAAGGTGTACACTAATATCGTATTGCCTATCAGATTATAGAAAATCAAAAGGATTTTATTGTTTTAATGATAACTAGAGTCTACGAGAAAATACCTTTAAAAATTACTTATGTAGGTTTCGAAAACCGATTTTTAAATTATTTTTACAGCTGACTGCAAAAATTAAATACTTTTTTTCTATTTCGCAAAAAAAGATATTTATTTTGAGTTTATCACTTCAAAATTGTTATTTATATCCTCTAGTCATGATTCCAATGAAAAATTATTTCATATAAATGGTTACAAACCTTTATTACCATAAAGCTACTACGGTTTTACTTTTTCTTCTTGTGAAGTTGTCAGGAATCGTCCCCTTAAACATCTAGCAGTTGTCGGTAACCATGCTGATATTTCATCTTCTTTGATATCGCGTTTTTATTTCTCTTATGTGTTAGTGAAACCTATCACCTTGCTCCTTGCTAACGGAAACTACATTTTCAAGAAAATACTCCAAATATGAATGACAAAGATTTACTTTTGAACTCATATTTCAGCCTAATATCTCTTCTACCAAAGTTTTGCAGTTTCGGTCTTTATTTCAAGGAAACCAAAATTTCCATCTTTCATCAGTCTTCTGATATCAAGTTCTATGAATACACCTTCCCGCTGCTTTGTTTCGAATAAACAAGGGAATTGTTGACAAATGTATTTAAAATATTTTAATTTAATATGGGACAGTAAAAGATAAGTCCTTTTTGGATTAATCAAACATATGTTTAATATTTTTCATCCAGGTTATTTTTTTTATATACCTAAAGAAGAGACAAATGCGTATCTTCCATTCGCAAATAAAACTCTGAAAGTAGTATAAGCAGGCCCTGACAGGCCAGTAATCAAATTTCAATTTTGAAAAAAATAAGTATGATTGGTTTATATCGTTCACAGTGCTTTACTGTAAACCTCGACAATATTGTACTAAGTTATTGTCTTATATACGTGTATACTATAGTACCAAAAAAAAAGGAACGAATCAGCGGTATCTCATTTTTTTAAATCAAAGTCTTATACAAAAAACTATTATTTCTGTCATTTTTTGCTGGAGAGATTGTTGTCAAGACAATAGACAAAATCGTAGAAGACGCTCTGGACGATATCGAAGACCGTTGAACGGGAAAATAGCAGATAAGATTGCCTGTCCTTGAGAATCAGCATGGTAGAAAAATATGTAGAAAATGTTTTTTGGAAGAGATAGACCAGATTAGCCCAGTCAATTTATAAGTACAGAAGAACTTTTCATCCTTGAAAAAATCAAGGAATTCTATTTTTTTAATATTTTGTTAGGTCCTACGCTAATAGTAAAAATCGAGTTTACTTTGAGAAACCAGTGCGAGCCAAAATGTTTTGTATTCTTTCTTGAAGTATATGAAATTTTCTACAATGTAAGTGTATCCATATGTCCAGAACTTTCCAAGAAACAACTCCGAAAATTTAGTTTTATGAAATTATTTGTCCGACATTCGTTCTTCTAAGCTCAATTTAAAGTTGAATAAATTTACGACAGCTTCATTACTTATAACCTTCCTCGTGGAATGAATACTTTTCTTGATATTTAACAAGATGCAATGTTGAAAACGAAAATTTTTATCTTTAGAAAAATTTTCGTTTTCAAATTCAATTAGATATGCACAAGCTGTGTCTAACTTTGGTTTCATTTATAAGACAAATTTGTAACCTTTAACTTTAAGAATTGTGTCATGTTTTTACAAGACTAACGAGATCTCGAACAAGTGAGTAGTAACCATTTCAACATTGTTAAGAGATATTTTATATAATTCAACTACCGTTTGTCAAGTCAATTTAACTATTTGTCTTTTATTTAATTCAGGCTGTTAGTAATCGTTATACATGATTAATTATGTTTAATAGATACGCATTATCATCGCTTAACTAATTTAACCTCTAAAGTTATTTGTTTCGATGATAAAACGTTGTTATTGTTGAGTTGGTTGTGTGCCCATTTTGATATTGTAACCTACAATCCACCTCCTTGCTACCTTCCGGCCAAGTGACCGAATCAGGTGTCTGTCTTATACCTTCGTATCTTGAACATTCTGCAGGCATGTGCAGTATCTCCCCACAAGAAAATGTAGTTACTTATAACTGCGTAAAGTTGGACTAATTTATTATCCTTGCTGTGTCTAGGTTGATACCCTTGAGAATTTTAGAAGTTGAGAGACAGCCATAAATAATTTGATACTTAATTGTGTAACACATTGATTCCAGTTTTATAGGTTAGAGGTCACGTGGCCTTAAACTCAAACTACTATTATGAATTTTGCCATTATTAAGTTGTAGCCTATTAGCGTTAAATCAATCTTATACTTTTTGAAACATTTCTCTTGTGATGAAGTTCACCCAATTTTTCAGATGAGAAATCAGTATGATTTCGCCTTCATACAATATCGTTTGGCGTATATTTAGATTATTGGCTAAATCATTAACATTAGTAAGAAATAAAATAGGCATCTTTGTGGTAATATGAGTTAAGTAAATGGAAGGTATTTCGTTTTATTCTGCAATACTTAAATATGCAGTCGAACGCATCCAATGAAATCGCAGAAAGCAGCTGTAGTCTTTCTGTTCTTTAAATATCCATACTGATGTATGCTAAAGAAAGATTTCTTTTAAGAATATTTCTTTAACTAATTTTTGAAAGTGTCTTTCAAGATATAATGCCATTATTTTAGAGAGGTATGAACGCGCTTCGACGTATTTGAGTCTTCTGAGGATGTCGTACGCTTCGCCATAACTACTTGAACTCGAACTCGAAAAATTCTTAATTATACACACATGTGTCGATTTATTTTCCGTTCTCCATTTCATAAATTTCGCGTTTTTATCTATTTGGATCTCCTCAGCATGTCGTATGCTTCGCAAGGGCAATTTCATAAATTACGATGCCATTGCGAAACATGCGACATGCTGAAGAGACCCCAAAAATTCGAAACGCATCCATATTTCTCGCTAAAACAAAGGTAATATATTTTTAAAGTAATATAACAGCGTGCAGTTCAATTGGCACTTTATGATTGGTACATGTCTGTAGAAGAACAGTGAACCTAAATCGACACATATGTCTTCCAAGAATTTGGATATGACTCGTAATATACAAATATGCCTTCAGGCTCATTGTAATCACTCCGCTTAAATATGGGAATGATCTTCGCTACTTTTAATTCTATTGGGAACAGGTACTCATATATGCATCTGTGAAATAGCTTTGATATTGATTCTGCAGTAAATGACGCGTTCACAGTAATCTCATAAAAATATGTGTTGGAATGTTTCAAATTCATAGTGATCTCAAATACCTCTGTTTCACATATGAATTCTAAATAAAAGACTTTAATCGAAAGCTGTTAGAGTTTGTTAGATAATATCGAGCATTATGTATAGACATAGAGAGACTTTGTGTAATTATGCAGGACACAGCAGTAAAAAAAATGTTTCACATGATTTCTTTAGAAAATTTCTGTACTTACTATAGTATTCGAGAATGTTTTAAAATAACAAACACATATACACATTTTCTTGTAATTCAAGTTCCAAAATAACAAAATAAAAAAGTTGTTAATGGCAAATGAACGATATAGCCTATCGTGCGGGCACTTGTTATGGCGCGAATGTATTGTGTGTGTATGTTGGGTATTGGTATTTGTTAAATATCGGACAAATCTCTCATTTCGTGGGAACATCATTTATTCTGGAACAGTAGCGAGGTGTTAAAAGCGTGGGTTGGCTCGAAAGCAAACTCGAATTATGTTTGTTCTTATGGCTAATGTATCTGTAACAAAATCTCACATTTAATGAACCGGTGTGGATTTATTGTGAGCTGCTCTTTCGAAGACGATATCACTATCTCCTCGGGCGCTTTCGTCTTCTTCTACTTCTTCTTCTTCACTAACACAACCATCTATTTCACATAGGTACACTTAGCCAACAAAATTACTTACATAGAGAAATAAAAACAATATTCATTACAGATTTCCTCATAAAGGAAAATATTATCAACTAGTTAGTAGTAATTAATGTACACTTGTCACAACTAATAAATTAAATCTACATCAACTTAATATACAAATATTACAAACAAGGCAAGAACTTATGAAAATTATAAATATTTATTCTTAAAAAATTATAACTCATTGAAATTTATTTATAAAACTGTGTGATTACCACGAATATACTCCAACAGCAATTATTAACCATTTATTTTATATGTTCCGTGTAGTTTTAGTTATATTATTTACTGTTTGAAAATTTTATCGTCATATTGCTTTCCTGTTTCTATAGAAAACTTACCATAATTACTTTTCTATTCTTTATATTGTAGTACAAGAAGCTAGAAATATTAATATATCGTCTAATTTTTTACTTTTATGACCAAATTCAGCTTTAACAACGTATGTACATCAATACTGCTTTTCAGGAAAAAATGAAAGCATCAGATAGCATCAATGATTTGGCAGCTGCTTATGATACAGTTTGGAAGGTTGGTTTATTTTTCCAATTATACACTGGTTTTCAACTTAATGAATAGTGAGAATTTGTGTGTTATGATTGTCAACATGAACATTACAATGTTGTAGATATCCACAGTTATTTACATTAACAATTTTATTGTCCCTCTATGGTTACTGATAATATACTATGTGTATACATCTACAGATATGATTATTGTTATGTATATACGATAATATACATATAAAATAATATTTGCAATCAACTATTTGATATTGCGGCTATTATATTGCACTAGCGATACCCGACGCGCGTTGCTAGGCCCAAAAAAAAAATATTTTTTATCGGCTCCGACCTTCATGATCACTCTCCAGACTATGCTAGTTTTCCCAAAAATTTCATCAAAATCGGTTCAGCGGTGTCGGAGTCTATAGGGAACATACACACATCCAATTTTATATATAAGAAGATGTAACTAGTTATTCTTAAGGGCTCAGTATTATTGTATTTTGAACAGCACCTAATTATATCATCATTTTAGACGAATATATTTTGAACTCACTCTAGATATGACATTAACATATTAGACTATATTGAAAATTACAATTGAAATTGAAAACATCGGAGAAATTCTACAGAAGCTGGCAGGTTCAGGTTGAGAGCTTATGCCTACACTTTAAGTAATTTTGACTGAACTGGGTTTGCATGAATAATGTACATGCTTGAAAGTTGACATGCAGTTAAATTCTACACTAGTAATTATCACATCCAATTTAGAAAGAAAGTTTTCTCAATCAACCTTCTTTGATTAAAAAACATAAAATTATTTGGAATGTATTGTTTTTAATAAACTGGCATTATTTACCCTACAGAAATTTTGGTGCAAGTTAAATTGTTTCAGATATGGCAGTGGAAAGTTCAATATAATATAAAGTTTAAAATATATATATTTGTCCAAAATAAAGTGATTTATGTTATTCTGATATTTGATATTAACTTGTGTTGTTTTACTCAGTCCACAAAGGTAATGAGAACGAAATAGATTATAGTTATCATATAATAAAAATGCAGTCAAAAGAACAGAAAAATACTCAAATGGATTTTGGCAAATAACATAAATCATTTGATAGCTCTGCCCTAAAATAAAGAGAACATTGATCACCGTAAGGCTTTCAGTTTAACAAGTTTATGTAATAGATATTTCTCGCCATAATAATGTAGTGCTAATAATATCTATAACTGAAAAGCATATTTAATCTTCTATTTCTGTTTTTCGATGTCTGAAGTACTACTAGTACCATATAAAGACGGCGAAGACATTTTTTTAAAGAGTACACATTCTAAAGGGTCGCCGGCGTACTTTATAATTTTGTAACAAAGTGTACATAATACAAATAATACCTCCTCAACATTCTTCGGGCAGTTCATTTACTAGAAAGAAAAAAGAAAGACAAAGCAGCTATAGCAACAAGCAGCAGCAATAACAAGAATAAGAGCTGAGCGAGCGAAGAAGTTAGGATACGCGCGCGCTGCCCTCAACGCGATAAGACTTAAAATAATTACCGTTGCCTCATCCCGGAGGGTGACGTAAGGAGGAGAGATGGAGGTGAGGAGGGTAGAATAAACGGTCAGTCGTAAATAACCCCGGTCCTGGGTTAATGAGCTCACGCCGTGGACAACCCTTTTATTTATTATTCTCCACCTTTTTGTGTATGTGCTCGAATATCTTTCGAACCGAAACGGCGTCTTCTCCACTCAAACGTTGCTGGACGTACTTGGAGCTTTTTTATATGCTGACGTTTCTGGATTAAATTAAAATTAATGCGGACGAAGCTGCGTATTGCAATAGTAATGGCAACTTTCTAAGAAGAACTCGATTAAATTATAGGCGTCGGTTATTAAGAAGTCGGGTAGTTGCTAATGAAAGAAGTGATCAGTGAAATGATACAACCGATGCAAATTAGTTTAGTTGAAACATTTGATATTAATACTGTTGAGCAGTATAAGGTAACCTTGATTAGGCTAGTTATATATATATATATATGTGTGTTACACTGGCCACGATATGGTCTAAAGGGCCCACACAATGCGGGTTTGTTCGACGAACAAGTCTGTTCGAACAAAAACGTCGCAAAACCGAAGTGTGTGGGTCGAAAACTGTCGTTGATGTTGGCGTACAAATCTGCTGAAAATAATCTGGTTCGGCCTGTTTATGTCCGTCGAACATGTTCATCGAACAAAACCGTCGAACAAATCTGAAGTGTGTGGGGTGAACAGTTTTAAAAGACGACGATTTTTTGCAGTGGTGTAGTTCTATGTAGTATTATATATTCATATTTATTTAAGTCGTGTTATTATAACTGTAAAATCTTTACCATTGCAAATTTAGTTAATCTACGTAATTTCAAGATCTGTACACGAACTTATTGTATTCAAATAATGTAATTTAAAACATACAAATATTTTACAAGATTTAAATTACTGCACCTATAACACAATTCTCCGAAGGTAATTATTCCCCACATTAGAGATTTTGTAAAAATCTATTAACAACTTAACAACTGGTTTCTCTTCAAAAGCCATTCCTTCGCCCATTTTGCCCGTTTCTTTTTTTTTCTCTTTTGATTTTATGGCTAATACCGCCGCCACTGCACACACATCATATTATTAAACTGCCGAACAAAACTGCTGAACAAAACTGTAGTCTGTGGGCAACTGACGTTCGTCGTTTTTGTTCGAACAGACTTGTTCGTCGAACAAAACTGTCGAACAAAAACGCAGTGTGTGGGCCCCTTAACAGAGATTTCGCTAAGACGGATTCGCTGATTCGACACCAAATATTTCTTATAATTTTTTATTCCAGTGGATAATATATAATTATTAATTCTAACAAGTCCATTACATGACAATTTATTCTGTTATTAATACATTTAATAAGAAACAAATTTATAACAAAAAATTTCTCTTAATTGTGACTGTAGCTTGCAAAGCCTACTCTGCTATCTAAGCTACCTAGCGAAATATGCTCGAGTATTTAATAATTTTCCTGCCGTTACAGTCGAGCGTAATTTTTTTAAAAAAATAAGATATAAATTAAAATCATTGTTTTCTCAGTGCAAAATAGTGCTATTACTGATACATTTAAGGGTGTTGTATACCAAACTAAAAATTTCGACGTCTTCGCGGCGGGTTAAAGGGGGTTCTACTCAGAGGTGGAGCTTGCCAATACCCCACTACCATGTACTGTTTTGCTAAATGCTATAGTAAAAATCTAAATTGTACAGTTCCCGGTTTATAAGTACCGCCCTTATGGGAGCGATGCATTCAAAATAACATACGTACGATGCGTTAAGTGCTATTTGTCTCTGTTCAGGCTACACATACTCTACGTAACGTAGGTGCTAGTAATATTTTGTATGATTTATTTAGTCTGCGAGTCTAGGCGCAACAGGAATGTAAATTGTAAGTTTTTTTAGTCAGACATATGTTCAATAAGTCAAAAGTTAATATGTAAGATGGAATTATGATTAAAAGAAATATTACTTAGTGTCTATGAATACTATATAATAATAATAATACTTTGTTCAACGGTACTATGTCATCGTCTTGATTATCTTTTTCATTGGGCGTATTGAAAATCACAGGATAATTATTTATATCTATAGGTACTATTATTATACAGGGTGGCCGCCAAGGTATCCGAGAAACCTCGCACGTGAATTCAATGACTAATTTTAAGCAAAAATGTTTCTATTCACTTTTCCCGAATTCCTAACGGTTCTTGAAATATCGGAGTTCGAAGCTGTAATAAATTACTAGAGGGTTTAGAAAAAAATGTGATTTATTTTATGGAAAGCCTAAGGAGCATTATTAAAGTTGCTCAATGTGGCCACCGCATTGTACAATGCATAACTAAATCTTCCGTCAGAGTCCTCGTTCCCACTTGTAGTTCTCCATATTGTTTTTCGCCTCATAAAACTTTTCTAAGGAAAATAATATTAATTCAATTTAATTTGGTATTTATTTTTATTAGTAAGTAATTGGGGGAAAGAAGCGAAATGAGGTAAAATGCCCATTGACAATTATTCTCAATTAGTCGACCAGATGTGAGAGGAATGCAGTCTTCAAATTTCTATGTTATGTAAGAGTATGATGTTTGAAGTATTATTTTGTTGACGGCGCTAATATCGTGTTGATTTTCTTTTCCATTGGGCGTATTACAAATCGTTCTATAAAACAATTTATTATGTTATGATGTACCCTATGTTATAATTTACCTTTCATAATGTTACTTAATGCTAAAGTAAATAATAATGAATTGTACCTATATACACAGTATATGCATTTATATTTAAATTATGTGTCACTTGATTTAAATACTCGTGATATACGACATTTATTTCTATCTATATTATTACATACGCAATACATACACGAATATGTTTCTCCATTTACATTTCTCCAAAAGTTCAAAGCAAACTTTTTAATTGCATCTCTTATATATTACAGAACATAAAAATACATACAAAAATTAAAAAGTGACGTATTAATAATTTAAATTCATTCTGTGAAAAACGAAGAATAACTATTTATGATATGTAGTGCAAAATGTCGTTCATAAACGTCGTCATTGTATTTATCACCAGAGCTATCAAAAGCTGTAGAGGGGCCTGGGTAAGGGAGATGGCGGCGAAGAAATAGAAGTATTTACAAGGGTAGGAGTCCTGGTTATAGCTTTTGAAAAGAATGTCGTTAATGTAGTCTGCTTTGTAACTTGTAAAACTTCATTTATTGGCCGTTCAACTTTCGTGAACCGTTCAACATTTGAATCCATACCTTCTAGTTTTATTGGTTTCATTCACTTTCCTCTACTGGTTCCTCTTCCGGGAGCCGTTGTACTTCCAACTCTATTAATTCTTCAATATCCTCCGCTTCAGCTTTTAAATTAAGTATGTTAGCAAGTTCCACTACTTTATGTATGACATTAGTGTACTCGTCTTCGTCAAAATCTAAATTATTCCTGAACACTTTCTGACATTTTACATTTTTCCATAGACCCTGCACACATCTTTCTGTCACTTCTTCCCACGCGGTTTCAATGTTCTTTATGTATTCTAAAATATTATATGACTTTCAGAAGTCACGAGTTATTTCATTACTTTCTGTTGCTGTTATGGCTTTGGAAAACGTTGTGCACAAATAGTATTATTTAAACGTAGCTATTGTACCCTGATCCATTGGTTGTAGAATAGCGTTTGTGTTTTTAGGCAGATACACCACCTTTACATCTGGGTGTAAATCATCAAGATGTTGGGGATGACCTGGTACATTGTTAAGCAGAAGGATAATTTTAAATGGCAAGTTCTTTTTCAAACAATATTAACCGACGGTATGAAGCAGTTGAGGAACCATTCCTCAAATAATGCTTGCGTCATCCATGATTTGTTGTTTGCACGATAGTAAACATGCTTTAATGCACATGGGTTCTCAAAGCAATAGATAAGAAAAAGTTTTAACTTCAATCCAGCGACATTACCTCCTAACAACAATGTAATTGTATCTTTAAAT
Organism: Amphimallon solstitiale; assembly: GCA_963170755.1. NCBI lineage: Eukaryota > Metazoa > Arthropoda > Insecta > Coleoptera > Scarabaeidae > Amphimallon > Amphimallon solstitiale. Next base: position 117,528,909 of record OY720682.1, on the reverse strand, counting down.
GCCTTAAAACCGGCATTGTCTCCGTTTCTACGTGTATATAGAAGCTCTCGGAATTTTTGTTTTGTATCTGGTCATCAACCAAATCGCGAGGAGCTTTTCCATCTCATGAATCAAACCTTTCCGCTACATAGTTATTACGGCTTTAAAACCTGTCGATGATTATAATGCATCTTTTACGCATCAACAAAACGTATCAGAGTATTCCCCACGTTAAACAGTTGTTTGTTGCGGGGAATACCCGACGCAGAAGCTCGAGTGTCGAAGTCGTATGCCCGAGCGGTCGTTAAACGGTTTTTAGACAGGTACGTTACAAGTATAAAAGTATTTAGAACTTAATTTTCAATACCTTTTGTATAAAAAAAAAATGTCAAAATTCGGAACGGTAGTAATACTTTTACTCTTATCGAATAGCGATTTTTGCAAATATTTCGCAAATTATGCATTCTATATATATTTGTCAAGAGTACAAAAGCATTTAGAGTTGGATTTGAAATATTTTTTGTATAAATGAAAATTCAAAATTCGGACCGGAAGTAATACTTTTACTCTTAGCGAGTAGCATTTTTTTGCAAATATCTCATTAAGTATGTATCCTGTAGAGATTCATTAAGAGACTGGAAGTACTTAGAATAGGATTTTGAATAATTTTTGTATAAAATAATGTTTAAAATTGTATGATTTAAAACGCCCATACGTACAAGAAAGTTGTGTCGTGGCCACACCTCATTTTTTCCTATTATCTTGGCTAATTTCGACTTTTTTTTAAAATACGTTGGAACAACCCTAGAAAAACCTGATACGACTGTCAGAATTTAGATTTTCGGAAAGAGGGGGCTAACTTCTCACTTTTGGATTTTGTTTTTTTTTTTGCAATATCCTTCGATATACCTATAAGAGATACGGTTTTGAGGCATTAGAAAAATGTTTAGAACAAATCTACAACTACATGAAACAACCGTCAGAATTCAATTTTCGCAAAAAGGGGGGCTGTAAGATATCGTTTTTTCCTATTAACTCAGCCAATTATGACTTTTTATTTGAAATACTTTGGAACAATCTAAAACAAACCTAGAACAACCGTCAGAATTTCGATTTTCGAAAAAGAGAGGGGCTAACTTCTCACTTTTGGATATAGTTTTTTTGCAATATCTTTTGATATATGAGATACGGTTTTGATGTATTAGAAGAGCGTTTCGAACAAATCTAGAACAACCTGAAACAGAATTTCAATTTTCGCAAAAAGAGGCTGTAAGAAAATCGCTTTTCCTTTTAACTCAGCCAATTACGATTTTTTTTTTGAAATACTTTGGAACAATTTAAAATAAACCTGGAACGACCGTCAGAATTTTGATTTTCGAAAAAAGGGGCGCTAGCAAAAATTTGTTTTTGTCATTTTCTCGGCCTATTATAATTTATTTTTTGAAATACTTTTGAACAATTGAGAATAAACCTACAACAACCTGGAACAACCGTCAGAATTCCGATTTTCGAAAAAAGGGGTCTAACTTCACACATCCAAAAGTGAAACTAAAACGACATGTACGTGTATCATTAAGAATTTTTCAAATTTCCGGAATATGTCGCAGAGTGAGTAATTAAGAATTTTTTGGATTACGGAATACTCACCCACGCAAGTATACCAGCACTTCGTATCTATACAAGAAATTATTTTGAAGCGTACGGCTTCCTGAGAAGACCCAAAGTAGATAGAAAGGCATCCATGTCTCGCTAATTCTTGGACCAAAAATATTCATTATATATATGAATGACCCCGCCCTGTAGTGCCCCAGACACGGAATTGTGTCTATATGCGGATGATACCACGTTGTTAGTAAGGGGGAAAGAACTCCAAGAACTAACAGCAAAATCTGCAGCTGACATCCAAAAAGCAGAGGGCTGGTTTGCGGCAAATCACCTGAAAATAAACCCGAACAAAAAACAAAACATGAAATTTTCCACGAAAACAACAGAAGATCGGGAAAAGCCAAATTTTTGGGTCTGATAGTGGACTCCAATCTGAGGTGGGGACACTGGTAGACTGACGTTTGTGGTATTCACCATAAGAAGACTGAGACATGTATGCACATACGAATCTGCAAAGGTGGCGTACTGTTCGTATTTTCATTCTCTTCTAAGTTATGGAACTCTCTTTTCGAGACAGACGGCTGATGCAAATAGAATATTTCTACTGCAAAAAAGGCTACCAACAAACACACATTTTATCCAAATGGAAACAAACATGAGTACAACACACTAAGTAGAAAGCATCTAAGAACCCCTTATCATTGACTTTCACTGTTGCAGTCGGGTGTCGATTATTGGGGTCCCAAGCTATATAACCATTTGAAGAAGAACTTAAAGACCTACCACCTGACGAGTTCAAGAAAAGGGTCAAAGGGCTGCTGATGGAGAGGAAGTACTACGGCGTCGAAGATTTTCTGGCAATTAACGCGAGCTGCTGAAGTATATAACATTCTATCATTTATTATTATTTGTTTATTTGTGTATATCGTTGTTTGTCATATTGTTGATACAATGATTCTTGTTATACATATATACACTTTAATTTAAATTAATGTGATATTTTATGTCAAATGTGATAATTACCACAAGATTACTCAGATATGACGATAATCTGTAATTAATATAATGTTAATAATTATAGATGAGTAAATATACATTATTATTATTATACTATTATTATATTATTATTATATTAAAACAACGGTAATATATTTTCGAATTAAAAATGACTTTGTTTTGTTGGAGTTTGCAGAACGAAAGGAATGTCATTATATTATTATATTATAATGTACTATTTTTCGTGAGTGAAAGGAACAAGATTCTATTGGTGGTATAGTATGTTAAAAAACAATTTTGCAGTTACTTCGGTTTTGCTTACTCCAGAAATTATTGAACAACCAAATGAACATATATTCCATGGAAACAACGTTCGAGAAGTCCGGGCGAAGGCGGTAAATAAGGGAGATTCACTTTGCTCTTGATCGCGGATTGCGTGAATTCCTTGAAGCGAAGTTGAGACAGTGTGTATTTGCAAGTGGCACCATCGTACAATGCCATGAAGATGACCTGTCCCGCGGCTTCAACGCACAGTATTCTTCGTCTCCGAAATTTTTCTTCGCAAATGAAGCAAACGCTTATTTCCAAAGAGCCAGAAAAGATAAGTCCTAACGTAGAAACGGTTATCTCGCTACTGCCCTTCAGACAAATTGAGGCATTCTCTGCAACTTTACATTTGCATCAAACGCTAAAAAAATTTTTCGCGCCGAAAAATAGTGAAAACCCATGTTTGAAAATTTTGGCGCCCTCTGCTTTTTCCGCTTTTGGCTGTAGCGCAGCGAGTACATTAGATAATTTGTAGATATTGTTTTTTTTTGTTAAAAAAATTTTTTGTTCGACCAACCATTTACGCCGAGAATCCATTCAAAAACTTTTTGAGATTACCAAAAACCCACAAGGAGTTCCAACTTTTTGGTTTTAGAGTCGTCGCATGCCCCACTAACGATTTATCAAATAAAATAGTCTCCCATATTTTCTTCCAAAAAAAAATATAGAATGACTACTATAATATCATGTATTGAATCGAATTTCATTGTTTTATTATTATATATAAATTATTTAAAATTTAATGTTTATTCATTATTATTATGTAACTACATCTGTAAAATAATAAGTCCTATTTCTGTCTGTTCTTTATTTACCATAACAGGAAAAGTAATCTAGTTAAATTTTTAAAATAAAAGATATCCTTTCCAAGCAATTTCTGGTTTACTTCAAATCTTTTTATAACTGTCCGAACACTGAATCGTTTGAGAGTAATTTTTTACTAGGTCGTAAATTAACTCTTTTGAACGTCTACCAGTCTGCTACAATATCTGACGATCTGTACAGATGAAGTACGCACCATCTATATCCATCTCATTTTCGATATTAGTTTTACATTATTTTTAACTCACTTATAAATGTCAGTAGTATTTTATCTTGATAAATGTAAAATAGTGGAAGAACTAAAAAAGCTAGTATTATTTATGAATCATATGTAATACTTTTGTTTAAGTTTGTATTTATGTAAAAGTTATCAAACCCTACCAGAAAATGTGTACAATTTTATGAAATGTAATACAAAATAATATAAGTAAATTTAACAAAAAGAAAATATACATTAATTTTATAAAGTTAAATCAAGGTTACTAGATAATGTTTTCAATTTTATGAAATGTAAAATAATATAAAAAATGTTTAATCAAATACCTACTTAAAACCGTAACAAGGATTTCTGTATTCTGAATATCGCTCGTAAAGTGAATCCCCACCTAAACAAAGTAACTCCGCCCTGTCTTGGATTGCAAGGATATATCAAATATTTCACTGCAGGTGGCGTACTAAAGCAGTGCCAAAAATCCATTTCTTTCTTATCAAATTACACATTTATCTTAATAAATACGAAAAAATTTTGCTAGAAATTAATGTTCACAATAATATGTTATACGTCGATACGCATTTTATTTTTCGATTGTCTATTTATATTTAATTTTTTATAACAATTAATAAAAAATTGAAAAAACAAAATGCCAAAAGACGTGTAGATAAACATTATAAGAATATTTCATCTAAATCATTTTTGCATAAAGTTTAAAGGTAGCCTGTAATCTGTAAATATTTGAAAATGTACCTATACAACACCCTTAAATAAAGAAACCAATACTATTTGAAATTTGTAAAATTCTTAATTGACACTGAAAATGTTTTGCCGCACTTGCATGCTACCTATTGCACTTCAAAGGTGAGATAGACGTTAGAATCTTATAATACCAAATAATTCTTTCGCACTGAGAAGAATGTTTCATTTCATGAAATGCACAAATCATATGTCATCTGTTGCTTAGTATATTTATGACGTTATAAGAAACTAGTATCCATTTCAAGGCTGCGGTGCCGTTGTTAGCGCACAGATTCGGCAAATCTCAGAAGCATTTTCGAATTATACTGGGAGTGAAGCTTTCATCATTTATCGCTAATCAATATCATCAATATCAATTGACAATAATACAACTTTCAAATTATTGAAGTATAAACTTCTTTAGGCGCGTTGCTCTGATTGTAGGCACTGAACAAGACTGACTGCAACGCTCGGATATGTAACGCTTGTATGTATGTATAATTAAATTGAAATTTAAATGAATAAATAAATTCATGTTCCAGAACAGATTCGATCCCGAGCCGCACGGGTATGAAGACGACACGTTACCATCAGACCAAGGGCGGGACCGTAAGCGAGTATTTATATCGTCTATTTATACATATACATACGTCCGAACCGACCAAACGAAATGGACGCTCGCGTAAATGTAATAAATGTGCGAATATGTTTTATTTAATTAATACGTTACTGAATATTATACGCGTGTATTTCGTATTATTGAAAATTGACGTATGAAAGTGAAATTTTAGATACGGGGGTGTTTTAGGTCGCCGATCATCAATCCATAGTCAAAATGTTAAAAAAAACGAAATGGCGGAAGAGTTTTTTGAAAATTGACGTATGAATGTGAAATTTTAAATACGGGGGTGTCTTAGGTCGCCGATCACGATTCCAAAGTCAAAATGTCAAAAGAAAACAAAATGGCGGACGAGTTTTTTGAAAATTTACGTATGGATGTGAAATTTTAGATACGGGGGTTTTGGGGGTCGCCGATCACAATTCCAAAGTCAAAATGTCAAAAAAACAAAATGGCGGAAGAATTTTTTGAAAATTGACGTATGAATGTGAAATTTTAGATACGGGGGTTTTGGGGGTCGCCGATTACGAATCTAAAGTCAAAATGTCAAAAAAAACGAAATGGCGGACGAGTTTTTTGAAAATTGACGTATGAATGTGAAATTTTAGATACGTGGGTGTCTTAGATCGCCGATCACGAATCCAAAGTCAAAATGTCAAGAAAAAACAAAATGGCGGAAGATTTTTTTGCAAATTGACGTATGAATGTGAAGTTTTAGATACGGGGATAGTTGAGGTTTACGTTTTATTTAATACGTTACTGAATATTATATGCGTGTGTACATGTGTAAATGTAATAAATGTGCGAATACGTTTTATTTAATACGTTACTGAATATTATACGCGTGTATTTCGTATTATTAACCTCGCCTTGATGAAGTTTTCACTTCTGCCGTGTGGTTTTAAGCACACTCATTCTTCTTGTTTTTTCGCACTGAGAAAAATGTCTACAAATGTCTTCAATCTCCTTAATAATCCTCTATTTTATGGAATGACAATTCTGGAGTTCAGGTTTTACATCTCATCTCATGCTTTGCATTCATCGTGTGTAATGCGCTGTGTGATCGATAATGAATTTTCCTAAACCATCGAATGCATTCGTCAACAATTTCACACCTATATCGCTACTAATTGCACTACTATTACCATATTATTCTTTTTTCCCTTATTATGAACTCGCAAGGGTCCTTTTCGACAATTCCACCAGCAATAATTTAATGTACCATCAAAAAGTACGAGTACTTTTTAACAACGTTTTAATGCGATATAAAAATACAATTTTCATTAATATTGCTTTTGTATGTTATACTACTATTTAAATACTTTAATCAGATATGCTCGAAATACCAAATATATTTCATATATGTAGTATCCCATAATAATTGTATATTAAGAAGAGTTTTCGGGAAAATATGCTAATTTAATTAAAATATAACGTTTAGTGGACTAAATATTTATTAGTGGGCTTGAATCAAATCTATAACAGCGACCCAGTTTATAGTGACTATTTGCATAAATACAACCCCGTACCTTTTTATAACCACGGAATATATTTCAAACTCGGATAGAACTTTAAAATGAAATACTTACCTACATATTCCCTATTTTGTTTTATAATACAAGAGAATTATATATTTACAATTTAAATAAACGATTAAGAAAATATCAAGGACAATTAGAATCTCGTTAAGAATATTGATTTTACAATATATTATACATTGGGAAATTCAAGCGGGAAAATTTTAAATACAAATTATAATTTTATTGACATAATAATGCACCATAACTTCAAACTGATAAGTCTGAAGATAATTTAATTTTAAATACTATATTAAAATTAAAATATCGTTAGACTTATTTAAATATTAAGGTATCTTTTAATACGAGGGTATATCAAATTTAAACGGGACTGTATTTTTTCAAGTCAGAGTTTTTTCTACATTATTTACAAACGCATATTATTTTTCCACAGAATCTCCCATCCTAGAAATGCAGTTTTTCCAGGGGATTAGGAGTTTTTTAATTCTTTCGTCGTAAAAGGTTTTCACTTGCGCACGTAGTCATTGGAGCACAAACTCTTCAATTGATTGATCATTGTTGAAACGCCGACCTCCAAGTGCTTCTTTCAAGGGTCCAAAAAGATGAAAATCATAGGGCGACAAGTCTTGATTGTAGGGAGGATACTCCAACGCTTCCCAATCTGACAACCTAATCTTCGCTTTCACTGGAGTCCGTTCACTGCTCTTTCTCCACTGCATACTCGCCTGCTTCGACTCGAGAGTGTAATGAGGCAACCACGTTTCGTCACACGTTATGATTCGATCCAAAAACATCTCGTCCTCTTGTTGGGATGACGAATCTCTAGCCGATGGAGTTTCTGTTCATTCGACAACAGCCGCTGAACCAATTTTGCAGACACCTTGTGCTCGTGACAGTGAGTGAATGAGTAACGTTGAGCACCAGAACCAGAGAGAGAGAATTGAGCACTCCCGTAACTAATGCTTAGTTCCTCGGCAACATTTCAGAACATTATGCGCCTATCGCCCTTCATGAGTTGTTGAACCGCCTCGATATTGGCTTTGGTCGGGCTTGTTTTCAGGTGGCGATTGTGGCTCTGGTTCTCAATATTTTCGCGTCCTTCAGAAAATTCTTTGTGCCTTGCACAAAAACGGGTTCGTGACAACGTGTTTTCGCTAAACTGTAAACTGTGCTTGTAATCTCAGCAAAATTTCCGTTAGTTTCACATCCTCCTCGGCCAAACCTTGATAATTATCTGTTGCTCCACAGAAACATGTACTTGTTGCTCGCTCATGGTTTCTGTAGTACCTTCTAAGGTGACCTGAGAGAATCCGAGTCGTTTCTCTCCCCTCCTTAAACGCCCACCTTAGCTGAAAATCAACCCAGCCCAGGTCAGCGACCTGTGTAGAATTTAAAGAAATCAGTCGCGTTTAAATTTGATACACCCTGGTATATACATGTAAAGAATAATACCATTAATTGGAACATCTTTAGCACCATTAACTTAGAAATTAAAGATTAACATTAGACTTATGTCTTATATCAAAATTCTTACCAGAATAATTTGAAGCAAAAAGTGCAATAAGTATTTCACTAGTATTTATATAGTTTATGATTTTAATATGTATGTATAAGAGTAGAATGTCTTTTTATATTTACCTGGTACAGATTTTACAAAATCAAATATCATGGCTTTGATATACATTCTTGAAATTAATTCTGCTAACCTCAAAAGAGCGTCTCTTATGTAACGCCATAGTAAACGAATAGTAAACCCAAAAATAATGATTTCTCAGTTTGTTTGTAATGATATAAACTTTAAAATAAAAGAATTTTTTTTATAAAAAAATTATTCAAAATCCTATTCTAAATACTGCCATTTTCGTCATATATCGCTATAGAATGCATACTTTGCAAGATATTCGAAAAATGTGCTACTCGCTAAGAGTAAAAGTGTTAGTTCCGGTCCGAATTTTGAAATTTCATGTATACAAAAAATATTTCAAATCCATCTCCAAATACTTTTGTACTCTTGATAAATATATATATATATATACAGGGTGTCCAGAAACTCTCCTGACAAACGAAGACCGGAGATTCCTCAGATAATTTTAAGACAATTTAACCCAATCCACCCTAGTCCGAAAATGCTTCCTAAGGGAGCTAGAGCTCTTTGAAGATGGCGCCTTGTAATTAGTTTTTTTTTAATATCTCCCGAACGCTTCTATTTAGAAAAACAAAAACTGGTATGCTTATTTAACCTCCAGAGATGAATCGATTCCATCAATTGCGAATTTCTTGTACCGGTCATGGGCGTCCGTTTTGGGTAGGTTAACGGTTATTTTAACGCATAACTTTTTTGTCTTTAACTTTTAAGCATTTGTGACACTAGATTATTAAATTTTCAGGTATTCTAGTACTAAAAGGTACTCTTACTTTAAGTCGGTAGGATACACCGTTTTCTAGAAAAATCGACTTGAAAATTTTTCGTCTTTTCGTCATTAAAATTCAGTTTATTATGTACCTACTTATTTTTAGCGACGAAGTTGGCTAGGACTATCAAGGCATGGATGAAAATTAATTTAATAAATCATCTTTTGTTTCAATAAACGCAGCACACAATTCGTAAAAAAAGTTTGGGAAAAGAAGCAAAAATCAATTTGAAACAAACTTTTTGCTGAAGGTTTTTAAAAACAAAGTATTTATTACAATGGAACGAAACTAACAAAAAAAGAACAAGTATCAAAGGTAGATAGTTACAAAAGATGCTCGATGTGATGACCATTAGTCTCTATGCATAAATTTACCCTTTTGCTTTGAGAACGCCGAATTCTTGCAAAAATTCCAAAGTTATTTCTAAATTCGTTGCAACCATCTTGTATCCTTAGCCAGAGTTGTGCACGATTTTGTATCGGAACGGAATAAACAAATGCTTTTATGTATCCCCAAACACAATAATGGCAAGGATTCAAATCCGGCGACCTTGCTGGCCAAGCAACTGGACCGCCTCTTCCAATCCAATGGTCTTCGTAGTTATTATCTAGAAAGTCTCGTACATTCCTGCTAAAGTGGGCCGGACAGCCATCCTGTAGAAACCATAAGTTTTGCCGAATATTTAAACGCACCTCATCTAACAAATCAGGTAAAATATTTTGCAGGAAATGTAAGTAATCAACACCATTTAAACGAGCAGGTAATTCCACAGGTCCAAGTAGATAATCGTCAACTACTCCAATCCAGACGTTTATGCTAAACCTATGCTGATGCTTAAATTCTTGAACAACGTGGGGATTGTCACCAACGTACGAATAATAGTGTGCATTATGTACATTAAAAATTCCATTTTTTGAGAATGAAGCTTCGTCACCAAACAAAATGTACCTGAAAAAATCTTCATCTTGATTTGTCTAATTTTGTAACCATCTAGCGAATTCTACACGAGCAGGAAAATCTTCTTCTAGCAGTGCTTGCACCTTTGTAAAATGAAAAGGATATAAATTTTCTTTGTGTAAGATATTTCCTACGGAAGATTTTGAAATTGTGGGGTACATGGCAGATAGTCTTCGAACGCTAATTTTTGGATTTTCCTCAACTACCATTAAAATAACATCTTCATGTTCTGCTGTTACATCATTATGTCTTCCTGTTTCATTTTTTTTTGGGACCACTGAACCTGTTTCTCTTAATCGTTGATGAAGAGCTGTAAATGTTGAGTGAGTGGGATGCTGACGATTGGGAAATTTTTCAGCGTATCTACGTTGCGCTGCTCGAGCGTTACACCTCATTTCGCCATAAACTAAATGCATATCGGCGTATTCTTCATTAGTAAAAACCATTTTTTTTAAAATTGAAATCGTTGTGTTTGAATGCTACAAAGTAAAAAATTAAAAGATAAACTTCGCGAACTGACAACAATTTGACAATTAAAAACGTAGGTTTTATTTCTGTTGGCAGTTCAGAGCGAACTAGTGCAAAAAATAATAAATTGAATTTTATTGATGAAAAAACGAAAAATTTTCAAATCGATTTTTCTAGAAAACGGTGTATCCTACCTACTTAAAGTAAGAGTACCTTTTAGTACTAGAATACCTGAAAATTTAATAATCCAGTGTCACAAATGCTTAAAAGTTAAAGACAAAAAAGTTATGTGTTAAAATAACCGTTAACCTGCCCAAAACGGACGCCCATGACCGGTACTAGAAATTCGCAATTGATGGAATCGATTCATCTCTGGAGGGTAAATAAGCATACCAGTTTTTGTTTTTCTAAATAGAAGCGCTCGGGAGATATTAAAAAAACTAATTACAAGGCGCCATCTTCAAAGAGCTCTAGCTCCCTTAGGAAGCATTTTCGGACTAGGGTGAATTGGGTTAAATTGTCTTAAAATTATCTGAGGAATCTCCGGTCTTCGTTTGTCAGGAAAGTTTCTGGACACCCTGTATATATATATATATATATATGTTGTCACTGGATTCCGGGTTTTCTTCCGCGTTTCCACTGCTTGGTCTTTGGAAAGACCGATGCTGGTTTCTTGACGACGTTTCGGCAAAATCACACTTGCCATCTTCAGGTCTGCGATAACTGTCTTAGAAGCAGAAGCAGACAGTTATCGCAGACCTGAAGATGGCAAGTGTGATTTTGCCGAAACGTCGTCAAGAAACCAGCATCGGTCTTTCCAAAGACCAAGCAGTGGAAACGCGGAAGAAAACCCGGAATCCAGTGACAACACATACTACTACCCGCGGAAACCTGAAAGAGAACATATATATATATATATAACACGGAAAGGAGTCTCTGCTGTCAAAGTCAAGAAAAATGTATTCTTAGGGGGGATCCAGCATCAAAAGATAAAACTTTATGTGAAGTTCTTTATTTTTTGCCAATATTTCGTATTATAATCTAATACTTCTTCAGGGCTAAACTACGGTATAAAATAGATATTGTAACTTTATAACAATGAAAATCAATAAAAATAACTTACAATGTGAACTTATTGAGAGAAACACGTGCACATAACTAGAAAACATCACTTTTTTTTTAATGGGTTGATGAGTCAAATTGATAATATTTGATAATTTAAAAACTACAGTTAAATGTTTTACAGTCACAATTATTAAAATAACAATTAAAAAGTTAAGGAACTTCTTGGAAGGACCTCTAAAAATTTCAATAACTACATGTTGACACTTCAAACATCTGACAGGATATGATCAGCTGTTGCCATGACAGAAAGACACAACCTCATTGTGGTATTGCCAACTGAGTGTTTACAACCTATAAATGTTAAAATTACCTGAATTGTACAAAAGGGGTTGGTTAAAAAGCGCTAAATTACATGCATTTATAGGTTGTAAACACTCAGTTGGCAATACCACAATGAGGTTGTGTCTTTCTGTCATGGCAACAGCTGATCATATCCTGTCAGATGTTTGAAGTGTCAACATGTAGTTATTGAAAAATTTTTAGAGGTCCTTCCAAGAAGTTCCTTAACTTTTTAATTGTTATTTTAATAATTGTGACTGTAAAACATTTAACTGTAGTTTTTAAATTATCAAATATTATCAATTTGACTCATCAACCCATTAAAAAAAAAGTGATGTTTTCTAGTTATGTGCACGTGTTTCTCTCAATAAGTTCACATTGTAAGTTATTTTTATTGATTTTCATTGTTATAAAGTTACAATATCTATTTTATACCGTAGTTTAGCCCTGAAGAAGTATTAGATTATAATACGAAATATTGGCAAAAAATAAAGAACTTCACATAAAGTTTTATCTTTTGATGCTGGATCCCCCCTAAGAATACATTTTTCTTGACTTTGACAGCAGAGACTCCTTTCCGTTTTATATTCTAGACATGGGGTACTTTCAAGACATTACCAACAATTACGGTATTACGGCCACCAACACGTTGAAATTATGGCTAAGAACAACAGAGAAAAGGGCAAAACTAGTTAACAGAAGAAACTTCCTCCTTAGATGCAAGAAGACAGGAATTACACCTTCCCATATAGGCAACACTTCTAACAACGTTAGGAACCTTCTATCCACGCGAGACAGGAAGATACACAGGAAGGCAGAACACTTTAACAACAGGTTGGATTACGGAGTTTTGCAGTTAGAGATAAGAATTACGGTGTCAGATTTGAGTTTCAATAAGAAAATATTAAATAGTACTAAAGAAAAAGCTAGAGGACTTGTACCTATCCATGTTTTCACCGACTTCGAGAGGTTTGTTTTTGCCAAGCACGAATCATGTTTTCGTAAAGTTAGGGACAATAATATACGTAAGTTTGAACGACTTTTGCTTCAATCCAAGCAGAAATTCCTTTTTAATAACAATACCAATTGGTTTGTAGATCTTACAAATCAGAGTATTCCAATTTCAATTAAGAATTTTTTATCATTAGGACCTAAATTTAGAATGATCACTAAATCGTCTGATATCAATGTAGGTAGAATTCTAGCAGATTGTGAGTTAGTTTTAGAGAGGGTACCTCCTCAAAAAGTTAATTTTTGTAGAGCACAGTTAACTAACATTTTAACAAACTATTACATACAGCCATCTCATTCTGACGGTTTCTTGAGGAGGGAGATGTCCGAATGTAAGGACTTTCTTAAAAATAATAGGAACATTTTAATTTTGAGGGCTGACAAAGGCGCTGTCACCGTGGGTGTGGAAAAAGCAGAGTATATACAAAAAACTCAAGACTTACTCAGTGATCTTTCCATATATAATAAAATCAAGGCAGACCCTACTGCCTCAATACAAACGAAAATAAACAACATTTTAAAACAACTTAAAAACAAAAATGAAATAACGGAAGATCAATATAAACGACTGAGTTGTCAGAATGGTGTTTCACCAAAACTTTACACATTACCTAAGATCCACAAGACTCCGGTAAGTTACAGACCTATTGTCAGCTGTGTCAATTCACCCTTATATAATGTGTCCTCATTTGTGGCCTCCATTCTCAATGATTCAGTAAATAATAATCCCTGTGGCTTTGATGTTAAAAACTCATTTGAGTTTGTTGAAATGTTTCAAAATTACCAATTACCAGATAATCACGTTCTCATTTCATTAGATGTAAATTCGTTGTTCACTAACATTCCTTTAGACCTCTTATTTGAAATCATAGAAAGAAATTGGCTTCAAATAGAGACGTACACAACTTTAACAAAATCTTCATTTATGACACTTCTAAAATTTATAATTAATAACAGTTACTTTAAATTTAACGATGAATTCTACAGGCAGATTGATGGCGTACCGATGGGCATGCCTTTGAGCCCAATAATGGCTAATATTATTATGGACGTTTGCTTGGGTGAAGTGATTGCTTCGTTGGGTTTTCAATTGTCATTTATTAAAAAATATGTTGATGATTTGATTTTGGGATTACCTTCGGACAAAGTAGAATACACTTTGAATAAATTTAACGCTTTTCATGTAAAAATACAATTTACAGTTGAAACGGAAACGGAGAGATCGGTGCCATTCTTGGATACGAAACTAATTAGAAATTTTAACAACATCATACTTATTGATTGGTACACAAAACCAACATACTCTGGTAGAATTATAAATTACCATTCCAGTCATCCCTTACAACAGAAGTTAAACATATTGACTTCTACAAAAAACAGAGTAACCAAGATATGTCACCCGTCTTTCCTTAATGATAATCTTAATAAATTGAGCAGTATTTTTATCAATAATGGGTATCCCAGGTCGTTGGTAAAAAGATTGCTATTCAACACATCAACTATTAACTTAAATAACAACTCTCATAGCGATAACAATAATCCCCCTCAGGAATTCACTTATTTTAGATTACCCTTCATAGAAGATGTTAGTTATAAAATTTCTAAAGTCCTTAGGTATGAACACATCAAATTCGGTTATTATGGTGTGCTTGGTTTGGATAGACTTTTCTCGAAAGTCAAAGATAAAGACAACAAAGATTGTCAGTCTAATGTAGTATACTCTATCCCATGTAGTAATTGCGATGAGACATACATAGGCAACACCTCCTCTTGGTTGAAAACTCGCCTTCGTACACATAAAAGCGACATTAACACCAAAAAACAGAGATGTGCTTTAGCACAACATTGTCTTAGACTTAATCACCATCCATTATACGATGATACCAAGATCCTATGTATTGAGAGACATAAGAGATCGAGAGAGTTTCTAGAAATGATAGAGATCAATAATAATGCAAAGTCCATGAATTTCAGGTCTGACATCGACCAATTAAGTAACATTTATTCATATCTCCTTTCATTAAATAAAACATAATATTAAAATCATTTTTATAATTCAACTTTCAATTTTTACATATAATACATAACAATTTTGTAATTTAGCGCTTTTTAACCAACCCCTTTTGTACAATTCAGGTAATTTTAACATTTATAGGTTGTAAACACTCAGTTGGCAATACCACAATGAGGTTGTGTCTTTCTGTCATGGCAACAGCTGATCATATCCTGTCAGATGTTTGAAGTGTCAACATGTAGTTATTGAAATTTTTAGAGGTCCTTCCAAGAAGTTCCTTAACTTTTTAATTGTTATTTTAATAATTGTGACTGTAAAACATTTAACTGTAGTTTTTAAATTATCAAATATTATCAATTTGACTCATCAACCCATTAAAAAAAAAGTGATGTTTTCTAGTTATGTGCACGTGTTTCTCTCAATAAGTTCACATTGTAAGTTATTTTTATTGATTTTCATTGTTATAAAGTTACAATATCTATTTTATACCGTAGTTTAGCCCTGAAGAAGTATTAGATTATAATACGAAATATTGGCAAAAAATAAAGAACTTCACATAAAGTTTTATCTTTTGATGCTGGATCCCCCCTAAGAATACATTTTTCTTTTTATATATATATATATATATATTGGAAGTTGTGATGTTAGACACTGTTTTCAGGGTGTATTGGTATGTAAATTTACTGAACCAGGAAGGTCAGAATGTGTGGGCTGGGTTAATTAAAACATTCTATTTGTGGCTGGTAACGTTTCGGAATAATTTATTCCATCATCAGACTCTACAATAAGTTGAAAAAAATTTTTTATATAAATAATTAGGGACAATCTTAAATAAACAAAAGTCATGAACATCCAAAACAAGAGAACTCACTTACTTGCCACTATGGACACCGAAAATTATCTTAACAGATCCAATCATAAACATAGAGAACTCATGTTGGTGGTACACTAAATTAAAATTTTTTTAATATATTATATAGGCCATTAAGGTGTCACATATTAAAATTACATTTAACAATTACAAATCAATTACTCAGTAAAATTAAAACCAAAGTTTTTGACGGACATTACTAGTTGTATTTTAAAAAACACCAACACGAAGATCACAACAACAATTAAAATGCATGACCTATCTGACCGTAAGTGAGTATTTACAGGTCACCTCTTCGCGATGTCAAGGGCAGGTCAGAGGTCACAGTTTAATAGCGAATTATCAAAATTTCCTTAAATAAAACTGTTAATATGATAATTCTAAATTACATCTGTAATTCTGATATATTAATTTGGAAATAAACAGCAGCAAATAAAACCAAAAATTATTTTGTTACAAGACCAAAAGACCACCGCAAACAAGGCAATATAAGGATGTTACGCAAGAAGTAGGAACCAGCAACGATAGGACAAATTGGAAGAACAAAGAAGGGGGAGGGGGTGGGTAAGGTGGAGGGTTGTCATAAAATAATACTGAAACCATGGGTTTAATTATTTAAATTAGAACAATTATTTACAAACGGTGCCAAGACGCCATCTGTCATCCAACAACCCAACTGTCTGAAAGATATATTTACAGAAATCGACTCTAAAGTTTTGTAACTCAACACATACATGTTACTGCCGACCAACATTACACAAGATTTTAGGTCTTATAAACCTTAGAATATTATTGTATATCACACTGAAATTGGCAGAGTCAGATTTAGAATTCATATTTGGTTCTATGACATTGATACAAAAGGTCTCAAGAAATAATCTCTTGTGCAGGTTAGCTTCATTATATAAAATGTGAGTTTGGTCAAAGTTAATAGTATGTTTAGTGTTACTCATATGTTCACCAAGTTTACATGACTTAGGTTTACGAATGGCATCACTGCGATGTTGTATGTTCCGCTCATTGACTCTTTGTTTAGTTTGTCCTATGTAACATTGCGGACAATCCCTACACTTCAAGCAGTAAACTACATTGCTTCTGTATTTTGTATCCATTGTGTCTTTTAAAGGTGTGAAGAATTTAGAGACTGAGTTAGCTGTTGTAAACGCTATAGTTACTCTATCCTCAAACAGTTCCTTTATAAAGTTGGTAAGACCTGGTATATATGTCATTTTCTTATAGATAACAGGATCTGTGTTACCCAAGTTATTTATGGTATTATTGGTTTGTACCGGACTTAGCGGAATAGCGTACATTGGCAGGGTAGTGCCAGTTGAAAACAAGATCTTGTTTAAAATGGCGTTAGGATAGCTGTTTTTTAGAAGAATGTCTTTCAGTCGTAGTAGGTCCGAGTGCTGCCAATCCGTATGAGTGATGTTAATTATTCTATGTTTTAAGCATTTTATTAAATTGATCTTATATTTTGTAGGACAATTAGAGTGGAAATTCAACAGTCTATTCGAATTAGAAGGTTTTCTATACCACCTAAGCTTAATCTTATCATCCTGGCGAGTGACTAGTGCATCTAAAAAGGGCAAGGTGCCATTAGTCTCTTGTTCTACTGTGAATAGTTCCCCAAGACAGTGTTGATGATCTTCTTACAACTTTCAACAATTATAACAACCACCTTCAATTCACAGTAGAACAAGAGACTAATGGCACCTTGCCCTTTTTAGATGCACTAGTCACTCGCCAGGATGATAAGATTAAGCTTAGGTGGTATAGAAAACCTTCTAATTCGAATAGACTGTTGAATTTCCACTCTAATTGTCCTACAAAATATAAGATCAATTTAATAAAATGCTTAAAACATAGAATAATTAACATCACTCATACGGATTGGCAGCACTCGGACCTACTACGACTGAAAGACATTCTTCTAAAAAACAGCTATCCTAACGCCATTTTAAACAAGATCTTGTTTTCAACTGGCACTACCCTGCCAATGTACGCTATTCCGCTAAGTCCGGTACAAACCAATAATACCATAAATAACTTGGGTAACACAGATCCTGTTATCTATAAGAAAATGACATATATACCAGGTCTTACCAACTTTATAAAGGAACTGTTTGAGGATAGAGTAACTATAGCGTTTACAACAGCTAACTCAGTCTCTAAATTCTTCACACCTTTAAAAGACACAATGGATACAAAATACAGAAGCAATGTAGTTTACTGCTTGAAGTGTAGGGATTGTCCGCAATGTTACATAGGACAAACTAAACAAAGAGTCAATGAGCGGAACATACAACATCGCAGTGATGCCATTCGTAAACCTAAGTCATGTAAACTTGGTGAACATATGAGTAACACTAAACATACTATTAACTTTGACCAAACTCACATTTTATATAATGAAGCTAACCTGCACAAGAGATTATTTCTTGAGACCTTTTGTATCAATGTCATAGAACCAAATATGAATTCTAAATCTGACTCTGCCAATTTCAGTGTGATATACAATAATATTCTAAGGTTTATAAGACCTAAAATCTTGTGTAATGTTGGTCGGCAGTAACATGTATGTGTTGAGTTACAAAACTTTAGAGTCGATTTCTGTAAATATATCTTTCAGACAGTTGGGTTGTTGGATGACAGATGGCGTCTTGGCACCGTTTGTAAATAATTGTTCTAATTTAAATAATTAAACCCATGGTTTCAGTATTATTTTATGACAACCCTCCACCTTACCCACCCCCTCCCCCTTCTTTGTTCTTCCAATTTGTCCTATCGTTGCTGGTTCCTACTTCTTGCGTAACATCCTTATATTGCCTTGTTTGCGGTGGTCTTTTGGTCTTGTAACAAAATAATTTTTGGTTTTATTTGCTGCTGTTTATTTCCAAATTAATATATCAGAATTACAGATGTAATTTAGAATTATCATATTAACAGTTTTATTTAAGGAAATTTTGATAATTCGCTATTAAACTGTGACCTCTGACCTGCCCTTGACATCGCGAAGAGGTGACCTGTAAATACTCACTTACGGTCAGATAGGTCATGCATTTTAATTGTTGTTGTGATCTTCGTGTTGGTGTTTTTTAAAATACAACTAGTAATGTCCGTCAAAAACTTTGGTTTTAATTTTACTGAGTAATTGATTTGTAATTGTTAAATGTAATTTTAATAAGTGACACCTTAATGGCCTATATAATATATTAAAAAAATTTTAATTTAGTGTACCACCAACATGAGTTCTCTATGTTTATGATTGGATCTGTTAAGATAATTTTCGGTGTCCATAGTGGCAAGTAAGTGAGTTCTCTTGTTTTGGATGTTCATGACTTTTGTTTATTTAAGATTGTCCCTAATTATTTATATAAAAAATTTTTTTCAACTTATTGTAGAGTCTGATGATGGAATAAATTATTCCGAAACGTTACCAGCCACAAATAGAATGTTTTAATTAACCCAGCCCACACATTCTGACCTTCCTGGTTCAGTAAATTTACATACCTATATATATATATATATATATATATATATATATTAATTTTTATTGGACGATTTGTAGGTCGTTATACTAGTTTTAAATAATTTTTAAAACTCGCTAATTTGCAGTGTTTGAAAATTATAATTTTATAATTTTACCACTGACTATTAAATTAATTAGGTAATTTTTTTTAAAAATTACCGACACGGCTGGGATTCGAACCCAGGCATACCGATTACTAGCCGGTTGCTCTACCAACTGAGCTACCGTCGGTGTCTGAATTCGAATTTTTAAATCGTACTGATATATGTATATCAAGTAACAGATGGAAATGAGAATGTATATATTAAGCACTAAACGTCCATGTGCTGTATATATGTGATATTAAATTTTTATTGACCTCATATAAGTAAATATATATTAATTTTTATTGGACGATTTGTAGGTCGTTATACTAGTTTTAAATAATTTTTAAAACTCGCTAATTTGCAGTGTTTGAAAATTATAATTTTATAATTTTACCACTGACTATTAAATTAATTAGGTAATTTTTTTTAAAAATTACCGACACGGCTGGGATTCGAACCCAGGCATACCGATTACTAGCCGGTTGCTCTACCAACTGAGCTACCGTCGGTGTCTGAATTCGAATTTTTAAATCGTACTGATATATGTATATCAAGTAACAGATGGAAATGAGAATGTATATATTAAGCACTAAACGTCCATGTGCTGTATATATGTGATATTAAATTTTTATTGACCTCATATAAGTAAATATATATTAATTTTTATTTTTATTGGACGATTTGTAGGTCGTTATACTAGTTTTAAATAATTTTTAAAACTCGCTAATTTGCAGTGTTTGAAAATTATAATTTTATAATTTTACCACTGACTATTAAATTAATTAGGTAATTTTTTTTAAAAATTACCGACACGGCTGGGATTCGAACCCAGGCATACCGATTACTAGCCGGTTGCTCTACCAACTGAGCTACCGTCGGTGTCTGAATTCGAATTTTTAAATCGTACTGATATATGTATATCAAGTAACAGATGGAAATGAGAATGTATATATTAAGCACTAAACGTCCATGTGCTGTATATATGTGATATTAAATTTTTATTGACCTCATATAAGTAAATATATATTAATTTTTATTGGACGATTTGTAGGTCGTTATACTAGTTTTAAATAATTTTTAAAACTCGCTAATTTGCAGTGTTTGAAAATTATAATTTTATAATTTTACCACTGACTATTAAATTAATTAGGTAATTTTTTTTAAAAATTACCGACACGGCTGGGATTCGAACCCAGGCATACCGATTACTAGCCGGTTGCTCTACCAACTGAGCTACCGTCGGTGTCTGAATTCGAATTTTTAAATCGTACTGATATATGTATATCAAGTAACAGATGGAAATGAGAATGTATATATTAAGCACTAAACGTCCATGTGCTGTATATATGTGATATTAAATTTTTATTGACCTCATATAAGTAAATATATATTAATTTTTATTGGACGATTTGTAGGTCGTTATACTAGTTTTAAATAATTTTTAAAACTCGCTAATTTGCAGTGTTTGAAAATTATAATTTTATAATTTTACCACTGACTATTAAATTAATTAGGTAATTTTTTTTAAAAATTACCGACACGGCTGGGATTCGAACCCAGGCATACCGATTACTAGCCGGTTGCTCTACCAACTGAGCTACCGTCGGTGTCTGAATTCGAATTTTTAAATCGTACTGATATATGTATATCAAGTAACAGATGGAAATGAGAATGTATATATTAAGCACTAAACGTCCATGTGCTGTATATATGTGATATTAAATTTTTATTGACCTCATATAAGTAAATATATATTAATTTTTATTGGACGATTTGTAGGTCGTTATACTAGTTTTAAATAATTTTTAAAACTCGCTAATTTGCAGTGTTTGAAAATTATAATTTTATAATTTTACCACTGACTATTAAATTAATTAGGTAATTTTTTTTAAAAATTACCGACACGGCTGGGATTCGAACCCAGGCATACCGATTACTAGCCGGTTGCTCTACCAACTGAGCTACCGTCGGTGTCTGAATTCGAATTTTTAAATCGTACTGATATATGTATATCAAGTAACAGATGGAAATGAGAATGTATATATTAAGCACTAAACGTCCATGTGCTGTATATATGTGATATTAAATTTTTATTGACCTCATATAAGTAAATATATATTAATTTTTATTGGACGATTTGTAGGTCGTTATACTAGTTTTAAATAATTTTTAAAACTCGCTAATTTGCAGTGTTTGAAAATTATAATTTTATAATTTTACCACTGACTATTAAATTAATTAGGTAATTTTTTTTAAAAAATTACCGACACGGCTGGGATTCGAACCCAGGCATACCGATTACTAGCCGGTTGCTCTACCAACTGAGCTACCGTCGGTGTCTGAATTCGAATTTTTAAATCGTACTGATATATGTATATCAAGTAACAGATGGAAATGAGAATGTATATATTAAGCACTAAACGTCCATGTGCTGTATATATGTGATATTAAATTTTTATTGACCTCATATAAGTAAATATATATTAATTTTTATTGGACGATTTGTAGGTCGTTATACTAGTTTTAAATAATTTTTAAAACTCGCTAATTTGCAGTGTTTGAAAATTATAATTTTATAATTTTACCACTGACTATTAAATTAATTAGGTAATTTTTTTTAAAAATTACCGACACGGCTGGGATAATTAATTTAATAGTCAGTGGTAAAATTATAAAATTATAATTTTCAAACACTGCAAATTAGCGAGTTTTAAAAATTATTTAAAACTAGTATAACGACCTACAAATCGTCCAATAAAAATTAATATATATTTACTTATATGAGGTCAATAAAAATTTAATATCACATATATACAGCACACGGACGTTTAGTGCTTAATATATACATTCTCATTTCCATCTGTTACTTGATATACATATATCAGTACGATTTAAAAATTCGAATTCAGACACCGACGGTAGCTCAGTTGGTAGAGCAACCGGCTAGTAATCGGTATGCCTGGGTTCGAATCCCAGCCGTGTCGGTAATTTTTAAAAAAAATTACCTAATTAATTTAATAGTCAGTGGTAAAATTATAAAATTATAATTTTCAAACACTGCAAATTAGCGAGTTTTAAAAATTATTTAAAACTAGTATAACGACCTACAAATCGTCCAATAAAAATTAATATATATTTACTTATATGAGGTCAATAAAAATTTAATATCACATATATACAGCACATGGACGTTTAGTGCTTAATATATACATTCTCATTTCCATCTGTTACTTGATATACATATATCAGTACGATTTAAAAATTCGAATTCAGACACCGACGGTAGCTCAGTTGGTAGAGCAACCGGCTAGTAATCGGTATGCCTGGGTTCGAATCCCAGCCGTGTCGGTAATTTTTAAAAAAAATTACCTAATTAATTTAATAGTCAGTGGTAAAATTATAAAATTATAATTTTCAAACACTGCAAATTAGCGAGTTTTAAAAATTATTTAAAACTAGTATAACGACCTACAAATCGTCCAATAAAAATTAATATATATTTACTTATATGAGGTCAATAAAAATTTAATATCACATATATACAGCACATGGACGTTTAGTGCTTAATATATACATTCTCATTTCCATCTGTTACTTGATATACATATATCAGTACGATTTAAAAATTCGAATTCAGACACCGACGGTAGCTCAGTTGGTAGAGCAACCGGCTAGTAATCGGTATGCCTGGGTTCGAATCCCAGCCGTGTCGGTAATTTTTAAAAAAAATTACCTAATTAATTTAATAGTCAGTGGTAAAATTATAAAATTATAATTTTCAAACACTGCAAATTAGCGAGTTTTAAAAATTATTTAAAACTAGTATAACGACCTACAAATCGTCCAATAAAAATTAATATATATTTACTTATATGGGGTCAATAAAAATTTAATATCACATATATACAGCACATGGACGTTTAGTGCTTAATATATACATTCTCATTTCCATCTGTTACTTGATATACATATATCAGTACGATTTAAAAATTCGAATTCAGACACCGACGGTAGCTCAGTTGGTAGAGCAACCGGCTAGTAATCGGTATGCCTGGGTTCGAATCCCAGCCGTGTCGGTAATTTTTAAAAAAAATTACCTAATTAATTTAATAGTCAGTGGTAAAATTATAAAATTATAATTTTCAAACACTGCAAATTAGCGAGTTTTAAAAATTATTTAAAACTAGTATAACGACCTACAAATCGTCCAATAAAAATTAATATATATTTACTTATATGAGGTCAATAAAAATTTAATATCACATATATACAGCACATGGACGTTTAGTGCTTAATATATACATTCTCATTTCCATCTGTTACTTGATATACATATATCAGTACGATTTAAAAATTCGAATTCAGACACCGACGGTAGCTCAGTTGGTAGAGCAACCGGCTAGTAATCGGTATGCCTGGGTTCGAATCCCAGCCGTGTCGGTAATTTTTAAAAAAAATTACCTAATTAATTTAATAGTCAGTGGTAAAATTATAAAATTATAATTTTCAAACACTGCAAATTAGCGAGTTTTAAAAATTATTTAAAACTAGTATAACGACCTACAAATCGTCCAATAAAAATTAATATATATTTACTTATATGAGGTCAATAAAAATTTAATATCACATATATACAGCACATGGACGTTTAGTGCTTAATATATACATTCTCATTTCCATCTGTTACTTGATATACATATATCAGTACGATTTAAAAATTCGAATTCAGACACCGACGGTAGCTCAGTTGGTAGAGCAACCGGCTAGTAATCGGTATGCCTGGGTTCGAATCCCAGCCGTGTCGGTAATTTTTAAAAAAAATTACCTAATTAATTTAATAGTCAGTGGTAAAATTATAAAATTATAATTTTCAAACACTGCAAATTAGCGAGTTTTAAAAATTATTTAAAACTAGTATAACGACCTACAAATCGTCCAATAAAAATTAATATATATTTACTTATATGAGGTCAATAAAAATTTAATATCACATATATACAGCACATGGACGTTTAGTGCTTAATATATACATTCTCATTTCCATCTGTTACTTGATATACATATATCAGTACGATTTAAAAATTCGAATTCAGACACCGACGGTAGCTCAGTTGGTAGAGCAACCGGCTAGTAATCGGTATGCCTGGGTTCGAATCCCAGCCGTGTCGGTAATTTTTAAAAAAAATTACCTAATTAATTTAATAGTCAGTGGTAAAATTATAAAATTATAATTTTCAAACACTGCAAATTAGCGAGTTTTAAAAATTATTTAAAACTAGTATAACGACCTACAAATCGTCCAATAAAAATTAATATATATTTACTTATATGAGGTCAATAAAAATTTAATATCATATATATATATATATATATATATATATATATATATGTAATGCGAAATATCGGCAAAAAATAGAGAACTTTGTAACTGTAGATGTTTTTTATGCTGGATCCCCTAACGATTCCTTTTAATTCTTCATTCAGACAGCAGAGACTTCTTTCCAAGTTTATATATATATATATATATATATATATATATATATATATATATATAAATCAATAAAGGAAATATCACGGATACAATATAAAAATAGGAAAAAGAATATCGGGTTAATCCGCTGTAGTGCAACCGCAGACACGTGTTTCAGACTCGTTGGTCATCGTCAGTACGGTGTAGCCAAGGAATAAGGTGGGATATCCTTGGAGATAGAAACAAAAGGAAGACCATCGGGAAGACAGACCACCAATTGCAGCTTAAATGTCAGAAGATCCTCAGGTCTGAGTGACAACAACTGACACCGCCGCGAGGCAGACATTGTCAACCCGCGTGCCGTCCAACCCAGGAATGATAAATCAATAAAGGAAATATCACGGATACAATATAAAAATAGGAATTTGTTTCTATCTCCAAGGATATCCCACCTTATTTATTCCTTGGCTACACCGTACTGACGATGACCAACGAGTCTGAAACACGTGTCTGCGGTTGCACTACAGCGGATTAACCCGATATTCTTTTTCATATTTTTATATTGTATCCGTGATATTTCCTTTATTGATTTATCATTCCTGGGTTGGACGGCACGCGGGTTGACAATGTCTGCCTCGCGGCGGTGTCAGTTGTTGTCACTCAGACCTGAGGATCTTCTGACATTTAAGCTGCAATTGGTGGTCTGTCTTCCCGATGGTCTTCCTTTTGTTTCTATCTCCAAGGATATCCCACCTTATTCCTTGGCTACACCGTACTGACGATGACCAACGAGTCTGAAACACGTGTCTGCGGTTGCACTACAGCGGATTAACCCGATATTCTTTTTCCTATTTTTATATCGTATCCGTGATATTTCCTTTATTGATTTATCATTCCTGGGTTGGACGGCACGCGGGTTGACAATGTCTGCCTCGCGGCGGTGTCAGTTGTTGTCACTCAGACCTGAGGATCTTCTGACATTTAAGCTGCAATTGGTGGTCTGTCTTCCCGATGGTCTTCCTTTTGTTTCTATCTCCAAGGATATCCCACCTTATTCCTTGGCTACACCGTACTGACGATGACCAACGAGTCTGAAACACGTGTCTGCGGTTGCACTACAGCGGATTAACCCGATATTCTTTTTCCTATTTTTATATTGTATCGGTGATATTTCCTTTATTGATTTATCATTCCTGGGTTGGACGGCACGCGGGTTGACAATGTCTGCCTTGCGGCGGTGTCAGTTGTTGTCACTCAGACCTGAGGATCTTCTGACATTTAAGCTGCAATTGGTGGTCTGTCTTCCCGATGGTCTTCCTTTTGTTTCTATCTCCAAGGATATCCCACCTTATTCCTTGGCTACACCGTACTGACGATGACCAACGAGTCTGAAACACGTGTCTGCGGTTGCACTACAGCGGATTAACCCGATATTCTTTTTCCTATTTTTATATATACATATATACAAGGTGTGTATAAATAGGCGGACCCACTACACGTGGCGACATTCTTGGTCAAATTTTGAGTTAAAAGTCCTAATCCTAAAACGATGTATCAGGCTTCCTTTGTCTTCAGAATGAATTTTAAAGAAACATACATTTGGCAACATTGAACACGCATGTGCTAGTTATAATCTTCGGAACATTTTTACACGTCGTCATGTGAACCTTACATTTTAAATTTAAAAAAGAAACAAACGAAATAAAATTGGTTTCTTAGATTACATATTTATTACGAAAAATTTTTGATAATATTGACTAATTTTTGTACATCTTCTTGATAGAAATCAATGTAATTATTACCTACATAATTGTTCGAATTGAAATCCATCAGTTTGTAGACATAGCTGTAAGTCTTTCTGGTGTGATTTCTAATACTGCGGCTTCAATTCGGGCTCTAACTTCGTCAGCGTCCTGTGGAGGTGTAGCGTAAACTTTACCTTTAATGAAACCCCAAACAAAAAAATCTAATGGATTGAGATCGGGGGATCTCCCAGGCCACAAAAGGGGACCGCCACGACCAATCCATCTGTCTGGGAAGTGTTCAGTCAACCAGTCTCTTATATTACGAGCAAAGTGCGCAGGAGCTCCATCATGCATGTAAATCATATTACGGCGTACGTTCAGCGGTATCTCATCAATAACTTGTTCTAAAACATTTAAATATTCACCGGCATCTAGGCGATTTGGTAAGTAAATTGGTCCAACTACCCTGTGGTTTATTATACCCAGCCAAACGTTAACAGAAAACCTTCTTTGGTGACCGTATTCGCGAAATTCATGTGGATTTTCATCTGCCCAATGATGAAAATTATGTGTATTAAACACACCATCTCTGGTAAACATGCACTCATCACTCCAAAGAATACGTCTTAAAAAGTCACCTTCTTCCTGAATTCTATTTAAGATTGTATTGCAATAATTGATTCGAAATAAGTTATCATTTCCGTAAAGAGGCTGAACTTTAGAAACAGGGTATGAATGAAGCAAGTTTTCTCGTAGAACCAAATGAACAGTCTTATTACTGGGAATATTTAGTGTAGAAGCTAATTGACGGGTACTCGCAGAGGGATCTTCCTGTATTGTGGCTAGAACTTGCTCTTCTAGTTGCACGGTACACCTTTGCCTTGGTCGACCTGCGTTCGCATTTCTTGGAATAAACGAACCTGTTTCACGAAGTCGTTGGTCCAGCCTTCGAAATACATTTTTACTTGGATGCCTCCGATTTGGAAAACCCACTCGATATTCCTGCCCTGCCATGCTAGCATTTCCACGACAGAAACCGTATATCATGTACATATCGGCATATTCGTTGAACGTAAAATTCATAATAAACAAACAGAACAACTAGTAAACACCAAAACCCGACAACTGATTAAAACTATACAAATAAACACGAAAAATAAGCAAGTCGAATGAAATAGGTAGATTACAAAGTGTCAAAATTTGACAGTAGTAATGTATTTGACTAGAACAACATTAGGCTGCCTACTTATTGTTTTACAACGTTGTCAGATGTGTTTTCGTCAAAATAAGTTAATAAACAAATATTAAAAACAAACTTTAAAATCAAAAAGAAAACTTTAACGAAAGGATAATAACAACAATTCTTCTTTCTTCTAAATTGTAGCTCTTTCTGTCAACAAATATCAAGTAATAATGCTTATTTCAAGACTGAAAGTCCGAACTTTAGGAACCTCGTGCAAAGATATGGAGCATGGTACAACATTTTCGTATTAGGATTTTGGACTCCGAATTTTACGAAGAACATCGCCGCGTGTAGTGGGTCCGCCAATTTATACGCACCTTGTATATATATATATATACACATTTATTTGGTTCTTTACCACAATATTCTATTTAGAGTTGTTTTCTTTCTTGGGTATGTGGTTTTTATTTGAATTAAAGGTAACACATTTTTCTTAACGTTTCGTTATATTTAATAACTTTTTCAAAAGACACATAACATATAATTTAAATTTAAAAATGTGGGCATCAATCCGTTATGTTTACAGGACAACAGGAAAATTCTTCTATTTTTGGCCTTATTTAAATTCCATTGTTCCTTTATTAGGTGTTTACATGCTGTGTACATCCCTTCGCCGTTTTCTCTCTTGATTTTATTTAATTTTAAATCCATTATTCTCCCAGGATATATAATACATTTATTTGGTTCTTTACCACAATATTCTATTTAGAGTTGTTTTCTTTCTTGGTTATGTGGTTTTTATTTGAATTAAAGGTAACACATTTTTCTTAACGTTTCGTTATATTTAATAACTTTTTCAAATTCAAATTTAAATTTAAATTATATGTTATGTGTCTTTTGAAAAAGTTATTAAATATAACGAAACGTTAAGAAAAATGTGTTACCTTTAATTCAAATAAAAACCACATACCCAAGAAAGAAAACAACTCTAAATATATATATATATATAAAATATGTGTTTTTTCTTGGGTTAATTGGGTATAATAATGTACACAGTTAAAAATATACGTTCATTTACTTTAACGTTTCGATGTCAACAACATCTTTCTCAAAAAGTCATACATAATTAAAACTACGAATAAAATAACAAATATAAGTATAAAGAATGGCACAGAGGTGACAAAAACTTACCTCGCAAATTCCATCACTTTCACATATGACAACATTAACTAACAGAACACAGCGAGACATTACACGCAATTTTATATTAGGCTTTTTAACCCTTTTCAATTTCATTTTAATATGGCAATTGAATTATATTTTACAGTTGTGCATCAACATATAGCTATTTTAAAATAATAATATTATTTGCGGGCTCCTCAACAACTGTCGACATCATGTTTATTGTTTTTTGTGTCTTTATTTCTTATTTGCTGTTTTTGATTTTTGTTTAGTATATCCTCCCATTTGGCAATTAACCCGACTGTATTTTACGGTGAAATGATAGTATTATTAAATTTGTAACACGTAAACGTTATTATATTGTTAATTTCATATACAAAGACTCTATACTGTATGATCAGGAACCGGGAGACGTACAAAGATTGTTGTTACAGGATGGGAACATAAATGTTAGCTAGGTTTTCTGTATCTGCCCTATCATTAATAGCATTCCTATTTTTTTTGATGTGGACCATTTCCAAAAATTCTCTTGCCTTTGTATACTCTTTATCAATAATTTTCACACTTCTGAAGTCAAAATTATGGTTTGTGGTGGCTATATGTTTTTTTAAGGCAGTAGTATTCTTGCAGTATTTGTGTCCATTAATTCTATTCTTTAAGTATTGCTTAGTTTGTCCTATATACACGCCACTACATTGTCCGCATGGGATTTCATAAATTACATGTGTTTGGAAGTCCTTGGGTGTTTTCGTTTTGAGGTTAGACCACAACTGTTTTAAATTATTTAAATTTTTGTTCGCTATTTTGATGTTTAGAGGTTTGAATACACTTTGTAACTTTTCAGATAAGGTTTTTATATATGGTAAGGTTATGTAGTGTGTGTTATTTGTAGTGTTTACTTTTTCTTTTTTGTCTTTATGCTGGTTTGTTTGACGATTGTATAATGCATACGTTTTTTCCCTCACTAATTTATCAATCAAAGTTGGCGGGTAGTTATTAGTGACCAGTGTGAGCTTTATTTTT
The DNA here is from genome assembly GCA_963170755.1 of Amphimallon solstitiale. Taxonomy (NCBI): domain Eukaryota; kingdom Metazoa; phylum Arthropoda; class Insecta; order Coleoptera; family Scarabaeidae; genus Amphimallon; species Amphimallon solstitiale. Next base: position 117,498,710 of record OY720682.1, on the reverse strand, counting down.
TTAATAATTTCTGCACGATATATGGGTGATGTAAGTGTTAGGGCTCGGTTTATGATATTAGAAGCCACATTTTTTTTATATGCCATCGGCATACTAGAATTGAAATTCAAATATCTCCCTGACCACGTATCTTTTGTAAACCATTTAGTTTGGATTTTACCGGTTCCATAATCTCTTACCAGTGTAGTGTCAAGAAAGTTCAATACTGAGTTATTTTCTTTTTCGAAGGTGAAACGGATGTTTTTGTGGAACTTGTTAAACTGTTGACAAACCTGTTCTATGAATTGTTCAGGTATTGCAGTGATGCAATCATCCACATATCGCTTAAAGAAAGGTAAATTTATATGTAATTTGGGTATTACCGCCTCTTCCAAACTCTCCAATACTAACTGTGCGACAACCGCCGATATGGGTGAACCCATTGCGCACCCAGAAGTTTGTTTGTAAAATTTATCTTTGTATTGGAAATATGTAGAAGTGAGGGTAAGCTCTATGGCATTGAGAAACTCTTTTTCGGTTAGTGTGGTGTATACACTGATTTCGTTCCATTTTTTTGTGATTAAAGATTTTGCAATGTCAATAGGAATGCTTGTGTAGAGTGATGTGACATCAAGAGAAACTAATTTGTGATTATCCGGTATTGAAACAGTGTCAATAAATTTTTTAAAATTCCACGAATCTTTGATATAGTAGTTATTTTTGCCTATAATAGGTTTTATAGCATCTGCTAAATATTTAGATAAGCTGTAAAACGGTGATTGCATACATGAAACAATAGGACGTAATGGAATAAGGTCTTTGTGGAGTTTTGGAAGCCCATATATTTTCGGTGCATGTGCATTATTTATTTTTAATGTATTTGCAGTTTGTTTGGATATTATATTCTTTTGCTCCCAAGATTTGATTAAATCGTTATTTTGTGTTTGATATAATTGGGTGGGGTCATTTCTTAATTGGGCGTAAGTGGTATTATCGTTAAGCTGTGTTCTGTTAGTTAATGTTGTCATATGTGAAAGTGATGGAATTTGCGAGGTAAGTTTTTGTCACCTCTGTGCCATTCTTTATACTTATATTTGTTATTTTATTCGTAGTTTTAATTATGTATGACTTTTTGAGAAAGATGTTGTTGACATCGAAACGTTAAAGTAAATGAACGTATATTTTTAACTGTGTACATTATTATACCCAATTAACCCAAGAAAAAACACATATTTTATTTAAAAAGAAGGGGTAAAGAAAAAAAAAACACAAATTGTAACTGTACTATATATATATATATAAATCCTACTAACAATATAGCGTCCTTACGGAACTCATGAATGTAGCGTCCGCCTTCGAAAAGTGAATTAGTTCGTTAATATTTTGCATATACTTTGTGTTTTTGATCAAAACAGGTATAGTATTATCACTAAATTAAATATCAGATAAAAAAAAGTTAGTTTCATTTCACTTTATTGACGAAGTAGCGCCCTTTTATTTTCTCGTGCATGAAGCGCCTGTAATATACCATTTAACTTTCACTTCTTCGCTATTGTGACTTCCATCGGGTATATTACATTACATTTGGTAGATATTAGAGAGTCCAGCAATGTTGTCACATTGTGTCTACATGCTTACTTTATAAAAATATATGTACTGCATATCTTAGCAATTGAATACAATGAACACATTTATCTACATTCGGCGACATAGTGGTTTATATTGTTCAGAACAGATCACAGTAGTTTCTGTTTGTTTTTTTTTGATTCATACATAGAGAAGAATATCCCTCGAAAAATTAATGTCTGGAAATTCCAAATAACCATCCGATATTCCTTCAAAATAAAGACTCGCTAAACACAAAATTCTATATTCAGAAAGATTTCAAATATAGATATAATATTCAGTTCTAAATATTTAACATTTTTATATAGGCGTTCTTCGCAATTAATAATTACATATTTAGTCTTTTTATTAATATTGAAACATACATTTTCTGATTTAAACTAATTTATCTGACGACCAGCTGTATGAATAAATTTTATTATGCCTATGCAATAGTAAAAGAAAAAAATGAGGTGTGGCCACCACATGACTTTTTTATACGTATGAGCGTTTCAAACTACACAATTTTAAGAAGTTTTTACACAAAAATTATTCAAAATCCTATTCTAAGTATTTCTATTCTCTTAATAAATCGCTATAGAATACATACTTTGCATTCTAGGCAGGTACAATAGGAGTATAAAAGTATTTAAAAGATAATTTTAAATATCTTTTGTAAAAAAAGAATTTCAAAATTCGGGCCGGAAGTAGCACTTTTACTCTTAGCGAGTAACACTTTTTTTTATAATATCTTGCAAAGTACGCATTCTATAGAGATTTATTAAGAGAATAGAAGTACTTAGAATAGGATTTTGAATAATTTTTGTATAAAAAAGTTCTTAAAATTCTATAATTTGAAACGCTCATACGTATAAGAAAGTCGTGTGGTGGCCACACCTCATTTTTTTCTTCATTACAACGTTGTCCTTTATTGTAGTTAACTCAAAAAAAAGATTATAACTTGTCCCACTATATGAAAAATCCAGTTCGACTGCAATGCCAAGAAAATTGGATTTTTCCCTAATTTTTGATACACGTTGTTTATTAGAGAAACAACCTGCGTTTCTACAGGGAAAACGTCAATGAGTGATAATTATTAGGATCAATCAGAATTCTAAACCAACAATATTTACTTTCTTGTACGTAGTATAAGAAAGTATTGTGATGATGAAAATTTACGACCTCGAGATTTTTGCAGATGTCCACGTGTTGAAGTCCCCTGATACCAAAAAAGTGGTTTCTAAAAAATGTCTGAGTGTCTGTGTGTCTGTCTGTGTATGACCACGATAGCGGTTAAACCGCTATAGCAATCTATTCCAAATTTTGCATTTAGTAGTATAATCTCCCTCTTGAGAACTGATTAGATTTTCAGCAAAATCGGCAGACCGGAAGTAGTAGTTTACTTCGGTGAAAAAATCGGATTTTGCTAATATTTTGTCAACTACTAAGTTTAGACAAATTTGTAAAGAATTCATATGTACTTAAAATTAAGTTTGAGAAGAATTTTTCGAAATTCGTACCGGAAGTAGCTTTTTTACTCTTATCGAAAATCGGTTTTTTGCAAATATTTTGCTAGTCATGTTTTTAGACAGGTACGTTACGAGTATAAAAGTATTTAGAACTTAATTTTCAATACCTTTTGTATAAAAGAAAAAATCAAAATTCGGACCGGAATTAACACTTTTACTCTTACCGAATAACGATTTTTTGCAAATATGTCGTAAATTATGCATTCTATATATATTTATGAGGAGTACAAAAGTATTTAGAGTTGGATTTGGAATATTTTTTGTATAAATGAAATTTCAATATTCGGACCGGAAGTAACACTTTCATACGTATAAGAAAGTCGTGTGGTGGCCACACCTCATTTTTTTACTTTGAAAACTTGACCTACGTTTAACAATAATGGGCTATCCACTCACTGGCTCTGGATCATCTACTTTATCGTCCATATCTACCTTTGTTCTATGTTTTTGGAATTGAATAGTGTGTTACAATTGTTCGTCGTTTTTTACTTTCCTTTGAGATAGGCAGCTTGGATAAATTGTTTTTATTGCACTAACTCTTAATTTGTTTGTATGAAGTTGAATCTGCAATAATCGTTTATTATAGCTTAAACATTTATCAACTGTAAACGCCATCGTAAAACATATTTAATAACATTACTAAACTATAGGTTTTTCAAATAAGGACCTATTTAACTATGTAAACTTTTTAATTCGCAAATAATATAATTTGCATTAAACTTATTTCCATACACATAGTCTTTTTACGTAAGTTCTATTCAGTACAAGGATTCTTTTTGCCATTTGTTAAGGTTGTCCTCGGGAATTTTAAATAATTAAATTTTCTTTCTTGGATTTATAACCACTGTTACACATAGGTACAAAACATGGCCTTCAAAGTATACTCAGTTAGTTAGTTATAATAGAACACTCAATTATTTAAAAGAAATAATTATAACATAAAAATGAAACAAAACTGCTTTCTGGACACTTGCTAAATTTACATTCAACCAGCGCCTGACGAGATAACCCACCAGATGCTCTGCTACCTCTCACTCACGTTCAACAGATTCGGCTTATTGCATTCAACGAAAATATTATATCACTAATTTTAAATTTTTTCCTTGTTAATTAGACTTTTATGGTCATGTCTGTATATAAGAATTTACTTCATTTTTGCCAACAATATTTTTTAAATGTCTACAAAAATTATTATTATAAAGTATTAAAGTAGAGTTTTTCGCTTTTATAACTTTCATTATATATAAACCAGTTTTTCGGTATCAGGTGACTTCAAAACGTGGACATCTGCAAAAATCTCGAGGTCGAAAATTTTCGTCATCACAATACCTCTTTATACTACGAAAAAAAAAGTAAAAAAACACCTTAGTTTATGATACATGCATGTTTACGTATATACATATCTACCATAAAGACCAGTGTCCTTTACGAATTATTCTGTTCGCGTTGCCAAATTGTCCGGACGCTCGATTATCGAGAATATAAAAGACATGTGTATATTTCAAAATATACGGCACGCGATGCAGCGCCTCGCGTAGAAATACCCTGAACTAATAGTATACGCAATATGGTTATATTACATGCATATTGTCGACAAAATAGCGTCTTCCGAAATTTTGTTAAACAGCATTATATCACCATGTAAGTCTGTCAACGAAGTTTTACACGGAAAGTGCATAGAGCGTCCATATACGGGCGCTTTATGTAGGCGGACGCTCTATTGAATGGAAATTTACAATGTACGGACGCGCTAATGATAGTAGGATATATATATATATATATATATATTATATATATATATATATATATATATGACAAATTGATATTTTGGGTTATTTGCCGCGTTAATTCAAATCAAGTATGCATATACGAAATAATTCGTATATGCATAAGTGATATGAAATGTAATGCATATCTACACCACCAATTGCAATGATTTTGCATGTACTTGATTTGAATTAACGCGGCAAATAACCCAAAATATCAATTTGTCATCACATAACCGCGAAAAACGTCATTTTTGATATATATATATATATATATATATATATAATTACAATTGGTTATTTCTTTGCCGTAATTTCAACAATACAAAAGATACTTTCTTGGGAATAGCGGCATGAATTAAGAAAACTACTACATATAACTGTGACGTTTCAACATTTTATTTCATGTTTTCATCAGACATTCTGAAATTGTTTAAAAAAGGACAATTTAATTTTTTTACTTATACTTTACAAATAATTAAAATTAGATCTATTGACTTTCATTAGTTTGTATAAAACACTCTGTACAATAAATAAAAACAAGTTTCACATATAATATATAAACATTGTATGACCGATGAACATATACTTATAAAATCAACTTACATTTAGCTTTGTTTATCTTCACATTAATAATCGGGTTTTAGACTTATTTGTTTTTCTTTTCTTCATTATTACCCTTAGCTTTCTCTTTTATTTTCTTGTTAGTATCGTTTTGTAATTTCAAAATTAGTGTATTCTAAAATCTATTCATGGTCGATGTTATTTTTGTATTAAACCTTGAACAGAGAAACCCCAACATCTGCATTTGTGTCAAAAACATAATAAAAGAAAAAGAGAAAAAAGAAAAACCAGACAAAAATAAACGCACACAGAAATATTTATTCGTATATACAAGGGTTACTTAAAATAAGCCGTTATCAACTTAGTAATTAATACAATAATCAAATAATTCCGAAATAAATGTCGGATAGTCCATTGATGTCTGTTCGATCATTCACCGCATGTTTTTCCTTCTTTATATGTATCATTTCCAACACGTTTCGTACTTTGGTATTTTTTGCTTTGCTCAATATACTTGTTTTGTCAAAATTAAAACCATGTCCTGTGGTGTTACAATGTTTTTTTAGTGACGTAACATTGTTAGCGTATTTATGACCCTTTCTCTGCTATATGCTGTTGTGTTTGGCCAATGTATATACCATTGCAATTAGCACAAGGAACTTTATATACAACATGTGTTTCTTGCATAATTGGTACTTTGTTTTTAGTTTTAGTAAACAATGTTTTATATTATTATGGTTTCTGTGAGCTACTTTTACGTTGTATGGAGCTAAACTTTTGTTTAATTTTTCAGTTAAACCTCGAATATAGGGCAGACAGACATATTTGTTCGTGTTAGATTGAGTTTTGTCTTTCGTTTTGTATTTGTTTTGGTTATAGAATTTGTGTAGTCTGTGTTTTATTATCTTTTGAATGAAGTTTAGTGGGTAGTCATTATTTTGTAACATACTCTTGATATTATTTAGTATGTCTTTTCTGAATTTTGCACTTGTCAATCTGATTGCTCTGTCAACCAAAGCTGTGACTACATTTCTTTTATATATATCCGGTTGGCAAGAATTGAAATTTACATATCTGCCTGACGCCGTTGGTTTTTGAAAAAATTTGGTTAAAATAGTATTATTATGTCTTATCAATGTCATATCTAGAAAATTCATTGATCCCTGGTTTTCGATTTCTAAGGTGAATTGTAGTTTACTATGAAAACTGTTGAACTGTTTCAATATGTAGTCAATCTTGTCAAGGGGTGCAACCATAACACAGTCATCAACATATCTCATATACAATGTTGGTTTAAAATTTAAATTATTTATCACAGTTTGTTCTAATTCTTCCATTACTAACTGAGCGATGACACTTGAGATAGGTGCACCCATTGCACAACCGTAAACTTGTCTATAAAACTTGTTTTTAAATTGAAAGTACGTTGTTGACAAGGTCAATTCAATTGCTATCAGAAATTCCGTTAGAGGCAACTCAGTGTATTGACCAATTTTATCCCAATGTTTTTTTATGGTATCTTTTGCCAGGTCAATAGGTATATTTGTATATAAAGAAGTGACATCCATTGAGATAATCCTTTCATGTTTATCTAATTTAATTTTATCTACTACATTTTTAAATTCAAAAGAATTTTTTATAAAAAATTCATTTTTTCCTGTTGTTTGCAATAATGTTAGCCAGGTATTTTGAAAGATTATATAAAGGACTTTGTATACATGAAACGATTGGTCTCATCGGAATATTGGTTTTGTGTAGTTTTGGCAAACCATATATACTCGGTGGTAAAGCGTTATTAATTTTTAATGTTTTGCCGGTATTATCAGAAATTATATTCATGTTTTCCCATTTCTTTATTAAATCGTTATTTTGCTTTTGGATTCTTTTTGTGGGGTCTGTTTTAATTTCTACATAGGTGGTTTTATCATTTAATAATTCATACATTTTTCTGTCATACTCTTCGACATACATAACTACTGTTTTATTGCTTTTGTCAGGTTTAATTACGCAAATGTCCGAGTTGTCTCTTAGAAATTTCCCCGCTTCCGATATACTTTTTTGAATTTTTATTTGTGTTTCATTTTTCTGTTTTGATTTAACTGAATTTACAAAATTCGTTATGATATTACATGTTTTAGCTCTAATAGTATTCTTACTATTATTATTATTATTGGCCTTATCGGGTAAATCCTGTATAACCGCTTCAATATTCGCTATTATATCAGGGATTGGTATTTGGTTTGTTTTTGAAATATTTGTGCTAAAATTAGGCCCCAAACTCAAAATATCAGCTATGTTACTTGGTATGACTGTATTTGTTAAATTTGTGATCCATTCTTGTTTTGTGTTTAAATGACCATAATTATTACCCTCGAAATGTTTAATATGTTCCTTCTTATGGTTTTCTAATTTATTTACTTTCTTTTTTTGTCTATCCCTAGTTTTGTACGTCACTAAAAAAACATTGTAACACCACAGGACATGGTTTTAATTTTGACAAAACAAGTATATTGAGCAAAGCAAAAAATACCAAAGTACGAAACGTGTTGGAAATGATACATATAAAGAAGGAAAAACATGCGGTGAATGATCGAACAGACATCAATGGACTATCCGACATTTATTTCGGAATTATTTGATTATTGTATTAATTACTAAGTTGATAACGGCTTATTTTAAGTAACCCTTGTATATACGAATAAATATTTCTGTGTGCGTTTATTTTTGTCTGGTTTTTCTTTTTTCTCTTTTTCTTTTATTATGTTTTTGACACAAATGCAGATGTTGGGGTTTCTCTGTTCAAGGTTTAATACAAAAATAACATCGACCATGAATAGATTTTAGAATACACTAATTTTGAAATTACAAAACGATACTAACAAGAAAATAAAAGAGAAAGCTAAGGGTAATAATGAAGAAAAGAAAAACAAATAAGTCTAAAACCCGATTATTAATGTGAAGATAAACAAAGCTAAATGTAAGTTGATTTTATAAGTATATGTTCATCGGTCATACAATGTTTATATATTATATGTGAAACTTGTTTTTATTTATTGTACAGAGTGTTTTATACAAACTAATGAAAGTCAATAGATCTAATTTTAATTATTTGTAAAGTATAAGTAAAAAAATTAAATTGTCCTTTTTTAAACAATTTCAGAATGTCTGATGAAAACATGAAATAAAATGTTGAAACGTCACAGTTATATGTAGTAGTTTTCTTAATTCATGCCGCTATTCCCAAGAAAGTATCTTTTGTATTATATATATATATATATATATATAGAAAAACAACTGTCGTATCCTCAACTTACTTAATAAAGTATCCAGTCGTCAGTATTAGGATAAAAAAATAAAAACAACTTAATTACACTGCTGACGTTTCGTTCATTTAATCAACGAACTTTTTCAAAGCTATAACACAATAAAACACATATAACACAATCCATAAATCTATCACAGTTATTTGTTTACCTTCGTAATCTTTTTACATACATAAAATAAGAAAAGTAAATGATATTTCGTTATTACATATTAACATGTACAACATTGCATTCGATATCTTATTCACTAAAACGATGCTATTATACTCATAGTATATGATCTTAACTACGAGCCCGTGATCATGTACATATAGTAATACATGTGCCTTATTCTCAAACTATATTATTTATTTATGAATAATAAAAACAACACCCACAAAAAAGCAACAAGAAATAAAACAAACCGAGTTCATTACATTAACAAAACAATACAAGAATATAATCTAATAGTTAAATGATAAAATCTCTACAACAATTAAACATTATTATAAATTCAAATGAATGGAAGAATACAATTATTATTTTATAACTCCTGCATATACATTCAATACCTGTAATACTGAATCGTCTTTAACATTTATAGTATACTGGGACTTATATATATTTATTTTCTCAAGAAACAATCTCTTCGTGAGATTATTCTCCTTATCAAAAATTTCAGGATTGTCAAAATCAAAATCATGGTCAAACTCAAAATGATGTCTCGATAACGCTGTTTGTTCTCTTTTGTTTTTGTTCCTGTCAAAGCAATCTTGTTTATGATTTTGCATTCTTCTCGATAAGTATTGCTTCGTTTGGCCCACATAAACCCCTTCGCACTGCTTACAATTTATTCTATATATGACATTAGAAGTACACTGTAATGAGACTGGATCTTTCAATTTTGTAAAAAGATTTGCTATAGTTTTTGGGTTGTAAGTTGTTAGACATGTGTCGTTGTTCTTTAGAATTCTTATCACACTAGGTGTCAAATCTTTTATATATGGTAAACTGAAATATCTTTTATTCATCTTTTCTTTTTGTAACCCTTGCAAACTAACATTGTCCCCAACACTACTGCTCATCATGAGACTCCCTGAACCGCTACCATTATTCCCATACAACACATTATATATGAACACCCTAGCATACCCATTCTTCACAAGAATATCCCTAATTAAATCATAATTCTTTCTATGGAAACTATGATGGCTCAATCTACACACCCTATTTTTTAATTCTAGAATGGTGTTGCGTTTATACTGGTGGAAACTATGTTGCGAATTATAATTTATGACTCTACCCGAGGTTATGTCTTTTATATACCAATCGGTCAACAGATTACCCCCCCCCCCTGTCTCTAATCACTGTAGTGTCCAAATAATTTAACCTAGCATCTACCTCTAGTTCCAACGTGAATTGTATGTGTTCATCTATGTTATTAAAGACGCCCAACACATCATTTATCCTATCTGACGGTACGGCCATGATTATGTCATCAACGTAACAGTAAAATAGTGGAGTAGTGAATGGTAACCGAGTAACAATTTTACTCAGGATGTCATTCATAACGAAACACGCCAACACCGGTGACGCCGGATTACCCATTGCATTTTAAGTTAATGATAGAATTCCTTTTTGACAACATATATAGGTATATATATATATATATATATATATATATATATATATATATATATATATTGTACTAGGTAATATCTCATACATATCAGTTCAACCCTCGAAATAATTATTAAATCCTATTACAGTTTAAATGTCATAAATTGAACTGTATATGAAATGAAATAACACTCTAGACATGTTTTGTAAAATTTACTATTATTTAATGAACAACCCTCGTATGTGCTAGTTTTATAATCTCTTTATATATTTCCTAATATTCCATTCATTATACGAAGGTGTTTTATTTTTATGCCCGACTAGCTTTATATTTTATCTTTACATAAATTATTTTACTCTATCCTTACTCTTTATTTAATTTACAGTATTTAACTCTGCCTACAATCATATACTTTAATAAATCTCAATAATCCTTTTTAAATTACTTATTTATTTCCTAAACTAACATCTTATATATTACTGAATTCTGTATTATCTTAATACTTTCTATATTTTAAATATTCCAGTCTACTAACGAGTGTTCAATAAAACACCTAGATGTCACCACTACTCATTCCATTGTAGTTGTATAAAACAATTATTACTAGTTTATTTATTGCAAATTTCTAAATGTTAAATTGTTGTATGTGAAATGCTATTTTTCTTTATTAAGTGGATTTTTGATTCCTCAGATTATACTTCTTATAACATTTACTTAATTCCTTCGGTAAGTAAACAATGATAAACCGATTCCAATTCAACATGACAAATGACATTTATTTCTTTCAGGTTATAAATTTACTACAATATTTCCTTTAGTTGATAATTTGATTATGATAAAATAAAACGATACTCAACTAATAAATAATATGTTTATATTCAAACTTCGTGCTTTTTTAAATACTGGACAATTGTTAACAATATTTTAATATGGAAACTGAATATTTGACGTTTAGAAAATAATTACTCCAAGGTGTATAGTTCCAAATCCAACTAAATAATTCAGGTACGTACTCTGATCTTATTTATTATTGATATTCAAAATTAAGTAATTCTTTCTATTACTTTCTTTCTCAAATTAATTTATACTATTATTATAATGTGTTCAAAACTATTTAATGGCTTGATAACTCCATAAATTTGTATATAAATGAAAATTATTCATATCTTGACATATTACTGGATAGTAGAGAATTAAAATAACTTATGTTGTTTATAACAGATGTACTTGTTGTAATAACTATTAGTTCAGTCTATTTCAATACTGAATTATATTGCAAATAATTAAATCTTTTCCAACATTCACAAAATGTTATCTTTCTTTAATACTGACACAAATAATATACTGAAATGGTAATACTTAATTGCTTTCTTCTTTCAGATGAGTAACTATCCACTTCCTGATGACGTTTTTGGACGGATACTACTTCTTTGATGTAGTTAAACTTCAATCTTGTTCAAACTCTTGAAGAAAGAATACCAATTATCCTGTACAGGAACTTGCTCGACGTTTGAAATAAATTGTCCTCTTAGAATGCCGAATCTCTTTGTGCACAGCAACTTCTCTTATACACCCGGAACTTGTGAAATTCACCAACCTTTATGGATTTCTTGTGATAATTTGCCTCCTTTTGATCACCAGTACTTCTGGAATCTGCTACCTTTTATAAAAATCGGATCTTGAAGATTTCTTCACCCTTTATGGAATTTCAAAACTCTGGTACTCAATAGCCTTCTGAAAACTTCTATGATCCCGGAGACAACAACCCTATTTCGGATATACCTGGATCTTGTACAAATTTGTAAGTACAATTACTTTTTTTATATTAATTTATTTGTAGTTAACGTAGTTCACTCAAGACACACTTTTCTCTTTTATAATTAACTATTATCGCGTTAATATCAGAAAAGATATTCCCTTTTCCAAAAACACGTCTACCGTTTTTTAGAATTCGAAAAATTCTCCCGTTTATTTATTCATTTCCCTAGTAATCCTTACTCATTTTGTATTCTCCAATCAAAGTTTTACAACAGCAATAACAATCAACAACATAGCTTTTAAACTCTCTAATATACCTAGAATACTTCTTAAAATTGTATTATCTGATTATCTAAATTCTTTTCATAATTTTATCAACCCTTCTGTACATATTCATATCCCAATACCTCTCTACATCTATATTTCTGAACAAATGTCAAATAATGACAGTTCCTGTATTTCAAATTATTCCCGGGAACTGTTCTACCATACAATCTATACACCTTTCAAAATAAGATTCTAAATATTTTTATCACCTCATAAACGTCAATTACCCAAGTTTTTACAAATTTATAATACATTTTACAAAATAACAACTAATATTCACCTCTCTTCTTTCCAGAATATTTTGAACTTCTAAGAAAAATGAACATGGTCAACCTTTCCATATACAGGTGGTTTATTATAAAATTCGAATACTTGTTAAATACGATAAACCTCTATTATGATAAACCTAATAAATCTTATTTTAAACACATCATAATAAATTTTTCTACGTTTATTTAATTAAATTTGGTAACTTTCATATCAGTTCATTTTATATTGTTAACGTATGCCTTTATACTATAACAATATATATCCAATAAAAATTAATATATATTTACTTATATGAGGTCAATAAAAATTTAATATCACATATATACAGCACATGGACGTTTAGTGCTTAATATATACATTCTCATTTCCATCTGTTACTTGATATACATATATCAGTACAATTTAGAAATTCGAATTCAGACACCGACGGTAGCTCAGTTGGTAGAGCAACCGGCTAGTAATCGGTATGCCTGGGTTCGAATCCCAGCCGTGTCGGTAATTTTTAATTATAAAAAAAATTACCTAATTAATTTAATAGTCAGTGGTAAAATTATAAAATTATAATTTTCAAACACTGCAAATTAGCGAGTTTTAAAAATTATTTAAAACTAGTATAACGACCTACAAATCGTCCAATAAAAATTAATATATATTTACTTATATGAGGTCAATAAAAATTTAATATCACATATATACAGCACATGGACGTTTAGTGCTTAATATATACATTCTCATTTCCATCTGTTACTTGATATACATATATCAGTACGATTTAGAAATTCCAATTCAGACACCGACGGTAGTTCAGTTGGTAGAGCAACCGGCTAGTAATCGGTATGCCTGGGTTCGAATCCCAGCCGTGTCGGTAATTTTTAATTAAAAAAAATTACCTAATTAATTTAATAGTCAGTGGTAAAATTATAAAATTATAATTTTCAAACACTGCAAATTAGCGAGTTTTAAAAATTATTTAAAACTAGTATAACGACCTACAAATCGTCCAATAAAAATTAATATATATTTACTTATATGAGGTCAATAAAAATTTAATATCACATATATATATATATATATATATATATATATACCGTGTGGCCGCCGTTCATAGCGCGATGCATGTATTAGTAACTACTGGTCGACTATAAATGGGCGTGCCAACTTGAATTGCCACACCGACAGCGGGCGTATAAGTTATACGTATAAATGTATTCGTAGGCAAATCAAGTGAAGAGCAGTGTAATAGGTAATGCGTTCCCGTTGTAAGTAATTATTTGTAGTTGTTTGAAGCACCAGATAATCACTGATAATATGTCAGTGAAGTAACTCATCACAGCTTCATAAACAACATAAAAGAGCAAAAATAAATAATAAATAACTCCTAGACTTTAAAATAAAAAAAATTCTTAACTAAAATAATATTTTTCAACAAATATTATAATCTAAAAACTCAACTATAATAAAATACTGAAACATAAAATATTTACTTCTTAAAACAGAATTGTAATTCAACATTGCAATTAACCTGTAATTAGCTAAAAAAATGTTATTCTTAAGCAATAATAAAACTCGAACTGACGCCCATATGTGGAAGCGACGGCGACCCACTACACCGTATAAATGTCGATTTTTTGGACAAATACGAGTGCATCATAGGCATATGCGAAATACTACCTCTGTTGTAATCCAGTATAACACTGCGTCTATTTGTTTACCGTTCTAATACACAGGCATCTCTATCTGTTTCGCTTACTCTACAGGTATCGCGATAATGCAGACGCACGCGGCCACGCGGTATATATATATATATATTCCTTAAAATCATTAACCTTAAAATAATGCAAGTAATTTGTCATCGATTAATTTAAATGCCGCTAATTCAAGAAATTTCTCACGTAGATATGTTCATATACATTATACGTATTCACACATTTAAATATACGGCAAAGAAAAAGATTATATGTGTTTAATATATACATTAACCACATATAAAATATTAAATTAATAATAATGAAAACAGCTTGTTTTAGATTTACACTGTGTTTATTAAAAATATATATGACAATTGTTTCGCTACCTTGTAGCTTCTTCGGATAAATGTTACAGAATGAAGTGTACAACGTAAACTTATTATATTGAAAATATTACTGACTACACTACGGTTTTCCCCGCAATAAACTTTAATTGTATTATAATGTACTTTATGTATCTATTTTAAATATACTCCGTGACAAATGAGTATCTTTACAACTACTTATAAATTATACATATTTAATAAAGGTGAAGAATTTAAATCTAATTTGTCATTCAATAATATATCTAAATTTTTTAGTCTGTTAATTTCTAGTGATTCTAAGAGATTTAGTTTTTTACTTTTATTTGCTATGTGTAATATCTCGAAATTATCATCAAAATCATGGTTGTTTTCAAGCAAATGAGTGGCATACGTTGAGTTCTCCTTTTTATTAGTAAACGCTTTTTGATGTATTTTTTTTTTTTGATTGTAACGTTTACTAATAAAAAGGAGAACTCAACGTATGCCACTCATTTGCTTGAAAACAACCATGATTTTGATGATAATTTCGAGATATTACACATAGCAAATAAAAGTAAAAAACTAAATCTCTTAGAATCACTAGAAATTAACAGACTAAAAAATTTAGATATATTATTGAATGACAAATTAGATTTAAATTCTTCACCTTTATTAAATATGTATAATTTATAAGTAGTTGTAAAGATACTCATTTGTCACGGAGTATATTTAAAATAGATACATAAAGTACATTATAATACAATTAAAGTTTATTGCGGGGAAAACCGTAGTGTAGTCAGTAATATTTTCAATATAATAAGTTTACGTTGTACACTTCATTCTGTAACATTTATCCGAAGAAGCTACAAGGTAGCGAAACAATTGTCATATATATTTTTAATAAACACAGTGTAAATCTAAAACAAGCTGTTTTCATTATTATTAATTTGATAATGGATTTACATCAAGTAAAAGGCGAATCTATCAAACAGTATAAAATATTAATTATATATATATAAATATTTCAATTGACTTGTTATTGACATGCTTATTGCAATAATATTTTGACATGTTTTAACACACATATTTTGACTAGTTTTAACACACATAACATAAAAAATAATAATATTTTTTAATTTAATATCATAATTTACATTTTACACGGCAAGGAAAATAACCACATAATATATATAATAAGAGTCCTAATTAACAAATTAATCTATGATATTCATTTTGTAAATGGATTTAATGTAATAGTATTTTTGTAGTGGAAGTTATATTTATTAATTCTTCTATATCTTGCAATTGTTTTTTCAGTTGTTGTTATAGGATATTTTTTAATGTGTTATATGTTGTTCTACAGGTTTTTTCCCAGTATTTCCAAAATATGTATTAATTTCATTAGATATGGTTTTTGAATTTTTTGTTATTGTAACACGCTTTTCTTATTAGATTTCGGATCTGCTTTGTAATTTTGTTCCATTTTGACCTGGCTCCATTAAGAAATAAAGCATTGGTTTAAAGTACAAATATAACTTACTGAAAATTAAATCCATTTTAGGCATGTATTTCATTTTTGAAATTATGTTGTAAATTTGTCGGTAGGTAAGATGTCTTGATACTTAATTTTGTCACAAAGTAGTTCTTCATGTACTATTGAGATACTATATGAGGCATAATGAAAGTAATTAACACTGCCCGACGTGTATTCTACATGTTTCAAAAGTCACATAAGTAATAAATAATTTTAAAAGAACCCATACAGAGGGCTTATGTCAAGTAATTGCTATTATAGAAGATTTTACTTATCGACATTTCTCAAAATATTATTAGAAAAAGGCAGCACGTGTTTAAGATTTGACATAAATTGCTGAAGCAACATTGAATTACCAAGAAAATTCAGGGATATACTTTTTTCTACTGAATTTTATTTTTTGGAATCGTGATTTAGAAAATATAAATACGTACCTATTTCTTCGTGACCACCATAATTTCTATTCATGTCATGCGTATTTCCTTCAATCTCTGTTCGAAATCAATTAGGATTTATACAGCGGAAAAGTTTTTGATAAAAGATATTTTTTGGAACTTTTATTCGCTTGAATATACATATATATATTATTATATATTCATTGAAGAATTAGGTTAAAAGTATACAATATAGAACACACGAAATATTGCATTAACGTTCCAAAATTGAGAACAAGATATATAAAAATGCTTGAGTAGCATTGCAATTTTTAATAATTTAAGAGGATATTTTTCTTAAATAAGTGCGAAACCGAAGTATCTCTTATTTATTTTGTAGCATCGGTTACTTGTCTTTTATATAATGCCGTATACTACAAGTGTATGTTATGATTATGCATTGTGACAAGCTTTTATGTCTAATTAATATCCATTCTATGTTATGAAATAATACGACATACATTTTTAATTAATCTAGCTAGAAATAACGTCGTTTCCAATTACCGTATGAAAGTGTACTATGGTTCCTTAAATGCTTCAGAGATGTATTTCACTAATACGCCACTCCATTAGCTCTCTGTGTAATATTTGTAATACAACGAAGCTAAAGTATTTCCAATACGAAACAAAAAATTAGATGTGGGCACCACACAACTTTCTTATAAGTATGTGTGGTCCAAATAAAGTTTTAAATTTTGCATCTTCTTAATAAAATAAACCTCTGTGTACAAGTGTTATTTCCGGTCCGAATTTTAATGTCTAATATATATTATCCCAAATTGTGCTCAAACTACTTTTATTCCTTTAGTAAATCTCTATTTGATGCATAATTTGAGAAATATTTGCATATATGCACATATAAGTATTACTTCCGGTCCTAATTTTAAAATTTCTTTTATAAAAAATTGTTCCAACTAGAGCTCTACATACTTTTGTGTTCGAGATAAATCAGTTTATAATACGAGGAATAAGCTACAATTATTGAGAATTGAAAAATCTAGTTACCCGTGCAAAACAAATTGTTGTTTTATTAAATAGTGCATTATTTTATCTGTCAATTGCAGTTTAGTTTGTGACATTTGATTGAATAGTGTCTGAGAAATAGTCCATAGAATAAGCTTGTGTTATCGGAAAAATAGAATTGTCACGAGAGAACTTTCTGATAATGATTTACTATGATCATGTTACTTCATGATAACGCGTCGTCCCATACAGCAGGGACAACTGTTCAGTATTTAGCGGAAAACAAAATCAAAATTATAGAACATCCTCCTTACTCACCGGATTTGGCGATGTGTGACTTCTGGATATTTTTTGAGCTCAAAAAACATTTGATAGGGAAAAGCTTCCAGTCAGAAGAAGAGATTGACATCACCGTTAAGTGTTTTTTTGATAGTATCCCTAAGGACAGCTGGTTGAACGCTTTTAAACTATGGAAGGAGAGAATGGTTAAGTGCATTATTATAAATGGCAATTACTTTGAACATATTTAAAATAAAAATTCTAAAAGCTTGTATCAACCTTTCTATTCTCAATAATTGTAGCTTGTCCCTCGTACATATTTGGGAGATATTTGCAAAAGACTATTTGTCGATAAGACAAAAAGACCTACTTCCGGTAGGAATTTCGAAAAACCTTTTTGTAAAATCTTTCGAAATTCACTTTTTAGTACTTTTGTATCCTTTAGAAACCTGTCTAAACCAATTTTACAGAAAATCTAATCAGATCTTAAAAGAAAGATTATACTTGTAAATATAAATAGGAATGTATGCTGTATCAAAACAAACAGAGCTATAGAAAAGTAACATTTAATAACTTTATTTATAATATTCAATTTGCAGTTGGTTTTATGTAATAGTATTTTCTAGCGGAAGCTATATATCCTAAAATATTAATTAAGTAGTTTAATTTTATTGTTCTGAAATTGTTCCTGTCGAGGGGATTTTTTAGTGGTAGTTAATAGTTTGGCCGCATCGGTTGCCAAAACAAATCAAGTATACACGTGCAAGAAAGTAAGAGCTATAGGTGATTCATACCAAACAACACGCCAGCCATCTGGTTTACACTTCTGAATTATCGATGACGTGTTAAGAGGCCTCTGTACGGTTCAGCAGCATATGCATTTGCATGTAAATGAGCGCCAAAATAACTCATTATCCAACGAACCTGTACAAAATGTATTGTAAGATTTGAATATACATTATTCGAATTGTACCTAATAATGTACATTTTTGAAATTCCGGAGCTTCTTTTTTATATTCAGTTTCGTTTAATGACAATTAGATATCAAAGTGGAACGGTAATCAGCATAATTAATATCCCATTTGAGTCACTTTTACCACCTTCTAAATAATTAAAAACATATTTGCTCCGGTCAGATTATAGATTTATAAATGACCAGCAAAAACATTTACATACACGAATAAAAAATAATATGGCTACCCTGTTTTTTGGCGCTTCTGAAATGTGCATTTTGCCACTGTACAGTGGCGCCTTCTGCCGGGCAGTTGAAGAATATGTAAACAAATGAGATGGAGATAGATGGTGCGTACTTCCTCTGTACAGATCGTCAGAAATAATATCAGATTGTTAGACGCAAGTTCAAGAGAGTAATTTATGACCGAGCAAAAAATTAGTCTCAAACGATCCGGTGTTGGGACGGTTATAAAAAATTTAAAGTAAACAAGGAATTGCTGGGAAAGGATATCTTATATTTTAAAAAGTTTACCCAAATACTCTTGATGTTATCGTAAATAAAAAACAGACAAAAATGGGACTTATTATTTTACAGATGTTGTTACATAATAATAATGAATAAACATTAGACTTTAAATAATTTATAAATAATAATAAGACAATCAAATTTGATTCAATATATGGCATTATTTTAAGTCAATCTGTGTTATTTTTTTGGAAAAAAATATGCGAGACTCTTTTATTTTGATAAATCGTTAGTGGGGTATGCGATGACCATAAAACCAAAAAGTGGAACCCTCCTTGTGGCTTTTTCGTAATCCCAAAAAGTTTTAGAATGGATTTCCGCGTAAATGGTTGGTCGGACAAAATTTTTTTTTGCAAAAATTGTAGAGGAGACAATATTGTCTACAAATTATCTAATGTACTCGCTGCGCTGCAGCCAAAAGCAAAAAAAAGCAGCGGGCGCCAACATTTTCAAAAATTAGTTTTTACTATTTTTGACGCGAAAAATTTTTTTTGCGTTTGATGTAAATATAAAATTGCAGAGAATGCCTTAGTTTGTCTGAAGGGCAGTAGAAAGACGATCGTTCCTAGGTTAGAACGTATCTTTTCTGGCTCTTTGAAAGTGAGAGTCTGCTTCATTTGCGAAAAAAATTTCGATGACGATGAATAATGTGCGTTGAAACCGCGCGACAGGTCATCTTCATGGCATTGTACGGTGGAGCCACTTGCAAGTACACACTTCTCAACTTCGCCTCAAGGAATTCACGAGCAAAGTGAATCTCTCTTATTTACCGCCTTCGCCCAATGCATTGGTTGAGCAATGGATGCCTTGGATTGGGGTCTACTCGGACGTTGTTTCAATGGAATATGTGTTCATTTGGTTCTTCAATAATTTCCGGAGTAGGCAAAACCGAAGTAACTGCAAAATTGTTTTTTAACATACTATACCACCAATAGAATCTTATCCCTTTCACTCACGAAAAATAGTACATTATAATATAATAATATAATGACATTCCTTTCGTTTTGTAAACTAACAGAAAACAAATTCATTTCTAATTCGAAAATATGTTACCATTGTTTAAGCGAGCATGGATGCGTTCCTACCTATTTTGGGTCTTCTCGGGATGCCATACACTTCGCAATAATTTCTGGTATAGGTACGAAGTGCTGGTATACTTGCGTGTGCGAGTATTCCGTAATCCAAAAAAATTCTTAATTACTCACTCTGTGACATATTCCGGAAATTCGAAAAATTCTTAACGACACACGTACATGTCGTTTTGTTCCAAGGTATTTCATAAAATAAATCAAAATCGGCCGAGAAAATGGCAAAATACAATTTTTTGCCAGCGCCCTTTCTTTCGAAAATTGAAATTATGATGGTTGTTCCATGTAGTTCTGGAGTTGTTCTAAACATTTTCGTAATGCATCAAAACCGTATCTCGTATAGGTATATATGATATATAAATTGTTCCAACGTATTTCAAAGAAAAAGTCTAAATTGGTCTTTTTACAAGGGGCGGAATGACTTGCACTTTCCGCACATTACAGTGTTGAAGGAAGTTTTTGTATGATGCAGTTCTATAACAATACTCTATTGTGATTTAAAATAACATCTAATATAAGCAGTAAATATTAAATATATATTTTCCCAAGTAATGTAATGTTCTATTATTACAAAACGATATTTTTCCAGTCCCCTTTTCTAAAAAATCGGGGGTTCCAAAGTAAAATCATAATCGCTCGATATAAATAAAATCAAACAAAATCCGCAAGTCTGATATCAGGTTATTTTATTTTGTGAATAAACCTAGCCACTTTTTCTTTTCATAGATTTTCATCTGTGAATACAAACACGTGTGTCGACATGTTTACCGCGTACGGTACTATATAGCTTCTTACGCACAAATAATATATTACGGTATGAGTACACATATATTTATAATAATATAATTCTTGCGCATATTTATTTATCGGATATCTACCTATCTATTGCCAGAAAAGAAAACCTAGTCAAACTGCAAAGTTTGCAAAATCGATATTTCAAAATCACGTTAAAAAAAAGATATACATTGCAGGAATAGATGAGGATGAGTTTATATAATAGTCCAACAATTTTATTTTTTTTATGTTAATTTTCGTGTTATTAAATTTATCCGACCTTTATCATTTTCCTCTAATACTTGCTTTTTTGTGAGACATATTTGACTTAAATTTATACTTTTTTAACAGTTTGATATTCCAATGTTACTGGCAATCGTTTGAGTTGAAATATGTGGATATTCCTGTAGGTGCACTAATAAAAACATTTATTTCAATATTTATTTAATTTTCGCCAAATTTCGTCTAAATTGATAGGATTTCGGCGCTTCTCGTTCGTGAAATGGTCGTCATAAAGTAAGTTCCCTTGATTTAGATTTTTATTATATTTGATGTACACTCAAACATAAAGTTTAAATAATTATTGTTATTCATGATTGCGGTAATATCGTTATCTAACAAGAAATATTACCTAATATAATAATAATTTTCGACCCAACTGACGTTTAATGACCAATGTGTCGCTATATTCACTCCGCACTTGATAATTTCATATTTTTAAATAAATTAATCACCAAATTAGATATATCATAATAAAGGGAAAAACATTACAGATAATTTATTAAAAAAAGATTTTGTACAATCGTTACCTATTTAAGATGGAGCTCAAAACAATCAAGATTAACACCAATCTGCAGTGTTTGAAATTACGAGTTCCCAGTTCTATAACGAACTCCAAAAGTAACTTTCTATTCTTATAGTAATATCATTTATAAGCAAATCACAATATACAAAAATGCCTGGAGTATGAAGAAACAAGCTCGAAAATCACACAGTAATTACCAAAAGAAAATCTAAAATCACTCCAGTACCTTTTGTGTATTCGTAACTTGCAAATATGGAAATATAAAGAGAACATTTTGCTACTTGTTTTAACACTCCATAGTAAAAACATGTAGAATGGACAGGAAAACTCTACTGGAAATGTATTATGAATAGTACAGAATTAACTACAATCCTTTTGAAGACATTGAATTTCAAGAACTTAGGAAAGCAAGAAGAAAAGACAAATCCCGCTAGGAGGTCTCAGAGAAAAGAAAGACGAGAAACACTACATTTACTCTAGAAGAAAATAAAAATGTAGAAAATTTGGTTTGAAAGTACTTTATTTTTTTGTAGATTCCAGTTCTACGGAAGGTAATGACGCGGCATATAGTAAAATAGATTGTCAAAAGTGAGACTTTAAATTCTGAAAGTTCTATAGAATGAAAATCCTGCATTTTCTAATTCGGATCAAAACAAAAGTGTGCCGTAAGTAGTTAATTCTCGACACACAAGACGATTTTATATTATTCTATATGTCTTGTCAAGTTGTACCATAAAATAGTGCTGAAACGACCAAAACACTCAATTGGAATTAATAACTTATCGAGGACTACCCAGATAGCCGAAAAAATTAAACTTGAGACTAATAAGAAATTTACTAATTATAGCAATTCGACATTGATTATATATTTTTTATTATTATTTAGATATGCAACAAAAGTAGCAGTAAGAATTAATCAACTCTATGCGAGATGGAACAGAGAAATAAAGGTCTAAAAATATGTAGTCGCTTCAAAATCATGGCTATCGCGAATTTAATATAATTTTCAATTCTGTGCAGTTTTACGATCTGTCGAGAGTAATATCTGACCGAATAAGGAGCAGACACAAACCGCAATTAAAAATCAGCATTTTAATTGCTGATTGGTGATTGCTGACATGGGCTCGTGGTGCAACTCTAATAAATTAATTTTAAATACAGCAAAAACGAAGATAGTTTATTTTTCAAAAAATTCAAAGATTGATTACAGTTTGCATGTGCGATCTGGTGGCCGTTCAGTCCCTATGAGTCCATCTTGTGGTTTTTTGGGCCTTACTTTGGATTCATCCTTGTCTTGGCGTGAGCACTGCGCTCTTCTGGCCAGCCGGGTCTCCTCCGCCATATATGCGTTGAATATATTGAAGAGATGTACCTCGACTGATGCAATCGAGAAATTTTATTATGGTAGCATAGAGTCTCGCCTGCGTTATGCAATTATTTTTTGGGGATCATCCACCAGCTTCAATACTATATTTCTATTGCAGAAGAGAGTGATTCGATCAATGTGTGGGGCGCATTTTTTTGGCCCCCTGCAGGGATCTTTTCCGTAATTTGAAGATCTTAACGCTCCCTTCTTTGTATATTTATGAGCTGATTATGCTAGTGCAGAGAAATTCGTCACGGTTTGTCAGGAATAACCAGGTTTATGTTACTATGACCACGCGAAACGGGTTCAATTTGTCTGTGCCATCGCATAGGTCAAGCAGCTACGAGAGGGGGCCTTATTACAAAGCTATCTCGGCTTTTAATGCACTCCCGGAGTACTTAAAGATAGCTGCTGATGTGAATAGAACCGCATTCAAACGCAATTTGAAAGCATATCTTTTGGACAGGGCCTTCTATAACTTTAAAGAGTTATTAAATAATACGTTGTAAATACCGGACGTGGATACTATAAATTGTGTTAACTTTTGTATGTCTGTTCTCTTAATGTAACATACATATTGTGCTGTATATGATTCTGCTATTGCAGTGTGTTCTTTTTTTAACTTTTCCTTTGTTTGTTATTTGACACTGCCAATGTTTTTTTGTAAAAATTTACGGCAATAAATTATTATTATTATTATTATTATTATTAATAATGTTCATAATATTTATTACAGAAATAACAGTAAATAATTAAATAAATTATGCACTAATTAATTTATGTCATTCATTATATTGTTCATCCAATATTACACGTAGTATAATTAATTATCGAATATATTAAAGTCCTAAAATTTATGATGAACATTCTAGTCGTCCTTCGGATTTTGAATCACCAGCTCAATTATATTGATAATATCATCAATAATTATCATGCCACTCTTTATATATTTTACTCGAATATAATGAGGATGGAATTTGTAGTTTCTACTGTCAATTTTTTGCTAAGAAAACTGTACTTATAAACCTCATATTATACAAATCCTTTTTTGTCAACGAACACAATTAAACATTTAAAAATTAGTTGACGGTACTACCGTTTCTCTGGGTATAGCCTAGTGGACATGCAACAACATATTTTCAGTAGATCCCTTTTAAGTATATTTGTAAAAGTAGAATAACGCTTACGTACGGTTTTGGCTCTTAATCACTGTACATCATTTCGCTTTATTACAACCGGGTGCGTTCGTACGTCGCCCGTCCGCTACCAGCGTTTATCGGGATCTCGAAAACTCCCGACGGTCACGGAATACGCCACAACTATTTAAATACTAATTAATATTTTTAATTGCATGTAAATTATTACAAAAGCGACGTAATCGTGATCGCTTTGCGCCAACCAAGTCTACCACCACGACGCGGTTATAATTGATTAAGAGTGTGTTGTGTTGTGTGCCTCGGCAATATCTGGAAGCCCGATTGTTGTTAATTTAAAAGAATGTTACATGAGTTCGCTGTCAGTAGGTAGCTGATCGAAATATTATAGGGGAATGTATACGTAAGAAACGTAAATGTACGTCACGAAGGTGTTTCCTATTTCATACACGTGTGAGATGCAAAATCACAATGAAAAATAGAAGATTTCATCGAAATCTAAATAAAAGTCCAACCAAATAGAATACATAACTGGAGCACAAAATAAGAATACTCAATAGCTACACCTAAAATATAATGGTTACCAGATTTCGGGGTTATATTTAAATTTTCTATTAATTCGTTCAAACAATGACCTCAAACGAAATATTAATCTGCTATATACTCGTATATTAAAGGACAGACAAGTAAATAAGAAAATGTAGCTGAATCGCTCATTTTTATCACTATTAACTTAGCACTCCAGAATGGACATATTCTGATGCTTTACAGATAAGCTTGGAAACCGTCCTAAAATTTACGAGTTTAATTTGTATTAGAACAAATGTAATAAATAGGGTTAAAGTTATTCAATTTTGATTGAATTCAAGTAAAGGCATGAACTGTACAAGGTTAAATTCGTTTAAATACCAATTCTTCTCAGTAAGTCATTAAAAAGTAAAACATAATTGTTAAGCAAAGAGAATTTTTAAAGATTCTATTACAGCAGAATATTTTTTATATAAATTCAGTAAAAACTCCAAATACTTAAATAAGCGTATCGTCAAAATAGACTAATTTATTTAATTGTTAAAAGAAAACTATAATATATGTATCAATTACCATGCAAGAGCTGTTAGGATCATGTGCATAGTTTAGTAGCAAAACAAGAAACTATTAATAAAAATAATTAGGTGTGTGTACCACACTACTTTTTTATAAGTATCTGCATTCTGAATTTTTAAACAAAAGTTGTTCTAAATTAAGTTTTTAATACTTTTACCTTCATAATAAATAATTACAATTATGACTAAAAGTGTATTCTGTAACTACAATTCGATAAAAACTGTTACTGCCGATTCGAATTTTGAAATTTATTTTATACAAAAAAATATTCCAAATCCAGCTCTAAATAACTTTGTACTCTTGATAAATCTGTATAGAAAATATAATTTACGAGATATTTACAAAAAAAACTGCAACTCGATAAGAGTAAAAGTCTTACTACCGATCTGAATTGTGAAATTTTTGTTATACAAAAAGTATTCAAAAAAGGATCTGCCTAGAAAGTATGCCTTTTGAGAATTCGCAAAAAACTGTTTTTAGATATAAGATCTACTTCTGTATTTATAAAATATTTTTCAAATTCGCTTTTGATGTACTTTTTAGAAATTTCTTTAGTCTTAGTAGTTGAAATATTTGAAAAACTTGATTTTTCACTGAAGTAAACTACTCCTTCCGGTGCACCGATTTGATGACAATTTAATTAAAATTTTTCGGCAGCTGTCGTGCTCTCAGTCAGGCAGAGAGAAAGATTTTTAAAAACCTCGATTTTTGGACCACGGTATAGGTCTGTATGTATGCTGATGATACACCAATTATGATCAATATATATATAATAATATCCAACAACAAAAACATCGAAAAAAGGTATGGTTTTGGAGTATTGGCATAATTAAAGGTAAGACTTTGTACTATACATTATATTATCACAGATTTTCTTAGCTATACTGTACTGATGAGGATTAACGCCTGAAATACGTGTCTACGGTTACACTACACCAGAAGTTTTACTTATTTTTAATTTACACCTTTCCGAGTAATGATATTTCTACGGGTCATTTAACTCACAGGTTGGCATTGTCTACCATGTGGTGAAGTTGTGTATTGTCCTTAATAAAATAAGGATCTTCTGAAAGAAGCTGCAAAGAGGAGTCTGTATCTCAATTAAATGGAATTCCTTGAAATATTTTGGAGCGTTAGATGGATTGTAGTAAAGGGCTTTAAATATATAATTGTTAGTTCTATCTGTGATGGTTGGACAGGATTAAAAATGGTTCATCGTACTTGTCAGAATACGATGAGATTTGATGGAATATTACACAAGGTATTGTGTTTCTATAGAAAAGCTATAAGCCAATGTAATTGCTACATTTTAAAATACAGTAACATGAGTGAAAACATATTGGTTACTAAAACAATGTTTATTAATAACAGATTATTTTTTGAAAAGAATAAGATGTTAAAAGAAATGTTTTGATTTTATCCGTGATCAAAAGAAAAGAATGTTCATCGTGAAAAGATTTATTAAAAGTAATATTAATCTTATAAAGATTATTAGTTGAAAGAAAATATTATATTAAAGAAAATTAGTTATAATAACGATTATATAACATGAAAAAATGTGTAAGAAGAAAAGCAATTTAATTTTTCAAAAATTGAAATAGAACATTAGGATTTTCAAGATTATCCATATATAGACGAGTTTAGTTGAAGTTTACAAGAGTATCTGCATAATTGCAAGATATCTTTCAATTTTAGCCAATATAGACGATCTTGATTGTGAAGCCATCCAAGAGAATCTTCAGATACTATATAAGAAAAAAATGTTTACCGGCAGTGTTCCAAATAAGGATACAAAAAATAAGATGTAAGCGCTGTTTAATATTAAAATACAATATTACCCTAAGGACTACTAGGATTTGGAAAGCTGTACGCATTTGGAGCTGGACATGATCTTCCAAGCGTTTCATATAGGACCACTACGACAGAAGAACTTCATTTGCTATACCATTTCAAATCTCCGATAAGTATTACCGAATAATTTGCTACTTTACATCAAATCGGGGAGATAGTTATTCAACTGGTTACCATAGAGATAGCGTAATCTTATAGTTTTCCAATTTATTTTTATAGAAATAAGCTAATTAAGAAGATTATCAAATCATAATTATTTAGAATTATTTAGAAAGAGGTAAAATGTTTGTATTAATCTAAGTTTTGGTCGTGAGTCACTGTACATATTTTACAACAACGTCGGGGGCAGCCCTGTCTTGCGAGCACACGTTCATGCGCCTATGACAGCCCATTCATAATGCGGACTTCATTATTTGAAGATTATGGTAAATGTCCGGGCGGCATTCGACGCTGGGGCATTTATCGATAAGAATTTGCATTTTTCTGATAAGGAATACCTATTAGGCTTTAGTACACAGGCGGTGGTCGGTTTGGTTAGCGGCGGTGGCGGGGCATGCATCTCTCACAGCGATAGCAAAACTGAGCACGCCTATTCATCGATCATCAAATTTCAGATCGCAGAATGACCTTTAAATTACAATAATAATAGAGATGAGTTGACCAAGTTAGAAGTCGATTGCAGCCATACTTATATTTTTGCGTGGTTTAGTTGCAAAGCTTTAAATAAATAGTTTTTATGCATTGTCTTGATTTGCGTCTTCTATACAGTTTTGCAAACTAAAAAAATCAATAAATGAAAAAATGCGTAATGAATTTCGACTAAATTTTTATGCGACTTACTTAATGTCCTTTACATAATATTTTCTATTGAATTACTATCGATATAACCCGCAGTGCTCAAAACAATTAACGGTGATTAGATACGACAAAAAGTGTTACTTCCGGTCCATTTTTCTTGTATACGAGAAATATTCAAACTTTAAAAGTCAAACTTTAAATACTTTCATTCTCTGACTAAATCTGTCAAAGCATGATGTTTCGTTAAAAGTGAAGGTAAAAATTTCAATATTTTTCTCAAAATTACGTTTAAGTAGGTACATTTGTATTCTTTAGTTGGATTAAGCTTAGTAGTTGAAGAAATATTGATAAAATTTGATTTTGTAGCTGAAGTACCTAAACTACTACTTCCGGTATAGCAATTTTACCAAAAATCAGACTGTATTAGTAAATATAAAGTTTGGTATTAATAGGTTTAGCCGTTTGGTCACTATCTTGGTCAGAAACTGAGAGAGGTATTTTTCAAAAAGTGTTTCTTCGGTATCAAAGGACTTCAAAGCGTGGAGCTTGCAAAAATCTCGAAGTCAAAAATGTTTATCACACACAATAACCCATTTATCCAGCAAGAGTATCAATATGAGAATGTTACGTAATGGTTTGGACCGAGTTGGTGGGCACAATAGCTTTTATTTTATAGATAATGGAGCACCTACTGCCCACAAATATAGGTACTTATGAGATTCTGTACCTATGAGATTCTGTACGTCATTATCCTTCAGTATGCATCAGCAGACGGAAAAGAATTCCTTTTCATATACAACAATGCTAAACTTTTTTTTTACAATTTATTTTATTTTGATAAAATATCCTTTGTTTTCTGCAGCGTTATAGGTATTACACACAATGATTCAATTTTCAAAAATAGAGATTATCTTTGACTATCATCTAAATATGAATACAACTCAGACTCTGTCACAGAAAACCTTTTTACTTTCCAAGGCATTTTCCGATTTTTTTGTGATTTCGACGTTATACTTTTATACCAACATTTTGAATAAACTATCCAATAATATTAGAAATATTGCCAGTCACTTTATTCTTTTTATATGCGAGGTAGGCGCCATAAATTCTCGGCCTAACAGGCTTATACAGGTTCAAACGTGTTCAAACTTCGTCACGTCATGCATGCACATACGCGGGGTGTACACTATAAATATGACGGTTTGAGGCCTCGTAGTTTTAAGTAACTAGCCAACCAACGTGACTAGCGCACGAAAATATCTGAAGTAACGAAAATTGAGTATCGCGCGGTCATTAAATTTTTAACAAAAGAAGAGCATACACCTTATTACATTAAACAACGTTTAGACAGCGTTTACGGTGATTCATCTCCTTCGTATTCAACTGTAAAAAAGTGGGTAAAATGTTTCCGTTTGGGACAAGAATCCCTGGAAGATGCTGATCGGTCGGGTCGACCAACTGAAGTGATAACGCCTCAAGAAATTTCAATTATTGAACATTTAGTGCTAGAAGATCGCCGTTTGCAGTGATAACAAACATTTCCGAAACAAGTGTTCGCCGAATTCTCCATGACCATTTGGCTATAAATAAAATTAGTGCTAGAAGGGTACCGCAACTTCTTTCTGCTCTCCAACGTGAACGTCATGTCGAATATGCGCTGTCGTTTTTAAACATGTGTGGAGACGACTCAAAACCGATTTTGGAATCCATTGTGACAGGAATGAAACAATGGTTCTGTTTTATGATCCTCTATCGAAAAGTGAGTCCATGGAATGGCGTCGACCTGATGAACCTCGTCCCAGAAAGGCGAAAGTCGTAAACGAAAAAGGTGATGGCCACAATATTCTAGGATTGTGAGGGCATTTTGCTAATTTACTTTAAAGAGTAGAATACAAGTGTGAACGGCACATATTATTCGTCATTATTGCATAAATTAGGGGACAGTATTCGTGCAAACCGTCGTGGAAAATTGATAAAAGGTGTGCGATTATTGCACGACAATGCTCCCGTCCATACTACCGCCATTTCACAAGCTGCCATCCGCGAATGCGGCTTTGAAGAATTGAAACATCCACTGTATAGTCCGGATATTTATTTTTGTTTTCTAATTTAAAAAGAGACCTTCGGGAACGTAGTTTTAAGGACGACAGTGAGTTGCAAGCAACTGTTATAGAAAATTTTGACGGAGAAACTTCAGATTATTTTTACAAGGGTATCGAATTATTAATTAATCGTTGTAATAAATGTATAGAAGTTAGGGGAGATTACATTGAAAAATAAAAATTCTTATATTGTTCCATGTTTCTTTTTTGTATACCTATCGGGCCGAGAATTTATGGCGCCTACCTCGTATATATGTCTATAACACGATTTTCAATCTTATTATAACATGGCACATCTATTTGTTCTATATATAAACTTGTGTAATTAAAACGCGGATTAGATATTTTATAGATTTACAACATAGAACTTTTCTGAATTTGCAGATAATACCTTGCGCTTCAGGTCTTATCTGCACTGTTAATCGCACCCAACTCGATAAAATACCTAAACCATCAAGACATACATACGTATGAAATATGTACAAAAACGATCACTACCCATGTTCAAGGAGATAGCAACTAACGTCGACGTGCAGACCACGCCCCATTTATGTAACAAAGTGATATGGATCTCAACAATACAATACGAATTCACCCTTCGTTTCATAATCCCTAACGTTCTGAGCTCTGGCATTGGTTCTGATGTGTTTTCGGGGGTGACAAATTCTCCATCGATTTTCGACGACTTCTTCGAGCTTTCAAGCTCACCGTTTGTTGCGACGTTGGTAGTACTTGCATTATTTGATAATTTGAGGATTATATTACCTTAATAAACCGCTAGAAAAATGATCGTAAATAATAACAATACCAGTAGACGTGACGGTAATTATGTTAATTTTTAATTAGAGTAATGCAGCATGTGTTATTTTTAATTTATCGTCCTATAAATCAGGCTTTTAATATCGCTTGCGCCATCATTGGCGACGGTTTTCTTTATCACTTTTATGATGAAGGTTCTTCGAATTCAATAGAACATAACTGTATTCTATTAGAAAAACTTTGCCGATGATATCTGAATACTTGAAAAACTTTCTTAAGAAAAGGTAAATTTTGTTGAAGTAGGGTGTGTAGTATCTTGCGACAGGGCAATGTCTTGTCTCCTCTTCTCTACATCATATATGGAATATGATTTGAAACAAAACGATTCTTTATGTTTACCGATGATACATTATTAATGGTTCGCTCGAAACGCTATAGTAGAAGTTAATAATGAGTTAATAAAGCAATAACTTCTTTACTAGTAACAAATTCTAAAGCTTCTGCAAAAGATAGACAATTTTCTCATGTAGTATATATTAGCGATGTGAGCGTATCACAAGTAAATAGTAGAAGGTAGAGTTTCTCGTAAGCAAGAAAGAACTATTCGTATAATGTGTCGTGTTGGTGCTAAAAATTCGTGTAGAAATTTGTTTACGAGGTATGTCTCAGAAGTAATGAGAATGAATAGTTTACGCTAAATATGACAACGACTGCAGCCGACTGGAGTCGACTACATGTGAGTGGAATGTCTAAGAACGCAACCATAACAGGCGCAGCCCACTAAGTCTAGTGTTAGTGGCATGAGCCCCACGTATTTACCGTTAAGTTCCAATACCACGTTACATGTAAAATGCAGGCAAATATCGAGCAGCGATATGGAATTAAATTTTGCGTTAAAAAAGGGAACTGCTTCAGAGACACTACAAATGGTAAGAACAATATATGGAGATGTTACGTTGTCGTCAGCAGAAGTTTTCAGATGGTACAAGGCTTTCAAAGATTGCCGCGGCACCATTGAAGATTACCATAGCTCCGGACTGCCGTCCACGTCAAAAACCGATGAAAGCGTGGCAAATGTGCGGTCTGCGTTAGCAGACGGTTGCCACTCAGGTTGATGGCACATGAGGTCGGCATGAGTAAGGACACTGTTTTTCGAATTATGACAAAGGAACTAGGCATGCGGAAAATTTGCGCAAAGCTGGTGCCCAAGAACTTTTCTGATGAACAAAAGGAAAATCGCTTCTCCATTAGTCAAAAATTGCGGGATCGCTTAACAACCCAACCCAACTTTATGCACAGAGTGATAACAGGTGATAAGTCATGGGTATTTGAATATGATCCAGAAACAAAGCGACAAAGCGCTGAGTGGCACACACCTCCATGACCGCGGCCGAAGAAAGCTCGCATGAGCAAATCCTGAATCAAGTCGATGCTTATCATCAATTTTGATTCGCGTAGAATTGTCCACAAAGAATTCGTGCCGCCGGGCCAGACAGTGAATCAAACTCTTTATCGCAATGTCCTTGAACGTTTTCGGCAAAGAGTTCTGCTTGTGCGGCTTGTCATTGCCAGCTCATGGATCCTGCATCACGATAATGCCCCCAGTCACAGCTCATTGTCGGTTGGAGAATTTTTGGCAGAGAAAAATATTCTAGTACTCCCACACCCGCCCTACATTCCAAACATGGCTCCATGTGATTTTTTTCTTGTTCCAACGCTTAAGCGGTAATTGAATTGTTCCCACTACGGAACAATAAACAACATGCAAACAGTTACGACACAGGTTCTAAACAGCCTAACGAATCAAGACTTCCAGAACTGTTACCAAGCATGGAAAACTCACTAAAGACGCTGTGTGCATTCGCAAGGGACATACTTTGAAGGGAACAGTATTCATTTGTAGATACATTCGATAAAACTCTTGAAAACTAATCATTCTCATTAATTCTGAGACACACCTCGTATAACCTCTATTTTCAAAACGCTGTCTATGTGTTCATCTGGAACCTGCTACTATATGCAAAAGAAAATTACACAGTTTAAGCTCAACAAACTGTGTTACAATACACGGAAAACACATACTTTAGACATACCACATCACAAACTCATTTTTAGTGAAAGAGATCCTGAGTATTTGGCAATAAATACACAAATTTAAAGGAATACACGCAAAGGAATCTCATTTTTAAGGGCTCCCACTAGACGAATACAAGACTGACAGTATAATCTATTGTCGGGGGACTACATCCTATGTTAAATACTATTTGTTATCGTTTGTTATTTATTTTAGGTTTCAATAGTTGAATATAATATGCAATAATTGTGTTAAGTGAATATAAAATATCGCAAAAGCCAGTGTTCACTATGAGTCTACGACAATAATGTTCATAATAATAATTATTATATTAGATTTACTTATTTGTCTTAAACTATCTCATATATATAGCTAATAAGAAATATTAAAAAAAAGCCAAATATACAAGAAATGTATTAAAAGTGAATACTTATTTTGGTGTAGCGGCACTATAAAATAACAATTTGTCATCGAAAAAGCTTCAATGACTAACAAGATGTAATGCAAAAAAATAAAATGTATAAAAGTGGAAATGTGATAAATTATGCATAGAACTATCGCTCTTATCCATGTAGTATCATCAAACAGACTACTCCTATTTTTGCATTACCTATTCTTTTAATTGTGCAATTTACGTCGATATTATTTGTGTGGTGAATGCCGTCTTTGATAAATCAAGACCGTTGTCTGAACGTACCAGGTCATATTGTATGTCAAATCTTCACTATACTAATCGTAGAGATAAACTCTGGATACTAACCGAAGAACTTGTTGGAGCACGAATGTGACGTGTCATCAGTGTTTATAATGACAGAAGAAAATCTGTAAACAAAAGAGGTAATACCATCTGCGGGAAAATATAATAAGTGGTTTAAAAAATGCGATTTCAAAATGAATGTAACAGAACATACTCAATTTTAATTAATCTCAAAACTCTGACACATAGCAACTAAATTGCTGTTTACTACAGTGGACAGTGTGAAGTTTCTTGGATTTAGACTTGATTTTCAAATGAATTGGAGGGAACATGTTAATGACGTTGCAGTATTTCCTCTTTAGCTATGCTCTTCGATTGGTGACCAACTTATCTGGAGGCTAGTTTGAAAATTTATCATGCATATGTGTACTCGTGCATCCGGTATTCGAAGCATATTCTACCTTAAAAAACATAGAAAAAGTTACCCTTCCATATATATATAAAATATTTCTTTGTATGTGCTGTATTCTTGAAGAAATATGGCCATCTCTTTGTCACTACAAGAGCATATCTTATTATGAACTCGTTTTATATAGTGTTGCAGACTTTTATAATAACTATTTATTACTGACTGATTCTGCTGGGTTATGCATTGTTTTAAACGCTTTATGCGTATATGTATAATTGTAAGTTTTTAAACAAAAATCAATGGCATACTTTTCAAGTATTCTATTAACGTGCGTATTTTGCTCGAGAATCGGACATTGGTGATCTGGGTATCTTTTTTGATGCACCTCTGTTTGCGATCAATACTTAAACTCTACATGACACACTCGAAATAAAATTGTCTAATAGCTCTTAATGAAGATTATTCCACAAATCTGAAAAATTATTGTTAAGGCGTGTAAATTGGCAGCAGGAGGTTAATGGGTACTAGTTTGAAGAGATTCCATTTATGATCTATGCAGTTAAGATTAGGCGACATTGGGGAAAATGGTTAGTGTTCAGCGTTGTTCAATGCCACTTGAATTAACACAATTCTAGCTCCATGAGTTTGTCTATAAATTCCCATGATCATTTATATCACAGTCTCTCTAGGATAGCAAAGCTGTTGACTTAGGCTGTACGACATACTCTGGGGTTACTTTTTAGACTTCTGACTATTAATCGCCTTCCCTTGCATCCGTTGCTCTAATCTCTAAGTCTTCCTTCTTGATGTCGCTCACTAACACTTCCAGTTTCTCTATATACAAAATACTTGAGTAACATAAAAGTTGTTAGTAATATTTTGTGTTATAGCTTGGTTAAGAAGTATGCTTATGACTACATTGGCTTCTACTTCAATTGAATGACTCCTCTCCATATTTTTAACGCAATATTACTTCAAACAAAACCAGTACAAAAATTAAAAAGTATACATTAGATGATGATGACAACATTATGGTTCTTTGTGACTTACTTTTTTATAAAGCGAAAGAAGGAAAAACATAGTCAGTTTTTATTGACACAATCTATAGTAAATCAAGGAATAAAGACATTTTATTAATATTTTCAGTATGCACCAAGAAATTACAATATCATCAATTTTTTTCTTTAAGTTCATCCCAAACTCGGACATCTTTGTATGATTTGAAATCGCTTTTGCACGATCTCATAAGTTAGCTATAGAAAATATACAGGTACAGTCATTTGTTTCTAAGTGTCGTCGTTGTAACTGCATAGCATTACATTGTAATAACTTCATTCCACTCAACTAGATATTTAATACAGCTGTGGAATTATTATCATTAGGATAAAAAACTTTTTTAAATATCGTTGCAATTTATGTTTTTTTTTTGTCTTAATTTATTTAAGTATTTCTTTCATGGGATTTGAATAAATCAAGTAGCATTAATTTGTTCATTGTAATTAATTATCTTGGAATATTCTAGTAGACTAGATGTTTTCTATGATACGCATTACTTTTTGTGTAAAACGATGAAATGTACAATAATTAGTATTATATAAAATACTTATTTATTTATTCATACACTTTACTTTACTTTAATACAAGAAATATTTAAACCAAAGAGTATGTTTCTTTCATACAATTATTCTCATTAAGTTCTATTTATTACTGTGCGCAAAGAGAAGGAAAAAATTGCGAAATATAGAGTTAATTACCTTACATATTACACTTACTTGATAATTGTAATTGGGCTTTGTATGTATTACTGCGCACGTTATATTAATAATAATTTTTATTGTGATGTTGTTAGAACGAGAACGTTTAGGCTGCACAATTTTTACGTTGTTAAAGATAAAGATAAATTACATCTTAATAGTGCCACGCGAGGTGTAAATATACTCTGAACACGAAACAATTCGTTTTCCATTATTAACATATACATAAGCTAATATCCAAGTCAATTTCTGTGTGGTATGTTATCTAATAGCGAAAAAACAGAAATAATAAACGATAGTCATTCGTTTTAACTGTTTGTTCGTCGATATCGTAAATTTAGATCTGAGTTCTAGGAAATAGATAAGTTTAATTAAATTATGGAATGCTTATTATCTAAGTATTACAAAAATGTGTGGTGTGTGTGTGTGTTGTTTGTAGGAAAATAGGTACAAAACTTCCATAAATATCTTAGTGAACTGTTGTTTTCTTCAGATTATAACTCTAATAGAATTTATTAAAACAGTGTTGATCGCAAATGAATAAAAACATACCGGGTGTTTGTAAAAGACTTAATGAAAACTTCTGAGTGGTATCACTGAGTACTTATCTAGTCTCAATATATTTAAACAAATTTTTGTAGCGATTTAAAATTATATATAAAAAGAATTATACACAAAAAACTATATAGAGACAAGAAACATAGTTTCCTTCTTATAGTTTTGTTAAAATTATACTCAATATAAAATGCTATACTAACAAATAACAAGTCTATTTGATAAGTGTGAAAACATCAGGATGTCTATAACTATTCTATTGACATTTGTTTGTCACCAGGACAGAACAGTGTTATTTGTAAGAGTAACTTGCCAGCAACTTTACCCTTACTATACGTGCACCAAGTATGACGAAATATCATGTCAGGGTTTCTCTCTCCAGTCTACTGAAAATGTCCATTATATTTTGCTCACAATTTATATAAATTGTATCAATTCATGTAACGACTACATAAGAGATATATAAAACATGTGCTATATAATATTTGCTATATAGTTTTTATATATATGTAGAATTGTATTTCGGTAAATAAGGGGTTTACATTTTGATATGCTGTATGTTAAGTATTAACTAATTTTCCTAAATGAGTACAGATGGAGACACATTCAACATTTGGTCAAGGCCAACTGTATCTAATATAAGGCCGTCACATAACTTCGATTTACATTGATGACTTTGATTATGGTAACCTGAAAATATTGATCCTTATGTGGCGCCATCTAGTAGTACCCAAAAGAAATAATTTCTTGTTTTTTATTAAAATAAACTTTAAAATAACACTTTAAACATTAAATTTACAATAATTAGTATTAATATTTTTAAAATAATGTAATAGAACAAAATAAACTTAAAAAAATGTTGCGAAAAATGAAGTTGTTGAGTAGTGTCAAGAATAACAAGTTTACTTACATTTCGAAGTTTTTATAAAAATACAAAAGAAAACACTAATTAGAGTTCAATTACGTAGTAAAGTGTTTGTTTGAATTTTGTATATGAATTCTTGGATTTCAAAAAATATTGCGGTGCTAACGTAATTAACGCTTTCAACGGCCTAACATTTGGAATCATTTCTTCTACAAAATCACAACTAATTGATCTTGTTACCACGAAATAACTTTATTGTACAGTATACTCAAATATTACAATAAACTGATATACATGCATGTACACTTATTAAAATAAATATAGAATTCTTCGAAACTTAAGCTTAAACATCAGCTAATATTCACTAAACTCTTTTTTCTGTGTATTTCAGTACATATTTAATGTACTTTTTTTCCATTTTGGCACTATTACAATTTGCTGATTTAGTTAGTTACAGTGACGCACTCTTTGGTGCTGCCTATACCAAATCTGTTAGTATTTCCACACACACATTTCAACTTACGATGATAACAATGTGCATTATTAATAATAATGACAGCATTTTAAAAATTACTATAGGATCTTTATTTATCCAACATATACAAGTCTAATTACAAGACAAAAATTGACAATGTTGAAATATTCATAATAAACCCGCTCGTATCCTTTTCAAAATTAGAGTTCACATATTTAGACATATTGTTAATATTAGTGATTTAATAACGTCTAGCAAAGCTGCTTCACTTCAGCCTAGCAATTTTTCCATTAGAATTTTATACATCTACAAATTTTAAGATTAAATTAGCCTAAAAATGCAAAAAGAATTATAGCTCTTTACCAAAAAATTTTCCTCGTACTACATTTCGAATAACCAATTCTAATTTTCCGAATTACCTTGCGAATTACATGCCTTTTAGTGCAGACTATTTTGGTAAGAAATAAATGACCCAGAACAACCAAGTTTTTTTCCGTGAGACAACTAGATATATAGTTTTCTATTGGTACCGACGTAACTTCCAAAATATGTATAGTTTGCTCTTTCGCTGAGGGTAGAGCAGAAATATGTATTATCAATAGTCCCTATCAATAGTATAACGAAAGGTGCCAAACTCTACCCAGAGATTCTATATTACACATGACAAAATATTTAATTACCATGTTATGTATTAGTTAATATCTTAGTTAATTTAAATACTAAATCTAGTTAATAGATAAATATTTAATGTGTAGATATGTAAAATATAATTGTTGACATTTTGGGAATAAGAGTGCAATAAAGTAAACCGGCACAGAGGTGTCGCTTGGGGGAGTTGATTATTATATGTTTATAATAAATAAGTCAAACTACGATATGTACGAAATTCTTTGAAACCCTCTTTACAAATGAATCTCAAAAAAATCATACCATTTAACGTACATTGAATATATACGAGGTCTGTTTCTTTTTATACTTTCATTTGTATACACTAAAAAGATTTCTTTGTATTGTCGTTAACTATTCATCCCATGAAGAAAATTAGATAACGTTTGCAACTGTAATTTTAAATATAACAGGTATATATATTCGTATGAAACTCTACATGACAGGTACAACAAAAGAAGCATATGTAAGTTATGCAGAGGCCCTTTGAAACACTGCACCATTTGGTGATGAAATACTTCCATATTGATCCTAAGAGAACACATCTACAACTATTTTTCTAATGCCTGTTTAAACACTAAAAACATACCTACGTAATATAATAAGAGACGAAATGAAAACGCAATTTTGTTTATTAAAAGATTAATCCTTATATTTGTATGATATATATACTTATTCTTAATAATTATATTTATAGATTGTATTCCATCTTTATTATAAACATATCCACACACAATTTGCACATTATTTTTCTTTTTAAACATATTTGTTATTAATAATTATCTAAATAATTCTATACAAAATAGCAATAGCTAATAGTCATTACCGCTAGTAAGTTTTACTACATACATATCTTAAATAATTGCAGTCTCCAACGTTGATTTTTATTTTAATCATTCTCTAGGGTGAATTATTTTCATAGCTATTTTTACTGACTAGGAGGAATCTGTATATAATTTCATGACAACATACGTTTTGAACGCATTTTACATATATGGTTTTAATAGAACTGTCTGTTAGATAAGGTTAGATATAGGGTCCATTTTATATTTGGTGTACAAAAATACTGTATAGATATTATTGCAGAAAATAAAACCGAATAATCATTAGAAAGGTTTATATCATTTAAGCTCTTTAAATAAATTAGTCATAGTACTTGCGGAAATATTATTCGTCATGGTTTACTGAAAATAAACCGATATAGATAACGATTTCCAGTTATATGTGTATA
Source organism: Amphimallon solstitiale (assembly GCA_963170755.1). Taxonomy (NCBI): domain Eukaryota; kingdom Metazoa; phylum Arthropoda; class Insecta; order Coleoptera; family Scarabaeidae; genus Amphimallon; species Amphimallon solstitiale. The sequence goes on along the minus strand of OY720682.1, from coordinate 117,458,740 downwards.
TACATATTTCCATATCAAAAATGAAAAAGCTGGAATGTCTAAAAGCTAGAACGGGACAGGTTATTCGGTAAACTATATTTATTTGATCAATACTCACGCTTCCCGCAGAGCAACGCCAGACTTGCGGTCTACCTTCGTCTAATCAATATACAAAAACACTATATAATTTACTGTTTGTGGCTGAGGCACCCGATCTTTTACCTGGGCCGCTCGGAACCGCTCGCACCACGAATCTATAACTATGTTCTATATTTATTACAAATTATTTGTTTTATTTCTTAAACTAATAAATATGTCTGTTGTATCGTTGTGTGTATATGTGAAGCATAGCATAGCATAACATATACCAATGCACCGCTTGTGCCCCTATACAACACAGAGATGGATACAAATATATTACGATTATTTTGATGTTTGACCGCGATCTAATAAATATCAACGATAATTGTTGTTAGTTGAAAATTCATATGCCACCTCGTGATGTATTTATGTGCGAGCCAGGACGTGTTTGGAATTAGAGAATCCGATTACTTAATGATGTAAATGCTAATTGATCAATTCCCCCGACTGGAAACGTATCATCGCTATTTCATCGAATTTACATATTTTACATGTGTTGTATGTACAGGCAGACAAACAGACCAAAGAGGAAAAAAAGAGAGAGAGAAAAAACTGCTCGCTCAAACTGGATTATTACTATGCTGATGGTTGTTATGATATATGTAATTAATTTTGTGTATAACTCGATATGATTGCCTATATGTTTCTAATTGCGAAAGAATAACCGAACACGCATATACTAGTTAATCTATTATACAGTCATACCGGAAGAATTATTAGGAACAAAACGTAACGACACAAAAATGAAAACTTGATTTAATATATTAATGAAATATTAGATCCATCTTTTTAATAAGAATAAGTATTATGTCAACAATTAAATTATTAAGTATAGAGTCAACAAACGTTTTTTTTTTTACTTTCTTATACGTAGTATAAGGAAGTATTGTGATGAAAAAAATTTTCGACCTCGAGTTTTTTGAAGGTGTCCACGTTTTGAAGTCCCCTGACACATAAAAAGTTTTTAAAAACGGCTACAGCTTTCAATAAAAAATTTTGTTTTTGCGACTATAATCTCCCTCTTGAGATCTGATTAGATTTTCAGTGAAATCGGTAGACCGGAAGTAGTAGTAGAAAAGATCAAATTTTGCCAATATTTCGTCAACTACTAAGTTTAAACAAATTTATAAAGAATTTAAATGTACTCAAATTTAAATTTTAGAAGAATTTTATTTATAACGTTTTTCGAAATTCCTACCGGAAAGTAGGTCTTTTAGTCTTATCGAAAATCAGTTTTTTTGGAATATCTCGCAAGTCATGCTTTCTAGGCAGGTACATTACGAGTATAAAGGTATATAAAACTTTATTTTTAGTACTTCTTGTATAAAAAGAATTTCAAAATTCGGACCGGAGGTAAAACTTTTACTCTTTTCGAATAGCGATTTTTTGCTAATATGTCGTAAATTATACATTCTTTATATATTTATCAAGAGTACAAAAGTATTTAGACCTGGATTTGAAATATTTTCTTACTCTTATGGAGTTGCAATTTTTTTCGAATATCTTGCAAAGTATGCATTCAATAAAGATTTATTAAGAGAATAGAAGTAGCTCACTTACTCACAGGTTTATTCTTCTAAGAAGATCAAACTATTTAAAAAATTTAGAACAACTTTCGTATTATTTGAAACACTCATACGTATAATAAAATCGTGTGGTGGACATATCTTATTATTTTCCTGAAAGAAATTCAACTAATTTCTGAATGTGAAATTGAAAACTGTGCTAGAGGAATGCATGTCAAAATTGCTGATTTTTACTATAAACTCAATTCGCTTATATTTTACTTTCTTATACGTAGTAAAAGGAAGTATTGTGATGATGAAAATTTTCGACCTCTAGATTTTTGCAGATGTCCACATTTTGAGGTCCCCTGATACCGAAAAAGTGGTTTAGGGATTTAGAATTAAACAGAATATACATTATAGCGTTAAATAACGGCTTCTCTATAGATTTAATTAATAATATTTTAGAAAAACTACAGAAATCCAAAACGCTATCTTTAATTTACCCCACAGTAAAAAACAATAGAACGCACAATTATAATTCCATCACATACATTGGTACAATTTCATACACAGTAGGGAACTTAATTAAAACAAGTAGAGAAGAGACAATTTCATTCAAAACCAACAATTCCTTACAAAACGCAATAAAAAACAATAAAGATAAAACGGACAATAGATTAAACTCAGGGGTGTACAAGTTGACATGCGAAGACTGTAAAAAAGTGTATGTAGGACAGACAGGAAGGACATTCGATACTAGAATGAAAGAACACGAAAGATGTTATAGGGATAAGAAGACAGACTCAACTTTTGCTAATCATTGCTTAGAACATAATCATAAATTCAATACTAATTTTACAACGTTACATGTTTTAGGAAAAAGTAAAAAACTTAATATGTTAGAAAGTTTAGAAATTAATAAATGTAATAAATTAGGTATAATATTGAATGATCAACTAGATTTAAATAACTCCCCCCTACTAAATCTAAAATTTAAACATGTCCACCCCCTCTTAGAATGAGATTATTTTTGTAATTTGTATTGATATATATAGGAGCTAATTTGTATTTTGAAATTGTATTTTCATCCACCTGATGAAGCCACAGTGTGGCGAAACATATGTAGTGTGTTAAACATTATAATAATTTTGAAACTATACATTTGTGTTTTATTATATATATATAATGGAGTTTCAACATGTATCTCCTTCGTCGATTATTAATGAAAAAGTGGTTTTTAAAAAATGTCTGTGTGTCTGTCTGTCTGTCTGTGACCCCGATAGCGGTTAAACCGCTGGAGATATCAATTCCAAATTTTGTATTTACGTGTATAATCTCCCCCTTGAGATTTTATTTGTTTTTCAGTAAAATCGGTAGACCGGAAGTAGCAGTTTACTTCAGTGAAAAAATCGAATTTTGCCAATATTTCGTCAACTACTAAGTTTAAACAAATTTATAAACAATTTATATGTACCTACTTAAAATTAAAATTGAGAATAATTTTATTTATAGTTTTTCGAAATTCCTACCGGAAGTGGGTCTCTTATCGAAAATCAGTTTTTTGCGAATATTTCGCAAGTTATGCTCTTTAGACAAGTACGTTACGAGTATAAAAGTATTTAAAATTTAAAACAATTTTCAATACCTTTTGTATAAAAAAATTTCAAAATTCAAACCGGAAGTACCACTTTTACTCTCATCGAATAGCGATTTTTTGCAAATATATCGTAAGTTATGCATTCTATAGAGATTTATTAAGAGAATATAAATACTTAGAATAAGATTTTGAATAATTGTGGCATAAAAAAAATTTTAAAATTTTATAATTTGAAACGCTCATACGTATAAGAAAGTCGTGTGGTGGCCACACATTTTTTTTTAAAAAAAGAACCATGCTAACCTTTATTACCTATTAACAGTGTCAATAAAAGTATGAAAGTTTACTTTTAAGGTGACGTAAATTACAGTCACTTTAAAATTCTGAAGATGAGTAACGCACGATCTTTATTCAAGTTCTTTTATCAGTATCTTTGACCCATGACTTATAAATGTTTTTTTACCTGTAATTCTATTTGATACCAATTCCCGAAGGCCTTAGAACACAAAAATAATTATTAGATGAGATCATATAATGGGTGTCTATAATTGACTTACACCTTGCGATTTAAACATTTTAATGTTATTAAATCGGCATTTGTAAACGTATTTCTTCATTCATACCACCAATATCGCGCTGAAATATTAAATTTCCAAATAACATTACTTTATAATCATATGCACGTTCAACTATAACATTGCAAATATGACGAAGTAGCATTAATAAACTGCAATTTTCAATTCATATTATGCTAAAGTTTGTGTCGTTAACTTTTAAAATCTACACTGCTAGAAAACCTCTTAAACTGCGTTCGTGGAATTTCATGTCAAATTTGACAATTAATTTGAATTCACCCAGGGGTGGAAATAGCAAAACCTAAAAGTCGCGCAAACGCAGCATAAATCAATTAGGGTTACAATTACAATTACATTGTCTACTGACACTATTTAAAAGTTGTTATACGTTTTTACATTTAAAAACAAAAAGCTTTATTGAAAAATATCGACTTATCTCTTCATAACACTTGACCACAGAAATCAGGCATTTGTAGTTTTCACACTTACAAATTTCAGGTAAAGCAAGGAATATAATCATGAGTAAGGTCGAAAACGATCAAATTGAGCCAAAATACGAAAGGGCATACTTGTAAGCTCTTCTTTAAATAATTTTAATATAACATTGCTTTTATTTAAATTATTTTAAGTTGAGTAACTAACGCAAATTAGTAAATATCATCTAGATATTGTCAGTTTCGCAGCTAATATTATGACATACTATACCATAATTAAATAAAAAACATAAGTTGACTAAATTATATCAAATCATGACAATAGCTCAGAAATTGTCACTTTCAAGGTAATGACATGATGTACGAGGGTTGTTCTCTTTTCATTTATTTATAATTTATCAAAGTATTCTCCTCCACAGTCAATGCTTTTTTGCATCCGTGAAAACCAATTAAGCATTTTCTAGAATCTTCTGGCCCTACTTTGATTATTTCATTTTTAAAAGCATCAACCGCTCTTCGGCCGATGTTAAACGAAAACTCCGTAATGTATCCTTTACCCGCGGAAATAGAAAGAAGTTACCAGGTGCTAGGTTTGCACTATACGGAATGATACATTATTTTTATGTTTTAGGCATTCAAATACTCAGTTGTTCGAGCGGCAGTATGGACGCGAGAATTATCTTGATGCCAGATAATCCTTCTCTTGGACGTTTTTCGCGAACATTTTGGAAAACCCGAGGCAAACAAATTTTAGTGTATCATTCTGAATTAATAGTTCGACTATTCTCCAGTGCTACAGTAGAAACATGCCCAGTAATTCCAAAAAATCTTCTTGTTCTGACTTTTTTCACGAACAACTTTTGTTGGAGCCGACTCATTCTCAAAGAACCAAACTGTAAATGTTGTTTTTTTTTGGGAACATAGCAGTGTTCCCATGTTTCATCACCTGTGATGATGTACACCAAATGGGACGATCCACAGTTAAAGCGATTTAGTGTAGATCTGTACCATCTCACACATATTGTTCCTTGTTCAGTTCCGTGATTTATTGACGAAAGGAGTACTTTAAACTAATGTAATTTACAAACTATATTTTACAACTGTCACTATAACTAAACTTGTAAACATCTGATTGCATACAAAATTTGTCACAAAATATCATCGCCTACTAGATAGGCTCGGCGGAAAGAGAACATCCCTCGTATATTTGGAGTAAAAATTTATAATAAATTCAAAAATATAGCAAGATACGGTTCTCCATTAACAAATGACTTAGACAATAAAATTAATCGATATTTCTGAACATCCTATTTGTAATTGGGGAAGAACAAATATGCTTGCATAAAATCCATTTATTACGAACTACAGTATAAAAAATTGTGACCCACTTATACGTAGTTTATCTCTTTTCATGAATATTTCCGAACTTCTGACTGCGAAAATGTGGTTTTTCGAATGACCTCTTTTTCTCTCGCATTTTTTTTTTATCGAACCGAACGTAACACTTTTACTCTATTGTCTAAATGAACATCTCCCAAATTATGCATTAGGGAATTTATAGTATAAATTATATAAATCTTAATTTGGAGGAGCTTTAGTATGACAAATTCGATCGGAAATTACACTTTTACAATTATCTACAAAGAGTTTTTGCAAATATTTTGCAAATTATTGATTATTCACATATTTATGAAGAGTATAAAAGTGAATTGTTTGAACATATTAGTCTTCCCTGTTTACTCTGATAATAGTATCTCTAAATTATTATATTTATAATGATTATTACAACGATTCTAATATAGTATAATGCAAAGACATAGTATATTTGCTTGATGATTAGTGATTGTAAATATGGGCCCTGCTAGCAAATGTAAATGCAATTCAATTCGTTCTCGGTATAGTCCGTGTTTAATCGATTTTGGGGGCCTAAAAGTTGCCGGTAGAGGGATAATACGTCGTTCGCCGCGTGACCCACGACCGATTCCCAACAATAGGAGCGACGACTTTACTCTATTATAATAATAACACCTGCCACGCTCCAATCACTGGCCCATTAAACGTTTATTCAATAGACAGGTTAAACATGACATATTGCAGCATCATCGTGACTAAGCCGTTGATCATCGAGATCCTCCTCAATGTGTACTCTATTAAACCCTTCTTTTTTTGCCGCGTTACGTGTTAATAAAGGGAACATGATATGGCTATACGAATCCATGAAATTACATATTTCGTCGGTATATTACATGTAGATATAAAACATATCAAATACATCAAAATTTTTGCAACAATCTTAATTTTGGTTATGGTTTAATTTCGGAGTCAGACCCGACAAGTGTGTAGGCCTCGAAGGGAACAGTAAAAACAAATTAAACAAGTTTTTTTTAAATCTACAATCGATTCCTTGTGAACGTGTTATATTACTAAATTTTGGCTACCATATCAAATAATGACGTCGTTTCCAGAAAGAATTTGTATAAGGAAAGCGTGTCTGCAATTGACTTATGATCGGCCATTTGCATTTTATTACAGTTTGCATTTTACAATTTATATAGGGTAAATTCGCCTGTAACCGGCCGCCATCCAGTAGTCGGCCATTAATGACTTTTTCAAGAATAATTTAAAATTCTTGCTAATATTAAGCTACTTCACTACACATCTGAAATCTTACCTCGTCATACAGTGCGGATATCAATTTCTCATGCCCATATATATATTATACAGGGTGAGTTTTTTTGAATGTTTAGCATTGGGATCTCAGAAACTACTGGAGATAGAAAAACGCTTAAATGGGGAAAGATGCGCAGTTTTACGAGTTTGATTTAAAACTGCTTTTGTTTCTCCGATAACTTTCATGGCTTATTTGATATTCAAAGAAAACTATATTTTACGATTTTCTTTAAACATGCTTAGCATCATTAATAGTAATTTTAGAGAAAAAGTGTTCAGACAAAAGTTTTAGATAATTTTACGCCAAATAAAACTATGTAGCTAATATTTTTTTTTCGTTCACCATTATCGAGTTATGACACAAACTTGTGTTTTTTTAAATGGAAACCATAGTTGGTTTTGACATCATTAAAAAGCTTATTTTTTGCTGATTACAATGATATAAGGTTTGATAGGGTTATTTTAAAAAATAAAGAGGATATAGACATTTTTATGGTTTTTATGTTGAAATTTGTCGGGTCGATGTAGATGGATTCTGAGCGACACATGCTAATATGTTTATTTATAGAAATAAACATATTAGCATGTGTCGCTCAGAATCCATCTACATCGACCCGACAAATTTCAACAGAAATGGGCTCCTCTCAACGCACTATTGTCAGAGTGTTCAAGAAGCATACATTTCGTCCCTACAAATTATCAGTATCACAAACTTTACATGAAGGTGATAACATCAGACGAATAGCTTTTTGTAGATGGTTTAAAGATCAGTGTCAAAACGATCCACACTTTTCAATGAAAATATTATGGACTGATGAATCTCGTTTCACAAATTGTGGAATGTTTAAAAGGCACAATGAGCACATATGGTCTCAAACAAATCCTCACGTTGAACATAGGAGACCACAAATTAAATTTGGGTTTAATTTTTAGTGTGGTGTTATAGGATCAACTGTTCTTCCTCCTTTTATTTTTGATGGATCACTAACTGGCAATCGTTATCTTAATTTGTTACAACAAGATTTCGAGGAAGTGTTAGATAATTTAAATTTAAGAACCCGAGCAATGCTGCAATGGTTTCAACATGACGGAGCGCCTCCGCACAATCAACTGAATGTTAGAAATTATTTAAATTTGAACTTCCTTATCAATGGATAGGACGAAATGCACCCATTGAATGGCCGGCTAGATCCCCTGATTATCAGTTTTGGATTTTTTCTAGTGGGGTGTACTAAATGACACAGTATACAAAAGAACCTATGAAACAATCGACGATTTAAGAGAAGGTGTCTTAGTTGCTTTTAATAACATCGATAGGAGTAAAGTACGCAATGCTACAAATTCTGTTGTGAAGAGATGCAATTTGTGTATTAATAATAATGGAGGTATCTTTGAACATTAATAATGTTGTGTGCCCTTAATAAAAGTTCTTATAGTTTTCATTTTATTACTACATAAGATTTCAAATAAGTTTTCGTTTGGTTTGTATTTTATCAGTTCGAAATTCAATTGTTTTCCATAAAAACCATAAAAATGTCTATATCCTCTTTATTTTTTAAAATAACCCTATCAAACCTTATATCATTGTAATTAGCAAAAAATAAGCTTTTTAATTATGTCAAAACCAACTATGGTTTCCATTTAAAAAAACACAAGTTTGTGTCATAACTCGATAATGGTGAACGAAAAAAAAATATTAGCTACATAGTTTTATTTGGCGTAAAATTATCTAAAACTTTTGTCTGAACACTTTTTCTCTAAAATTACTATTAACGATGCTAAGCATGTTTAAAGAAAATCGTAAAATTGAGTTTTCTTTGAATATCTAATAAGCCATGAAAGTTATCGGAGAAACAAAAGCAGTTTTAAATCAAACTCGTAAAACTGCGCATCTTTCCCCATTTAAGCGTTTTTCTATCTCCAGTAGTTTCTGAGATCCCAATGCTAAACATTCAAAAAAACTCACCCTGTATATATCAATATTTTATTTCTGTAGTTCCCGGTCAGTATATAAGTGTTGCATGCCGAGTGTTGCTGTGAGTTATTTAAAAAGTGGTATACTTAGGTTGCCGGAAACATACAAGTGGGTCAAATTTTATTTATTAGTATTAAACCCGTTTCGGTAGGTTTTCGGGAAAGAACGGAGTTTGAAATGACTTCTATTTGGCCAAAAAGGCTTGTTTTATTAACTTTTAAATTAAAAAAGGCACAGCCGGTCACTTGTACAAAGATTTACTCCAGTATCTAGTAGTCGCTCCCCCCCCCCTTTCCGCCCCCTCCCCCCAGGCCGACTATAAGCACATTATTCAAATTTTATTTCCATCTTTATCGTACTTACATATTCAGATATACGTTCGTCTCGTTCGCAATCCTATACAGCTTCACAAGCTGATTCTCAAGGCCATTTGTCGACCATAAGATTATAAGTCGTTTTTAGTACCGTCTTCGAACCAAAAATCTAATAGAAAAAAGTATTAGATTTTAGCTCGAGGTAAGTACTACATACAGTACTGTATGTAGTACACAATGTACTTAATAATTAACTTATCAATATTAAATTAAAAACGAGACTAATAATTAGATTAAAAAGAAGGTTTAATATTAGAAATTGACACTCTAAGGTCTTTTTCTATATTTAGCTAAGATATATATTTTGCCTTCAAAGCAGCCACCGCAGAAAATCCGGTTTCGCAAAGGTAGGATGTTGAAAATGGTAATAATATAAGGAATGCTCTTGTTTTCAATGCAGAAAACTCATCATCCCACCTTGCCCAAATTTCAAAGAGTGATTTAGTACTAAATTGTCCCTTGATTTCGACATTTGCCGTGAAGTCTATAAAGATTCTTCTTCGGAAGTTGAAAGACCTTCAGGAGTATTTTGATATTAGTCCCTACCCCACTCGTAACTTGGAATCAAGTTAAAGTCAGCAAGAAATGACTTTTTAAAATTATTGCCAGCATGGTTAAATAATTTTCGATGGTTACAAAACAACGTCCTCATGTTGTTCTTCAGCCTTGTACGGTTTAACACATTCATCCACATTTACAGACATTTCACTTTAAATTTCTTCTCCACAATTCCAGATTTCTACAAAAAGAATGAACTCGGATCCGACATATGTGTGTTTCCTCCTTGTATTTAAAGATTCAAGGTATTTAATTTCTCGAATATGTCGAAAAGTAGCTGAATTTAGTCATATCAAATCATCTCGAAACTTCTCGGCTTCCGATCGGTTTTCTTCTTCTAGAAAAATTGCGATTTCATATCTTAATTCATAATCACGTTGTAAAAATTTCCCACCATCTTGTCTCGCAATAAAATAGTAACGCTGATTGTACTGCACCCGTGTCTTTACGAAGTGCAGAAAGATTCTGGGATCTCATTTTTATATACATTACTACGGTTACCACCGTCGTTAGCCCAATACTCATAGAAGAATTCATTTCTTTGGAAGCCAGAGCTTCACTGTCGATCACGCTATGTGTTCAGATACACTGTGGAGATTTTTATTTCACAAGTGCTTGTAAATTTTGGAATCTTCTCGATATTGTACGAGCACCATCCGTGTATATTCCTACTAATTTTTTCTACTCTATATTTGCGTTGTTTAGAAAATCATTTGAGACAGCAAACAATACTAGTGCTGTTGCTTCAGTACTATTGGTTTGCAGAATATTAGTTCTTCTACTGCTAACATACCATCTCAAAATCAAACATAGGCTCTTAAATGAGCCTCTCTTATGCTATACCTATTTTTTTATTTTGAATTTTGATAAGTAGAATTGATATGATAATTAACGAAAAAATTAGAAATTCTTTTTATGCTTACGCTTATGTCTATTGCAATAGATTTCAGTACAAAACTAATTTGTAAGTAATTTTTACGTTTTGTTATCAATATCCTACTGTAGCTTTAGCGTCAAAATACAATTAAACTAAATAGAAACTAATATTAAAATTACAGCACAATTTCAGTGAAAATTATTGTATGGGGGGGGGGATGTAAATTATGAAAATTGGTACGCAAATACTAAAAGGTTGAGAACCCCTGCGTTAGGTCGTTAAATATTAATATAGAAGTACAGAATTTTATATTGATTCCCCAACATAATGCAGCGTTTTACAAGGGATATTCAATTAAAGTCAGGTTACCTTTGGAAACAATTGTCACCCAACTAACGTTTTACAACATTAGTAGTGTTTGTAACTGTCACACTTATAAGATTTTTTCTTTTATATTTTATAGCGATTTTAAGCCTTGTGACTCTAAAATGGCATTCCAGCATGTGGTCATTCAATTTCGTGTGTTGAAGGTTTGTACCCATTGCAAATTTATATGCAACAACGAACAGTCTATAAACACGCCTGCAATGCTTATACAAGTATGAAGGATTAGTGCCGAAAGTTTAAGAATGGAACACTGGGGACCAATGATAAGCCGCGCCGAGATGCAATGCCCAGTACATCTACTGGGCATTGCATCTCGGCGCGGCACATGTATGAAGGACCTGATTAGAGAAAATCGTCGAATTTCGTCCGATATCTTGTATTAGTCTAAGCCACATAAAACAGCAATGTCATTATATTGTGTTGAACTATCAAAATCAGTGTAAATGTGATCATAATATTCTGAGTAGGCATTTATGTTATTTTTCTTGTCAGAGTGTACCAGCACATACCAGTGCGACCTGAAATGTTACCGGAATCGACAAGAAAACACGGTATTGCTGTGGTTTTTTATTTTTATTTTTCGATGTAGTCTCCTCGAAGATCAATAATCACTTTTTCAAACGGTGCTCCAGTCTCTTCAAGCCGTCGTAAAAGTAGGATGTTTCGAGGTCTGCAAAATAGCCACCTGTAGCGGCGATGACCTCCTCATTTGAGGCAAACCTCTTTCCTGCCAGCGATTCTTTTAGGTTTGGGAATACGAAAAAGTCGCTAGGGGCTAGGTCCGGTGAATATGCAGGATGAGAAACTAATTTGTAGCGCAACTCATCCAATTTGGACAACACGATGTGAGATGAATGAGCCCGTGCATTGTCGTGGTGAAACAGAATTTTTTTCCGCTGCAAACTGCAACGAATCGGGTCAATAAATCGCTGTAGTATTGTCCCGTGATCGTGTTTCCCTTCTGCGGATAGTCGATGACCTTGGGTATCTCAAAAAAGCAGTCGCCATGACCTTTCCGGTCGATGAAACGGTCTTTGCTTTCTTCCGAGCTTATTCGCCCGGAAAAGTCCACTGCTTCGCTTGTTCCTTGACCTCCGGTATGTAGTGGTGGATCCAAGTCTCATCACGATTACGAAACGCATGAAGAAATCTTTTGGATTGCGTTGAATCCTGACCAGACACTCCTCCTAAACGGTCACCCGATTTCGTTTTTGCTTTGGTGTGAGCAAACGCGGTACCCATCGCGCCGAAAGCTTTTTTATTCCCAAAATTTCGTGTAGGATATGGCCAACGCGTTCTACTGAGATACCTGTTGTCGCTGCTATCTCTTTCAGCTTCAATCGGCGATCGGTTAACACGACATTATGAATCTTGTCGACCATTTCATCGTTGGTAGCGGTTTTTGCTTCCTCACTTGTGCTTGTGCGGCCACGTTTGAACTCGCGCTCACCCAGAAACTGATGGTCGAAAATGACGGAGTAGATCCGCCAAGAACCTCTAGCAAAATATTTCGAATTTCCGTGGCCGTTTTCCCAGCCATCCAGAAATGTTTTATCACTGCACGAAATTCGATTTTATCCATTTTTGCGAAATTGCCTGACTTGCTACACAAAACACACTCTTAAATAACAACTATTGACAGTAGACGTATGAAATTTTGACAGTTGCTATAAAAAGGGTTACCCTTGCCGACCAATGAATCCACCTCAACCTTTGTGCGCCATCTTTTGCCGATTCCGGAAACATTTCAGGTCGCCATCGTAATTAATACTATCATTCATAATTCTTCTAATTTACATAAATATGATAATTAGAAAATTATATATTATATTCCTACAGAGAAGGTACATACATCTTGCTTTTCACAAACAAATATGGTAAATACATATAGTGACTACCGACGTATAAATATGTTTTCCTATAACATTTAATTTGCAATACGTGGCTACCGTATTAGGTGATCATAATCGGAAGATTTATTCACGGAAAATGTCAGTCAATGATTATAATAGAACGCTCAAATAGTGAATCATAAGATATTACATGTCTACTCTCTGAAACTGTAAAGTGTGTATGCATGTACACATACATATGACTTATGTATGTGTGCAACAATCTTATCTAATTATATCGCTAGACTTTTCACGGTGTTTGACTGCTGCTTTCACCAGAGCGTATCTATGCGCCGATAACATTAATTAACCGCTGATTTTGCATTGTTACTACTATTTCGTTGTATATGAGATATGTAATTTATCGGCAGTGCTGCAAAAAGAGTTTCAGTTATCTACCTATCTAGCGAGTACATCACAAAACTATGCTCGTTGCGCTTATGTAATTTAATAAAATCATAAAATTACAAAAAATTAACTGGTTTCCTCCTCTTCTCGTCCTAATACTGTCTTCATTGTTATGGAATATAAAGATTTAGTTTAACGTTTAGATTTCTTTATAGTAAAACGCAATCTCTAACAAAACTTCTAAAATCTTCTCATTAACCCCACATTGTCAATTGGAATAATTACCAATTTTATTTATTTTTTAATAACTGTCTTAAAGTTCTTACAGTCTTTAACTGAAGGCATAACCAAACACCAAATCTTTCCATTACGTTTAGTTTTAGAGTTATAATCATACTACTCTAGTAGATAAACAGTAATGTTGTATTTAGAAACTTTGTTATACAGAAGTTATAAAAATAAATAGATAAGTACAAAAATCTTGACATAACAAGTACTTGAATGCTTAATTAGTAACAAGAATACAAAAACACTTAACTGCACAAATGAAAATTGCTGATATATCGATATTTTGCATAAATAGAGTTCTTTCTTCCTTTTATATTGCCTGTTGCCTTCTCTAATGAGAGACCTGCAAGAATCTCCCATCATGACGGGATCCCACGTACCTTGATATTGTTTCTTGTAGTGGAATATAAAGGATTCAATTTTTTTAATCGAGATCCCAAAATTTGTAATTTTTCTTTAGTTAATCCCAAATCCCGTATCAAATTATTCAGATCTGATTGAGTAATGAGATGTGGTTCGTCAGAAAAACCATACATCAGATCACTTGAAAATTACACATTCCAAACATCGTTTACGTCTTCCTCGTCCGTGGAATTTGTAGAAGAATTTGATTGCATTGGAGTTGGAAACTCACAATCAGTTCTATTCAGCTACATTTCGTTTGTCTCTTGCCAGACCGTGTCAAAAACTAAACAATAAATGAACCACTATGCCGCACAGTGGTCTGAAACGCCCGAAAAGCTGGTCAAAACTCGAAAAAGATTCGGATTTGGCTGAAAATCAGTATGCTTTAGTTTTTTTACTTTCTGATTGTAGATTTGAGGTAAACTGCAAAATGGGGAGTTTTAAATTGCCAGTTTTATGTTCAAAAATACGATAAAATAATATAAAATTTGGCTTAATAAATTTTGTGTTGTTTCTCATTATACTTTTTATAATTATACTTACGATAAAGACAATAACAATTATGATAACAATAGTAATAATGATAATAATAATAATAATGATAATAATGAAAATAATGCTAATAATTATGATTATTTCTTGGTAATTGCACTTTAAATAATTCAAAGTGACTTCTTCTAAGTTACTATTTGGTTCGAATCGTGGGCATATTAAATCTCTTCAAGATTAATTAAAAATATGTAATTATAATGTGACATATACATGTGACGCGTCACATGTATAGGGCCGCGCAACCAAATACAAATAAATCAATTGCGAGGAGAATCGCAGAAAGTCGCACCTGAATTTTCGATTTTCTAGTTAGTTACACATTCATCTGGGAAATGAATCAGCGAACAACGCGGAGTCTCGCAGAAACATAACTTTTTTGACAATTTCGAAAAATTTTTAATAACAAATTATAAAAAATTGTTTAAAAAAAGTAAAGTGTCAAGACATTATACCAATCTTCAGGCGCATCCTCCATCTTCTTGTTGAATATGTTTGCGCGTTCACGAATTTTTGTGTGCACTTCAAATGTTGTTTTTCTCGTTTATTGTTGAACGTTGCACGTAGCAAGTTTTGACAACCGCGACTTTCACACACACACGTCCCGTAGGCGCGCCATCTATCTGCTATTCGAGAAATAGACGCGCAGGCACCTCGTTTACCGACTACCACACAAGAAACTATTTGAAAAAAAAATGTTTTTTTAGGTTCTGACCAACTTTTTGGACGTTTCAGACCACTGTGCACCGGCTGCAACCTTCATATATGCACGTATCGATTCCAGAAGTTTCGATTTTACGTAGTATATTCCGGGATGCCTAATATATTAGAATTCTCTACTCGTCGTAACCTTTGAAGTTGCCGCTGCCCGTCACGGTATAGCCGCGAACATTCTCAAGCTTATTAAAATACTTTTTTCATTCTAAATTTTACGTTAATCTCAGTGAAAACAGATTAAAAAAATATTTTGAAAATGTGATGTGATACCCTATGTTAGAATACAGTGTTTATGTTTAAAACAATGCAAAATACTAAAATTTTAGACAGTTATTATAAAAAATTATAAAAATCGTGCCGGATAGTGATTATTACTTTATCCTACAAATTTTAAGTTTTTGAATCATCAATAGACAAATTTTTTGAAAATTACTCGTTTATGATCATTTTAAATTTGTTCATAATTTTTTCCATAATATCGAATAATATAGAACATTTAATATCTTACTTGTTCTTCAAATATTTTCAGGAGTTGAACAAACATCCTCTATATAAATTCAGTCTTACCAAATAAAATAAAATTAAAATCTTAGCTTCCATAAAGCTTGTTAGAATTAAACAAAAACAGTAATAAAACATCCTTAGTGTGGAAAAAATGTTTTTGATTAGCTACATTTATCAAGCTACAGGCACCAACTTAAATTTCTTGTTAGAATTGTCATTCAGTAAAACTCAATAAACTTTTGGCAGGCAGTATGCCAGGCCCATATACAAGGAAGAAATCTTGAACTGATTTGTCATCATCTACATCCATTTAAGCATTATTCTGATAAGTAACAAAAAAGCTTTTTTTACTTTTGGTCATTCTTTCACTTTCTTCTACAGAGTAAGCTTTGAGATGATAACAATTTTCGACCAAGAGATGTTTGCAGATGTCCACGATTTGAAATCTCCTGATAACGAAAACGTGCTTTTGCAATCATATCTTTCTCTCTATATATGTGTTTGTGAGTGACCGCTTATAGCGGTCAAATGCAAAGGTCTCAAAACCAAGTCAATAGTTAAATCGGTAGGCCGGAGATATAAGTTTACTCCAAAAATAAAATAAAATTTACCAATAAAACGTCTATTACTAAATTAGACACAGATCTAAAGACTACTCAAAAGTGAAAAGTTTTTTTTTTCCCTTGTGTATTAATATATGTATACTCGCGGCAAAAATTTTGCCGGGTCTTAAGACCAGCTATATGAAAGGTATCACTGGTCAACTCTAGTAATCCCATATTTCCCATTAAATTTTAATAAACCATAAAGGGAGATTGTAATATTTTTGTTTACTCTTGAGAGATATATTAAATTTCGTCAAAAATAAAATACATCTAGCATAATAAAGCAATAAATAAGTAAACAACAAATTACACAAAAATCTTTTGAAGACAATATATTTAAAGTAAAGTATTTTAAAATGTAATATAAAAGCAATATCACACTTACCCCGGACGTTTCAACATATTGCAGTGATCTTGAATAAATAATAATATGTAAATAAATAAGTATAATCAAGATCACTTTAAGATTTTATTTAAATTAATTTTTACTTTATTCATATTTACCATGATATGTATAAATATTCACTATATTGATAATTTATGAAAACTTCATTTTATTTAAGTAAAATAATAAAAGAATCTTAATAAATTTTTATAAGGTTATAATTTTAAGACGTATTAAATGTTACGGGTAAAGGATCGAGCAGGTGTTTCTCGCACAAACACGTCTGGCTTTGGCAGGGATCGACCGGGTGGACCGGCACAAAAAGTATTGTTTATCAGGTGTACGGCTGAGTCATAAAGTATAGACGAATTTATATTCGCATGTTTGTTTACCTTTTTCAAGGATCATATATGCGCTGTTTCCCCATGCGACCGATAATAGCAGCACCGTCGATTTACAATTTTGGAGGTGGATTCGTGTTTAACGAAAGTTGCCGTATGTTTTTATAAAGAGATTTACGAATAAAAGCGCGGACAGATAAAATTTCCGGGATTGCTGGTGAAAACCGCAATATTAGCTAGTCTAAAAGTAGGTGAAAACCACTTCCTCCCTCCTCTTTAATAGGATTATTTTAAATTCCGGACTTAGAAAAATTTTGAGATTTTCAATACTTATAAAATTTTTACAAGATTCTACACTTATAATAATTTTATTTTAAACATGCAGCGCGTATTACATTAAAATGTCTAGATGTATTCGAATAACTACCTATGTATGAAATACTTTTATTTTATGAACTCGGTTTTTGAATTTATTTAATTTCATTTTATTTTCTTCTTTCTAGAGAGTTTTGTTTTGCATGTAGGGTACTATGCCGTACGTTATGACAAAACCTTCTAGCATTTGTAATGATAATTTTGAATAGCATAATCATTTTTCTTTTCCGTATAATTTATTTTTCTTTTAAAATTTATTCATCCTACAAAGGATATTTGGAATTAATAATTTTGTTTATGTGTATATAGGTTATATATTAAGTGAATAAAATATTCATTGAGAATTATGGAAGAGTTTAATACGATGTATGAAGAGTTAAGGTGATTAAACAATATTTGTTATAAATGTGTGTATAGTGGCGTCTCAAAGTTCTTTATTTGTAGTGGTGTTTTTTGTATTGGAATTTCGTGAAAAAGGTAAAGTTTATTTTCTTTTAATGTATATATATTATTTCTTTTGATATGAGAATTAAATGTGTTTTGTAGTATTTGGGTGTTCAATATTAACGTGTTGAATAATACATCAGGGATGTGTGAAATGAATTATGTCATTATTTAATTCATAGCATGGAGTCCTGGTGAATTTGAAATACACGAATTGGTCTTGGTGGTACTGCGTTTGGGAGCGAGAAAAGGCACCAGGCAGAACTAATCAGGGCTAAGTTAATTTATTGAATACGCAGAGACGTTGTTTTATTTCACTTTATTTATTCAATTAAATATATATATATTCCTTAAGGAGTGTGCACATGATGATGTATGTTCGGGTTGTGTCCGACGAGCTGAAAATGACATGCTCGTAGGGTGGAACTTTGGGATACTCTTCGGTGTGAATTTGTTATCTGATGGTACTGTGTTGGGAGCGAGAAAAGGCGCCGGACAGGACTAATTAGGGCAAAGCCACTTCCTTAATGTCTATATTTTGTTAGCAAATTGTAGACCGCACAAATTTTTATTTTTATTTTTAAATTCCAGTACAATTCATCACGGTTAATTTATTTTAATTTTGATTGTTTACATGTATCTATGACAAATATTAATAATAATAATCACGTTCACATTTTTAGATATAAGCTTGCACGACATGATGATTTCATTTATTCTTTATTTCTTGTAGTATTTTATTCATTAGGATGTATAAATTTGGGATTATGACTGAATATTGATTTTTGATGTGTAAATATTTGTAGATTAAAACTTTTGAATTCATTTAAAATTATTTTATTTTAATAAATTAAGATGTTAAGATTTATTTTGTATTTTATTTCTTTACCTGACCTGGATATGATTAAAGAGAAGGAGAATCAAGTCATATTTTCTGCCCCTGAGAGAACTATTTATTTTCAAACTGAGCTAGTTACATGTAGAATGTTTTGCTTAACCTACCTTTCAGCAGAAAGTTCACCGTATCATAGTCTAGCATAAGGCCTAGCACTAGGATGCGTGCTTGACTCTCAGTTACGTATTAATTAAGTAAATTTAATTTATTTTATATATCTATAAATTTGTAAGAGTCACAGCATATATATGGACGCTAGCCAACGTGGGGCCATGATACATCTACATTTATATATATCATTTATTAACACTTTCTATAATATATATATGGCACCCAACGTAGTGGGGCAAAACTTTGCATTTACATTTCAAATATATTTACAATTTATTAGCAATTTCACATTTCCATATTATTCATATAATGCCCAATGTTCATGGTGTAAAAGATTTGCCGTTCCATATCATATATATGGCGACCAACGTAGTGGGGCAAAGCTTTTACATTTTAAACTGTTTAGATAAAAATTAATTGATTATTTAATATTCAAATAGCTGTGTAATTAAAGGGAGGTATTTTCACCTTTAACTGCATTTGAATAATTAATAAATATAATTCACAAATAAAATTTTGTCAAGTTTTGATTTATTTTTCTCCACAAATAAGTCTCTTTAAGTGCCAGGACAGATAAAGTAAATATGTCTGAGTATAAAGGCGAGGGTGAAAATCCTGAAAGTGGTATGGATACCAAATATTTATTTGAAACGTACAGGGAACCACAAGGCATTTCTTCTGTGACAGATTCAGAAAAGACGCTACCTCTTGATGAGGATGAAAATGTAACTGAAAATGTAAAAATTGAAACGAAAGAAATGCCAGGCGGAGACAGATTTGATATTTTATTTGAAAAACTTTTCTGTAAATTGGAATGTGACAAAATAGAAATGAAAGCTGAAATGAATGAGAAGTTTAAAGAAAACAAAGAAGAGATGAATAGAAACAAAAAGGAAATGAACAAGAAAATGGATGAGAATAAAATAGAGATACAAGCTGTAGTAAAGTCGATGAATGAGAAGATTGATGAAAGGATTAAAGCTTGTAGAATGGAAATGTCTACAATGAACTATAAATTAAAAGAAGATGTGAAACAGAGTGTTACACAGATCAATGAAAAAATTGAAGCAAATGAAAAGAAGTGCAAGGATAGCAGTAATTTTTTAATAGATGAAATGAATCAGAGGGCCTGTGTAGCAAGAGAAAATTTTAGACAGATAGAAGAAAGGATTGGAGGACAAGATGAGAAAATACAATTCTTGGAACTGAAGGTGGACAGTAGTGCCATGTCAGTTCAGAAAGAGGTTCAAAACTTAACAAGCAACTTTGAGGACTGTAAAGTTAAATATGGTGCATGCACAGACTCTCTTTTAAAGCTACAGGATATGACATTAAATTGTCAAGATACAATTAAGAATTTGAAAACGAGAGTTGAACAAGGTACAATTACACCTTGTGTTGTACCACAACAGATATCAATCGGCACGGAAAATATACCAAAATTTTCTGGGTATAACAAAGACAACCCAATGGCATTTCTTAAAACCATTAACACATATATTCGTGGTATCAATGATGATATGTCAAAGTTACATTTCATGAGAGGGTGTCTTAGAGATTATGCGTTATTATGGTATGATATGGTAATTGATGAGGTACAGACGTACGAAGAATTAGAGAATATGTTTATTAGGCAGTACTGGGGACAAACTCAACAAAGACGCATTAGACATGACCTTACTTTTGGAAAATATCGTTCCATTACATCTAGAGAGAATTATGTTATTCGGAAATATTCTTTCTTGAAACATATACAACCTGTGATCCAGGAGTGTGACATTGTTACCCAATTAGCCAATCATTTTGAGCATGAGGTAGTACAAGCAGTTGCTTTACAGGGTATAGACACCGTTGAGCAACTCTTGGAATTGGTAAAGCGTCTGGACGACGTGGAAGATAGGAGTGTGCCTCAGAATAAAAATGGGTATAAAACTGGTAACAATGGTAACTATTATAATCCTCAGCAAAGATATAATGGTAATAACCAACAAAGGTACAATGGTAATCGGTATCAGAATAATAGTTACCAGGGAGGAAGGGTGGAGAATGGTAACAACAAGAACATGGGTAATAATAGTAGTAGTAGTAATAATAATAATAATAATAATTGGAGACAGGAGGGTCATGTAACAAGAAGGAAATATGGGAAAAATGAAACAGAAGATACCCGAGGATTCAATAACGTAATTATAGAAAGTAAAGAAAATAAAACAGAAGCCGTAACAAGAGATGCGTCAAGAGGAGCAATAAAGAAGGACCTGGATTTTTGGTAGGTCCAACCAAAGGGAGAAAGAAGAAACAACAAAACAAGAGAAATTTTATAGATTTAAGTAATATAACCACTAAATTTCCACTGGTAGATGTTAAAGTAGGGGATGTATATGGTGTAGCTGTAATAGATAGTGAATTAGAATTGTCACTTTTAGATGGGGGATTATTTGATAAAAGGTTTGAAAAATTAGGTTTTTACAAGCAAGATAATGTATTTTGTATAAATATAGAGATGGGTGATGTAGAACTTGTAACACAATTTATTGTTACACCAAGATTAAAATATTGCTGCGTACTTGGGATGGATTTTTTGAGTCTATATACATCGAAATTGGAAAGGGAAAATAGAACCCTCCACAATAATAAAGTAAACATGTCTTGGGACAAAGGTGCTCAAGATGATAAAATATTAGTTAATAATTCAATCATTGATAATTTTGATAGGGACCTCACTTTAAAAATAAATAATGATAGTTTGATTGACAAGGATAAAGGTTCACACCATGTGGATGATCTTCAAAAAGAAGAGTCCATGTTTGCCACGGGTGACATAAATAATAAATGTACACACCATGTGGAGGGTCTTCAAAAGAAAGACGCCACGAAATATATGGGTGACATAATAAATAAATGTTCACACCGGGAAATAAATATGGGTGACAAAAATTTGATTTGCAACAAACAGATTAATAATGATAATGTGAGTGATCCTTTGACAAAAGATGTTAAATTATTTAATGGTAATGTAGATTTAGTAGTAGACTATGATAATTGTTTTAAAACAGAAACGACTCATCCATCTTCCCATAAGCAGAAATTAAGTGTTCAATTTAAAATTAAAAGTTTGTTAAAAGATGAAATTATTGAAAATTTAGTATATAATTTAATGAACCCCATCACAGTAGTAATTAAGGAATATTTAGATTATTTAGAAAACATTGAGAATAATAAATTAAGTTTATGTTTATTTCAATCAATAAAACATCAGCTACAACTCCCAAAATTAATAGAAACATTATTGTTAATAAGTACTAATGCAAAGTGGTTTGTAAACGTTAATTCTCTTTGGTTGGTACAGCTATATAAATGTTTCGTGAAATTATATCCAATAGTGGTAAATTTATTAGTGAATTTAAATAAAATTGTTCATAAGGAACAAAATATTTTACATTATGGGTATGTAAAGCCCGTACAGCATATATTAAACCCACATGATGAAAATGTGTCACATCATGTGAATGATAAAATGATTTTACAAGAGGGTGTGAAATTTATATGGACCCATGAGAGAATAGAGGTTTTGGATGCAGTTGAAAAGTACCCACAGCCCAGATACTTAAAAATGTTAAGAAGTTTTCCCAAAATAGTGGACTACAATTGCCACTTCATTTTAAGGGAACTCGATGATGCAATTATAATATTTGTAATACCTATGAAAGGTGTAAAATTTAAAGAATTTAAGTACACTTTTGTATATATAGTTATAAGTAGTTTAATTAATTTAGGTGTTTTAAATGTCATTTGTTTAAACTTTCTCGTCATGAAAGGAGTAAAGTTTAAAATAAACTCCAAGAGTTTTGCATATTTACTTCTGACTTGTATATAGATAGAATAAGCATATTATAGGGAAATTTCATGTCTCTATGCTTTACATCAATAATATTGTAAATAATGTATAAGTATATTAACTGGTATTTATGGGAAATCTTGAATTTATACCATTGGCATTAGCGATTCTCGCTTATAAATCGCAGATATTCCCATAGGGATATTTATGCAGTGATCTTGAATAAATAATAATATGTAAATAAATAAGTATAATCAAGATCACTTTAAGATTTTATTTAAATTAATTTTTACTTTATTCATATTTACCATGATATGTATAAATATTCACTATATTGATAATTTATGAAAACTTCATTTTATTTAAGTAAAATAATAAAAGAATCTTAATAAATTTTTATAAGGTTATAATTTTAAGACGTATTAAATGTTACGGGTAAAGGATCGAGCAGGTGTTTCTCGCACAAACACGTCTGGCTTTGGCAGGGATCGACCGGGTGGACCGGCACAAAAAGTATTGTTTATCAGGTGTACGGCTGAGTCATAAAGTATAGACGAATTTATATTCGCATGTTTGTTTACCTTTTTCAAGGATCATATATGCGCTGTTTCCCCATGCGACCGATAATAGCAGCACCGTCGATTTACAATTTTGGAGGTGGATTCGTGTTTAACGAAAGTTGCCGTATGTTTTTATAAAGAGATTTACGAATAAAAGCGCGGACAGATAAAATTTCCGGGATTGCTGGTGAAAACCGCAATATTAGCTAGTCTAAAAGTAGGTGAAAACCACTTCCTCCCTCCTCTTTAATAGGATTATTTTAAATTCCGGACTTAGAAAAATTTTGAGATTTTCAATACTTATAAAATTTTTACAAGATTCTACACTTATAATAATTTTATTTTAAACATGCAGCGCGTATTACATTAAAATGTCTAGATGTATTCGAATAACTACCTATGTATGAAATACTTTTATTTTATGAACTCGGTTTTTGAATTTATTTAATTTCATTTTATTTTCTTCTTTCTAGAGAGTTTTGTTTTGCATGTAGGGTACTATGCCGTACGTTATGACAAAACCTTCTAGCATTTGTAATGATAATTTTGAATAGCATAATCATTTTTCTTTTCCGTATAATTTATTTTTCTTTTAAAATTTATTCATCCTACAAAGGATATTTGGAATTAATAATTTTGTTTATGTGTATATAGGTTATATATTAAGTGAATAAAATATTCATTGAGAATTATGGAAGAGTTTAATACGATGTATGAAGAGTTAAGGTGATTAAACAATATTTGTTATAAATGTGTGTATAGTGGCGTCTCAAAGTTCTTTATTTGTAGTGGTGTTTTTTGTATTGGAATTTCGTGAAAAAGGTAAAGTTTATTTTCTTTTAATGTATATATATTATTTCTTTTGATATGAGAATTAAATGTGTTTTGTAGTATTTGGGTGTTCAATATTAACGTGTTGAATAATACATCAGGGATGTGTGAAATGAATTATGTCATTATTTAATTCATAGCATGGAGTCCTGGTGAATTTGAAATACACGAATTGGTCTTGGTGGTACTGCGTTTGGGAGCGAGAAAAGGCACCAGGCAGAACTAATCAGGGCTGAGTTAATTTATTGAATACGCAGAGACGTTGTTTTATTTCACTTTATTTATTCAATTAAATATATATATATTCCTTAAGGAGTGTGCACATGATGATGTATGTTCGGGTTGTGTCCGACGAGCTGAAAATGACATGCTCGTAGGGTGGAACTTTGGGATACTCTTCGGTGTGAATTTGTTATCTGATGGTACTGTGTTGGGAGCGAGAAAAGGCGCCGGACAGGACTAATTAGGGCAAAGCCACTTCCTTAATGTCTATATTTTGTTAGCAAATTGTAGACCGCACAAATTTTTATTTTTATTTTTAAATTCCAGTACAATTCATCACGGTTAATTTATTTTAATTTTGATTGTTTACATGTATCTATGACAAATATTAATAATAATAATCACGTTCACATTTTTAGATATAAGCTTGCACGACATGATGATTTCATTTATTCTTTATTTCTTGTAGTATTTTATTGATTAGGATGTATAAATTTGGGATTATGACTGAATATTGATTTTTGATGTGTAAATATTTGTAGATTAAAACTTTTGAATTCATTTAAAATTATTTTATTTTAATAAATTAAGATGTTAAGATTTATTTTGTATTTTATTTCTTTACCTGACCTGGATATGATTAAAGAGAAGGAGAATCAAGTCATATTTTCTGCCCCTGAGAGAACTATTTATTTTCAAACTGAGCTAGTTACATGTAGAATGTTTTGCTTAACCTACCTTTCAGCAGAAAGTTCACCGTATCATAGTCTAGCATAAGGCCTAGCACTAGGATGCGTGCTTGACTCTCAGTTACGTATTAATTAAGTAAATTTAATTTATTTTATATATCTATAAATTTGTAAGAGTCACAGCAATATGTAGTTTTAAAAATGCAGAGAAATTACCATACTAATAAAACAAGCAATGGTGAAATAATTGATGTTTAGAAAGGTGGCTGAACTATTAAAAAAAAAGTATTTGATATATGGGCTACAAAAAATCTTGATTTAAATAATATTCCAAAATTTAAACACCCATAGCAATTGCGCTGTAAATACCAAGGTACATACATATTAGGCAAACATGCCCCAGGTAAAAAGTCTTAGAATGCAGATATAGTAATATAATCAAAAATTTTGAATTAAATTATAATGAAAAACCCATAATTTTTACTAGAGTTGACCAGTGATACCTTCCATATAGCTGGTCTTACGACCTGACAAAACTTTTGCCGCGAGTATACATGTGAAACTGATCACAAGTATTTTGGCATATCTACATAGTAAAAATATGTTTCAAACATTCGAAATACTAATATAAACAAATAATTGTATATTCACATTCTGCAAATTTCGAAAATTATTGTACATATCTTTGTTTCAGTTGTTATGCATAAAGACAAAGATGAAAATGGGGGCCTCCACCGTCCTAGAGATCTTACGGCGTTCGACCATACGCCCCTAGACGGTGAAATGTTTTTGCAGGTAAGCTCCGCTTAGCCATACAGAATAATAAGCACAAATTAGTTATTTACGAACCAAGTGCGGGAAGACTATTTCCCCGCATGAGCGCACATTGTAAGCACGAGCGACCGCAGGAAGCGAGTGCTTTTAATTGCGCGAATGCGTGGAAGATGTCTTCACGCAAGTGGTTTGTACAATATTTTTTGTACAAACATTAAATTAAAAAAATATTATTGATTAATGTCATTGGTATCATACCTAACCTAAGATAGATTAATTAATTTAAGCATTTCATGTACGTAACTATTACTCACCTTTCCCTAAAATTAAGTTATTATATTCTTACACAATGCAAACATGAGGTATTTATTCTTATATTTATAAATGTATAGTACATTTATTGCGTTTTTTGGTTTAAATACAAACAATTCCGAACTGCCAATATGAATGTCGATGTGGTACAAATAGATGGCGCGTGAATCTTGCTTAAGATGTCGCTTAAAATATTGTCAAATAGATGGCGCCACAATTTTTTTCGATGAATTTTTAATTATTACTCCTATTTCCCCAACTTTTAGTGAAGAATAGTGGAGGGAAGTAGCATTTTATAGACTAAATTTTATTACTACCAAGTTAGATTTTTTTTTAAATGTCCCAAAGTGCCAGTGTTTTTTTCAATTTTTACAGTCGCCTCAACCAGGAAAACGTATTTCCCAGTCGAGCTACACGCGCGCCAAATGTGACTTTACAGGCGGCGAGTACAAAAAAACTTTTTCATTAAGCACAACAAGTAAAGCAAAAGAAACTGAATAAAAAAGCAAAATTGTGAAAAACTTCTACTACTCTTGAAGTGACCAAATTTAATCTGTGCCATAAAATATCAATAAATGGTACATCCTCACTTTTGAAAGTTAATATTTAAGACGGGATTACTTAAAAAGCAGTTTGGGAAAGCCTATCGATATTAGTCGATTAAATCATGTTCATATGGAAGAGATATTAAAATAACTTTGATTAGTATAAGGATTATATCTTAATGTGCTCATAATTATCTATGAATTTTAACTTCTTATAAATATGCTGCTTCAATAGTTTCTTTCAATGCAAATTACAAACTGGAATGAATTAATGGATGTATTTAATTATTTAATTTATTTTCCGATCGATCATTTATACTTCAGCAAATCTTTACGTTTCTAAATTTCTGCCCTTGCTTGAACTGAATATAATATTCAAAAATAAAAATGAAAAGTGATAGAACTAATATCAAGAGGTAAATACTATTTACATATATACTTTTATACGCAAAAATGTAAATGGCATTTACCTCTTGATGTTAGTTCTAGCATCTAAGTATTTAACACTTTTCATTTTCATTTTTGATTGGTAGTGCCGTTTAATGGCTCTATTATACGGGATACACTTCTTACATGCAGGTTACTCTATCAACGTACCTTATCCATACTTTAGGGAAATATTTGGCGTTCTTTTTGAAATCTATTTCAAAATTACTCATGAATAAATCGGCAATAAATAGGGGCAAGCAATTTCCCATGGCAGTCCCATGTCGTTGTTCATAAAATTTACCTTCTATTTGAAAACAGTTATGAGACATATAAAGAGATGCTAACTGCATGTATTCATCTATTATAGCCTTTTCAATATTGTTGTTATGAAGCAAACGTTCCAAATATTTCAGGGTTTCTGGAATCGGTACTGAAGAAAACAATGACCTGACGTCAAACGAAATCATAATCTCACCTTCTTGCAACTTATAATGTTTGATTTTTTGAATGAACTCCAGCAAGTGTTTTACTGCAAAGCTATCTTGTTGCAATGGTAAATTTTTGAATTCATTAGTAGCCATTTAGACAGCAAATAAGTCGGTGAGTTTATACCTGACACAATAGGTCTCATCGACTTACTGGGCTTATGTATTTTAGGTAAACAATACATTCTTGGCATGACCGGATTAGATACATTTAACCGAAACTTGAGTGACGAAGTTATCAATTTTGGACAATTATTCAACGCACTCTTAGTTTCCCTGACTAATTTTGGCAATGGATTTTTGTTTAAACACACGTACGGACCCGTACTAATAAGTTCTTGAACTCGGCAAAAATAGTCCGATTTATCCAAAATTACTAACGTGTTACCCTTATCGGTCTTATAATAAAAGCAAACTTTTGATCTGAGATTTTTAATAATGTTTAATTCCCTACTATTTCTGTTTTGTTTATGTAGTTGTAAGTTCCTTTCAATTTGAACCTTGCAACCCTCCCTAATAAATAGTTTCGATGATTCATCAAGACTCTTTATGGGAGTTTCAATGCCAGCAATAACTTCTTTGAAAGGGATCTTACCACTAGGTATACAATATTTCAAACCTTTATTTAATAAATTTAACTCTTCCGCGTTAAAAGTATCAGATTAATGGTTAACTATAAGTGTATCTTTCATAGAACATACCTTCTGACATTTATTGGCGTACGGACAAAGCTTTTGAAATTTATTATTGAGTTTCATAACTTTCTTTTCAAGTTTATAGTTAGTACGATCTTTCTATGAAAATGACACCAATGTTCAAATTCAACATTAGTTAAATTTTTTGTTAATTTAAGATGTAAACTATATAATTCTATTTCTAGTCTACTATGCTTACTATACTGATATTTAATTTCTGAACTCAACCACTTGTCTTTAGCAGCTTGAATTACTTTATCAGATATTCTACAATTCATAGTAACATTTACTTTCATGGATTTTGGAAAAACACTCTCGCGTTTGCAACGTTTCAGAAATTTAATATCAGCGTCTAATAGTCTTACCTTAGTAAATAAACCATGGAACTTGTTCCACTCCTCAAACTTATAAAACAAGTGCATAATGATAGAGAACTAGATAGTTATGAGAGTATATACATTCACAAAAATAGAAATAAATTAATGAATTCAGATAACGGACCGATCCCCTAATCTTGTTTATATAAGTTTGTAGTGTAAAAGATACCCTATTAGGTATCGTTAGTTTTTCATAGAATATTAGAATTAAAGGATAGGATTATAGTATTAAGCGTGACGAATTTAACGGTACATTGATCAGGTAGCGATAATGATGTAGTTAATAGCTTAAGTATAAGTACAAATAAGCCATCCCTGTAAATTGGAAATCAGTGTTGTTCTGTTACGCTATCGTGTGTAGACAACGCGATTTTTAATTCAGTGCTACTGAAGATGACAACTTAGTTGTCGAAATACGTATTTAGCCTTTTTGTGCTTTAGTGTGGTGAAGATGTTTTAGTGTTTTTGTGTAGTTTCAAGCCACAGACTCCAAGTTTAGTTTCTTAATTTTAAAGCTGATTTGAAACTCATTTATGGAATAAGATGTAAAAATGCATGATGTAAGCTTAATTGCAAACTATTTGAGTAACAGCATCTTACTACTATTTGATCTGCACGCGCCTAGAAGAACAATTTGCATAACTAAACCGAAAGCACCGCGGATGACGGAGACTATTACACAAGTAATTGAATTGCGTAAATTTAAAAATTCGAGGTCTCAGGTGGAGTGGGACAATTACAAAGCTATAAAAGTTTTTGTAACTTCTGCTGTACGCAATAACAAAAAGAGAGCCTATTTAGAATTTATAAACCGACAGAATAATAATAAGCTATTGTGGCAAACTATGAATAACTTAACAATTACTCGTAAACGAAAACGAATCAATGTTCCAGACCATCTGAGCGATGTAGAACAAATTAACAAATTACTTTGAGTAGTTCAGCGCCAGGATAACTCCTGATCGCGACACTTTAAGATTTTATGAGAGTTATAATTTTTACTAGTAATAACTTTAGCTTCAATTTTGTCAACAGTTGTGATGTTCTTCGATATGTGTCAGAAATTAAAGCTAACGCAACTGGTCTGGATGGTATTAATATTAGTATGCTCAAACATTACTTACCTGAAATTACTGAATATATAAGATACCTAATTCATCAATGCTTTTACTACAATGAATTTCCAGATATCTGGAAGAAGGCTGTAATCATTCCTCTCTGTAAAGTAAATTACCCAACAGAATTCGGTCAACTTCGTTCTACTAGTATTTTCCAAAATAATCGAAGAAGTTATGAATGGGCAAATTTATACATACTTTACCACTACCAGTATTTTACCACATTGACAGTCAGATTTCCGTAGACGTCACAGCACGAGTACTGCTCTCCTTAATGTGACCAAAGACATAATCGCTGCTTTCGACGATAATAAAATCAGTATCTTAACTTTACTCGATTATTCCAAGGCATTCGATAGATGACATCACAATTTACTCATTGCCAAATTAATGTGCTTTAAATTTGATATAAACGCGTGCAGGTTGCTCTTTTCTTGTCTTTCAGATCGGACACAAACATTATGCTTTAATAATACACACTACCCAGAAGTAGTAATAACTAATGGCACGCCACAATGATCTGTAATTTCACCATTACTCTTTATATAGTACAAAGCTGACTTCGTTGATGCCATTAATCATTGCACTCCACTTTTGTTTGCAGATGATAGTCAATTATATTGTAGCAGCGATCTTGACCAGCTACAGACATACTTAAACTATATGAATAGGGACACATAAAGCTTGGTAAAAATATCTAAAACCCATTGTCTTAAAATTAATGCCCTAAAATCATCAGTGATACTCTTCTCTAGAAGGACACATGGGACGTCGGTATAAGGGTTGAAAATATTACACTTCACACGTCAGGAATTTGAGGTTGTTGAGTGACAACAACTTAAGATTTAGATTATTATTTAGAAAATTATCACCTTTAAACTCATGATTTTGTTGTGTGATTCTCTAGTCCTATCACATTTCAATTACTGAAACGTCGTCTACGGTTCGTATTTAGACTGTGAGTATATGATTAAGATTCAAGGACTGCAAAATTCATGCATTCGATTTATCTAACCCTAGAAGGGAGCATGTATCTCCATACCTAAATGAACTTGGTTGACTGAGCATGTACAACCACAGACTACCTTATCTGTGTACACTTATTTATAATACAATTGCAGCCAATGTTCCTAAGTACGTATATTGCCGATTTATTAATTAAACAAAATATGATTCACGAAAGACATCTAAGGTAAGTATATGGACTACTTATCTGTCCCACAATATCGCACCGCCATCTATGAGCGATCATTTCCTTACATCGCATCAAGGCATTACAATGTTCTACCGCAGAATTTGAAGGAAATGCTACTTATTAAACATCTTGTGTATAAGTCTAGTTCGAGAAATGTTCAGGCAGGAATGTTAAACAATGTGATATTATTTTTGTAATAGTGTAACTTTGCGTTGGCAGACAGTTATAATATTGTAATATTGATCTTTTGCATTTATTATGAGTGGTTGAGTTGAACAATACATGCTGGACTCCGTCTGAATAAGACCATTATTATTATTATTATTATCTCTAGACAGATCATATAAAATTTTCATGTTTTCTTTATGATGCGTTACCCACGAGGAAAAAGCCAGTTATTTAAAGAAAGAATAACTAAAAAATAAGAATTTAGAACTTAAAGCGAAAATATTAAAAACAAAAGTCTATAATAATTAATCTAAAAAAGGCTTTACTTCAACCGCTTAGTATTCAATTAGAACTTAAGATATAAAGTATTAAAGCATTGCCAAAATATGGAGAATGTTTTAAGCACATTTGAAAACAGTTTTCTGAATTATCGTAAGCAAAGCTGGAGGAAAGTGTCTTTGTAGGATCTAGGCATCAGAAATCTGGAAGCAAACAAGAAAAAAGCCTGCAAATCTTTCAAACTAGTTGTTTTTGAAAACAAAAGATACACTAACTACAAATATCTGCGATGGTAGAAGAGATGTTGACAAACTCCAAAATTTTAGACTGTAGTATGAACTTAAAGTATATTTTCTGTAATCACATCTGAAAAATTCTCCTAAAGTTTAGATACAATTAGCGAGGATAATGTAGAAGATTCCAACAAATCATAAAAGCAATAAAAAGCTTTATCAAGGAAGATATATTATCACCATAGCCGACTAGAATGAGTCTCTGGCAACTCCGCTAGCATTGGTAACATTTTTCAAAATATGCAATCGTTTTGTGATAAAAATCGATGTAATTATTACGGATACATAAGATAAAGTAAAATATCTGGGTGTAATACAATCCAGTCATCATGAGTATACATTCATAACTTATAGAAAGTCTCATCGAGGGGCGGTATTCATATAAAACTTCAACAATGCAATAGCAACAATATATTTTAGCATATAATTTACACTATTCTTTTGTTGGCACCTTATATCTAAGTTGGTAAATTTCCATTTGCCAAAATAGCCCTGACATAAACTTCTACTGGCACTACCGAATATAACCTAATTAGATTATATTGAAAAATCTAATCAAATTCGTCAAATTTTGAACTTGGGTAATTTTTGTGATATTTTATTTTATATTATATTTATTTGAATCGGTATTGATAGATTTTTAACTGTATTTCCTAGATTACAATTTATTTAAAATATCGGCAAATACTAAAAATTGTCACAATTACTTATTTTGTATTTATTGATTTTGCAGGCGCTGAATGGATTTCTAATGATATTAACATGCGAGGGTGAGGTGTTCTTCGCGACACACAGCATAGAGGGTTACCTGGGCTTTCATCAGGTGCGTACCGCTTTCATCCGCCCTTGCTCCATAGATCTCAAGAGTTATTTTGCAGTCTGATATAGTTCACCAATCCGTTTACGAACTGGTGCATTCCGAGGACAGAGAGGAACTGCAGAGGCAGCTGATGTGGAATTCCTTTCTGCCGCCGGAATCAGCCAATATCGGTTTACAAGATGTGCTGCTGCCGGACAACTGTCACCTGTTAGAACGCAGCTTTACTGTGCGCTTCCGATGTCTACTAGACAATACTTCCGGGTTCTTAGTAAGTTATCGGTGATTTTTAAATTTTAATATAAGTTATGTTTAACAAAACTACCTCTATCCAATTTAAACAAAGAGCAACTATAATATTTATATCAGTCTCTTATTAACTAACCAGATAGAAGAATTATATGTCTTACAAAGTAAGTAATAAAATAGTTTAATAAAATATAAGTTTCATGAGAAATGATCTTTTGTTCACGAGTTTTCTAAAGAACGAGTGTGCAAATGACTTATGAAATGTGTATTTTATACTATTTTTTGTATTTCAGGTTTCAAATATCCAAAAAGATTTAAAATAATAGATACCTATCTAAAATAATTCGATACTTTTAAGGCATTTAATGTTTTTGAAGTTGGTTACACTGACTTTTAACTTGAATATTTCAAAAAAAAAAATATTATTCTCTTCCTCCCACTCATGATATACATACATACATACATACCTACCATATAGAAAATCTAATTGGTATACATACAATAAGTAAAGTACTTAAAAAAAATATCTAATCGCAATACCTTGTACATTGCTTTACATTTTCATGTATCTAATAGCGGACGATTTAATAACAATATAGTTATATATAGGATCATGTATTCCCATAGGAATTGTGACCGCTCGTTTCTGTTTGAGCTCTAGCGTTTTTCCATTCTTGCCTTACACTAAACTGTTATTCAACTTTGTTTCCTCAGTTATCCTCCTCCACGCATCTCGCCCCCCCTCTTCTTCTACGTGTGTTTGATCTCCATGTCGTAATTTTCTTTACTTCCCTGTTATTTTCCATCCCTCTTATGTGCCGTACAATTGAAGTCTTTTTACTTTTCGGTGCTTTACGATCTCTTCTCCTTTCAAGATGTTTTCTATTTCGAAGTTCATTAGCCTTCTATATTCCCCATCTGCCACTTCCTTCGAGTCATATATTTTTTTTACAATTTTCCTCTCTTACTTTTCAGTATGTTTCTGTATTTATAATAAGTTCTTGTCCTCCGTGTACCGTATGATCTATCTCCATGTTTCTGTCATTCACTGTTTAACTGTTTATCATTACTCCATCATCATCCGTCATTACTTATTACTTAAAGTTTTTCAAACTCGTAATTTCCTATCTTTTTTTAATAAAAATTAAACGGCATGAAATATGGAAAACATCAGGTGTGGCTGAAGGTTACATTAATAGTTCCACTTAGAAAAAGGTTGAGGTTGCTCATATACTTTTTGATGCACCTAATACATCCAAAATCACACATAATTTAACGATTTCTAATGTAATAGACAGGTAATGTGAATCAACAGAAATTTCAACAAAGCATATTGTGTTCTCAGAATCTGCCTGAAAATCCATTAATACACACTAATCTAAATTCAGGGTTCAGAAAATACACACATTATACACACAATGTTCTGTTCAAAATCAACCAACACATATTTTTATTTTCATTACAATTATGTGCGTCTTTAAAATTCGTACGGCACCGAACACAGACATGTACGTGTACATATTTTTATTTTCATTACAATTATGTGCGTCTTTAAAATTCGTACGGCACCGAACACAGACATGTACGTGTTTTATTTTTATATTTGGTTCCGTACACGGACATGTACTGTACACGTATTGTTCGAACACAGACATGTACGTGTTTTATTTTTATATTTGGTTCCGTACACGGACATGTACTGTACACGTATTGTTCGATTCGAACACACTTAAAGCGTACATGTCGACGTGTACCT
This sequence comes from Amphimallon solstitiale, assembly GCA_963170755.1. Lineage (NCBI taxonomy): Eukaryota > Metazoa > Arthropoda > Insecta > Coleoptera > Scarabaeidae > Amphimallon > Amphimallon solstitiale. Next base: position 117,424,174 of record OY720682.1, on the reverse strand, counting down.
ATACTTTAAGTTCGTGTACGCGTACGTGTACGCTAAAAAATAGATACATGAACGATAGACATGTTCGAGTGTGTTTCCATATTTATTAACAGCATTATTCAAAGTTCAGAAAAATACGCACACTGTATAAAATACTCGTACATAAATGTAAACAAACACAGCTCGAAGCAACCAACACATATTTTTATTTTCATTACAATTATGTGTGTCTTTAAAATTCGTACGGCACCGAACACAGCCATGTACAGTACTAACCAAGTTAAGATCCAAGCTCTCAAAGAAGTCTCTTTCTAATATTTTAATAACAAAATTAAACTTTGACTTGCTCGACTGTGCAGCTCTTAAAATAGAAAACACCTGAAAACAGTGAACAACAACAGATAAATTTTAGCCGCATAGAGAAATTCATATGTTTTTTTGTCAACTATTTTTGTTTTGTTTTGTTATTTTATTTTATTTTTTGGGTTATTTCTTATTTATTTAATTATGTATTTAAATTCTTTTAAATAAATTTGGTTGAAACAATTGCTGTAATTTTTTTTATGTATACATATCAAAAAATTCATTTCTTTTGCATTTTCACTAATACGTTGTCATATTGAAAAATTATTGCAATAATCTTGTTAATGTAAAGTGATGAATTGAAATTTCAAAGCCTCGCTAAGAATTAGTGATAGTTATTGATTTAGGTAGAACCACCTGGAATTCCCGCAATTAGTATTAGCGGCAATTTAATGAGGGGAATTTCTGCATTTCACCCGAAAAACTTGACCTTTTTGTAGCACGCAGGTATTTTTTATATGGAAATATCCAATACAATTAAAGCAACAACAAAGGCATACACAGCAACTATGTACACGTTGCAAACCATAAATTTTGCTAACTTCATGCCTGGTTTTCATTCTGCATAATGTTGTTAATAAATATGGAAACACACTCGAACATGTCTATCGTTCATGTATCTATTTTTTAGCGTACACGTACGCGTACACGAACTTAAAGTATAGGTACACGTCGACATGTACGCTTTAAGTGTGTTCGAATCGAACAATACGTGTACAGTACATGTCCGTGTACGGAACCAAATATAAAAATAAAACACGTACATGTCTGTGTTCGAACAATACGTGTACAGTACATGTCCGTGTACGGAACCAAATATAAAAATAAAACACGTACATGTCTGTGTTCGGTGCCGTACGAATTTTAAAGACGCACATAATTGTAATGAAAATAAAAATATGTACACGTACATGTCTGTGTTCGGTGCCGTACGAATTTTAAAGACGCACATAATTGTAAGGAAAATAAAAATATGTGTTGCTTGCTTCGAGCTGTGTTTGTTTACATTTATGTACGAGTATTTTATACAGTGTGCGTATTTTTCTGAACCCTGATGTCTAATCTTCGAATGATACAGTAAACATTTATCACAGTTGCACTATCCAAAATGATATATAAATTTCACTAAAATTACTATAAATTTTAGCATGCAACTCTGTTTAATAGTTTATATTGTTAATTACGAGGGCGTATTTTTATGTTTTCTACCTAGCCATGAAAAAAGCACATAAGAGAACAAAAAAAAAATATTTTTCTACATAACTCCCTTCAACACTAATACACTTATTCCATCCTTTTTCCAGTTGCCCCATACCCTCAGAAAAAAATTGCTTCGGTAACCCAGCAAAATATTCTTCAACAGCTTCTTTGAGTTCTTCACCAGAAGCAAAACGCTTTCCTCTGAGATGCTTTTTTACATTTTTGAATAAGAAGAAGTCTGACGGAGCTAGGTCGGGGCTATAAGGTGGATGCCTTAACTCTATAAACCCATAGTCATTGATTATCTGCTGAACTTTGTTTGCTTTATGAACCCGACAATTGTCGTGCAGCAACAAGTTTTTTTGTGGATAAGAATGCGGGCGTTTTTCTTTTAATTTTTAATTGTGTTTCCGTAGCCCTCTCCATTTATGGTAGACCCTCTCGGTATATATTCAATAAGAAAAACTCCTTCAGCATCCCAGAAAACAGTTGCCATCAGTTTTTTTTTCCAGAAAATTGTGTCTTGGCCTTTTTTGGTGGTGGAGAGTCTTTATGAACCCACTGCATGGATTCTTGTTTAGTAGGAGGGTCCCAGTAATATACCCAAGTCTCATCCCGGGTAATAATTCGAGATAAAAATGTTTTGTCCCTCTCCAACTTGACCAAATTTTCTTGAGAAACTTCTTTTCTGCACAATTTTTGTTCAGGTGTAAGCAATCTGGGTATCCACCGTGCAGACACCTTCTTCATACCCAAATCGTCATGCAAAATTTTGAAAACACTTGTTTCGGATATACAGACTACATTGGCAATGACAGAGATCTTTACACGCCGATCTTTCAGTACCAAATTTTCGACTTTTCGCACAATGTTTTCAGTTCGAGCTTCAACGGGTCGTCCGGACTTTGGTTCATCATTGATTGACTCTCAGTCCCATCGAAAGAGTTTAGACCAATATTTTACTTGGAAATAAGATGGTGTATCTTCCACATATATAGCAACCATTCTTTCATGAATTGCTTTTGGACCATTGCCTTCCTTTTTCAGGAACTTTATTACCCTGCGATGTTCAACTTTAGTTTCACTCATTTTATCGAGAAATGGACCGTCTCAATCCCTATACACAGCATAAACTAGACACAACTTAGCACATGTACTTCTAACAGTGACAGCAATTTTTCAATAATTTGTTTGACATCGTCACTCATTTGTTTCATGGCTAGGTAGATAACATAAAAATACGCCCTCGTAGTATTAATAAAACATTAGCAAGTGCCTCTTTTGTCCTTTCTTCAGTGTATACTTCACATGTTTGTTACTCTACAACGTTTATATTTGACTTTTAAAAATAAAATACTTTGTTATAATATCTGTAACCAATTACAAAAAGAAAAAGATAACATTACAGTGTTATAAAGACATTTTATAACCAAAACGAGTTTCATAAAGTGAATTTTATGCAAACCGCAATAGAAAAATAATATATTATACACTTCACTGCCATTTATCCAATTCATAGGTTTCTTAGCTTCTAGAATAAAACTGTGTCGTCATTTTTTCTTCTGATACCGACGTTTCGTCTACTATCCTAGTGGACTTCCTCAGAGCTGTTGCTTCTACAACATAGCGAAAGCAGCAGAACAAAAGACGACGACACGGTTTAATCCCAGAATTCGTAATACATTCACAGACAGTACTTTTCAACACTGGTATATTATGCGAGCAATAATTTCCTTAAAATTAATTAAAAAAGTAACTACCATGATGTTTAGCGCTTGGATATACGGGGACGAGTCAAGGTCCTACATGGTCAAAATCGTAAATCCGAGGAACCCCCGCTAGCACTTTTTGCAATTTGCACACCTTTCGGACCGCCTTCCTTACTAGAGATTCCACAAAAAGAAGTCATGTTCAAGAGCAAGCACAAATTGGATCTGGCCTTAGTTTCCATGGACCAAAGGTTGATAAAGCATATTTTTTTCAATGACGATCACGCCTCCAATAAAAAGATTTTTTCTTGCTTTATTTACAGAGGTAAGATGCTGCTCGGTTATTCAGATTCTGAACTGGCCAACATGGGTGGATACGATTTAGTCCACTATGATGATTTGGCATACGTGGCGAGTGCTCATCAAGAACGTAAGTTGACAAGTGGCATGTGACTTTTATTTTTTATATTTATATTTAAACTTATTTCTTCAGTATTGAAGACGGGTGCTTCTGGAATGATAGCTTATAGATTTCAAACCAAAGAGGGTCAATGGCAATGGTTACAAACTAGTTCGCGTCTTGTGTACAAAAATTCTAAGCCAGATTTTGTTATTAGCACGCATCGGCCATTAATGTAAGTATTACATTTTTAATTTTTGTGTCAATAACCTTAAATAGTCACAAAGTAATTAAACCATTCCTTCTGTCTTTCTCTTTAATAACTCTCTCTTAAAAATTAAATAACATAAAAATTAAAAATTTATCTTCACTAAACAGCGAAGATAAATTTTGCATTTTAGAAATTGTTGAAGCCATTTACACATCAAGTTTTGCAAATCAAGTTAGGTACAACATATAACATAAGGTATATCTACTGTACAATAACTACTTTAAAAACAGTTTTATAAGCAAAATAACTAGTGCCCATTGTCTCAAGAATTTAAAAATATTTTTTATATAGAGTGTTCAGTTTTGTTGTAATAACATACAACTTTATAGTTTTAAATGGAGAACCCAGTATATTATTGCATTTTCGATTACTGTGATTATTTGTTGATTTCTTAGTAAATTTAGAATGCCATTGTTTGGGAAACGTTCGTATATTAAAGCAAAAATTTTATAGTCGTCAGATGTCTCATATTCTACTTTCTTTTCAAATATATATGAAAAAAGAAATAATTATTTTACTGCGGCTAATACGTAAATAGTGCAAGGAATTAATATCCAGTGAATTTAGACAAAAGATTTGATTAATTACTTTAATTAAGTAAGTTTTAAATTTTATCACACACATAAAGGAAATTATTGTTATCCTTGCTGCCTGTATTGTTTTTCAAGTAACATTATTAAGTTCACAATTCAATATTTGGTTTCTTCAGAAAATAAATTATCATGCGTTTAATATATTTTGCCTACATCCAGTAAAGTTTATTTCGTGGCGTTAATTGTGTGTTAGTTACAAGTAACTCTCCAGGCTGCAATAATCCCAATTAATATGTCATATATTACAGGGAGGAAGAAGGACGCGATCTTTTAGGAAAAAGAACAATGGACTTTAAAGTCAGCTATCTAGACGCTGGTCTTCCTAACAATTACTTCTCAGAGTCGGACCAGCTACTACCAAACACACCATCCGTTGCTCAACATAACCTCAGCACAACACCGTCACGGGTGAACAGAAGATACAAAACGCAGCTTAGAGATTTTCTGTCGACATGTCGGACGAAACGCAAATTATCACACAGTTCTTCAAGCGGCCAAGTTACCCCTCCGGCGAACACTTCCGTAACTGGCACAATGGTCAGTCCCATGCCAACGGTAGATTACATAGCGGCAGATGGTTGTACAGCCTATAATATGTACACGACTCCTTACGCAACAACGGCTGCAGATCACAGTCTGTCACCGTACATGAGCCACTCAAATTTCCAACATACTCTGTATCCATCGACAACTGCCTTAGAAAATCGTTATTTAACAACGACAGAAAACCTGTTTCATCAATATCGACCACTTAGTACTTATTATCCTGAATATCACTCGCCCGCAGCTAGTCCATACGTAGGGAATGGTTTTTTGGACATGTCATCAAGAACATCGGTCCCAACGTATGACCCTGCGGCGACAACGAGTACTCATCATTCCTCGTATAGGGCGGCTGTAATGCCAGTTGATGATAAGATATATTCCTGCCAACAAGTTGTTGAAACACCGCCAGCTAAATATCCAACGTATGTCGATAGCTCGAGAGGTTACGTAGTAACGAACTCTACGAAGTGTCTCGACGTTTCGTGGCCTTATTCAGTTAGTCCATCTTCAGGAATAATACAACCCGTGCAAGTGATGAGTACTCAGTTAGACGTGGGCAAAACATGTGCGAAAATAAAGCATACTGGTTCAGTTGATGGTATATCATCGAATCATTCGACGTCTCCAGCGAATAGTGGTCTTCTAACACCAAAAATGGAAGAAATAAAACCTGACGCGAACATGATTCAGAACGAGCACAATATAAGTCAACATAACGCTGTCACGACGCAACATTTTTCTCCGATTACCACCTCCAGTATGCAGGAAATTCCACGCCAAACGGTGCTGATGTGGGGTTCTAACCATCTACAACATAACTCGCCTGGGCCTACGAACAGATCACCTGCTAGTGTTGTTGAATACGGATCTGCACCCTCTTCGGCAGGCTGCGATGCGTTGAAAAGTCTGGCCGAAATAAGTAATCCGGATATTTGCAAGTGGAACGGAGATAACACCAAAAGTGAACCGGTAGCACAAAATAGTGATCCTGACAGTCCACATCAACATCATTCCAATCACCACAATCACCATAATTCCAGAGTGGTGATGGTTCTATGATGATTGTGTTTCTGCTGGCTTCCAGCAAGTGTATATAGTTATACATACTTTTAATAAATTGCACATAAGTAATAAAATTAAAACGCTCATGAGGTCATTCTTTAAAATAAACATCCACTATTTAGTTAATTATTATTGTAATATGTGAATAAATTTTGATATGTTTAAGTATAATAAATTTGCTGCAATTTATAGGGATACTAGTCGTAATTAGAATTTATCAATTAACGGAAGTTTTTGTAAAATAAAGCAAGCAGGAACAAATTTGTTATTAAAAAAAATTGCTTCAATGTTTGAAGTATTCAAAGAAGCCACACTATAGCTTTTGTTCCAATACACAGTTATCAAACGTACTCGTAACACATTGGGCATTGTTATGATGAAGAAACCATGTCTCTCAATACTACTCTCTGCACATCTTTTTTTTTGTAAAAAGCCTTTATGGTACACATGCTCCTACTGCTTAAACTCGATGTAAAAATTAAAAATGCGCAATTCCTTAAACTCATATGGAATCGAGACTAACGTGCTTTTTTGAGGCGTAACGATCCGTTATAAAACAACTTCATCAAGATGCTAACCTCTTCTGCAAGAGCTCTGATATAATCAAACGAGGTTTTCGTTTGATTGCTCAGCACTTTCGAATCGTGCAAACCACTTGTAATATAACTTGTTCATTTTATAAAATGCTTAATATGACAAGAAAATATTAATTACTAACGTGCATTGTCCGTCTATAATGATGTGCCTAGTAGTAAAACAAATAGTTATCCTTCATAAGTATATACAGGATTGCGATTTTGTATGGAACCGGATTCGTTATGCTAAAACGGTTTGAGCTAGAATACTGAAATTTGTAATAGACGTAGGACTCAATTAAAACTAATTACAAAAAAATTTTACTTTTGTTTTGATCCATAAGTTCTTGAAATACAAAGCCTACTTGTTTTTGTTTTCTAATGGGAACATGGGTTAAATGGAACATCTTTAAAAAAGTTATTTTTTTCAGAATTAAATGGTATAATAGGTTTGGTGAATCGTTTGACAGAATTTTAGAAAAAAATTAAAACATTATGAAAATAAAATAAAACACGCAAGCCTTTGCCCATCCGTCAAAAATTGGAAGAACTTAACAATGGCGGTAGAAAATGTTCCATTGCCATTACTGGGGGCAGCAAATGATAGGGGTATCATTTCCCATTAAAACACCAACAATTGCTTGCAATGAAACTAAACTGACCGGCAAAAGAACCGCCTACCTGAAAGTTTTAGAACAATCAGCTCTACAATCACTTTAAGTTTCTATTGAGATTGAATCCAAGAACTGTTCATTGTATATCTGAAACATATGCACATTTTTTGAAGTAATAAGGCAATTTTTCAGAGAAGTAAATTTAACTTTAGAAAATAAGAAAAAGCAGATTGAACAAGATATCTCTCATCGTCTAAAAATACAATTGGTAACTTCTAATTCTAATCTAATATCAGTAGCGTGTATGTCCCCCACAAGCTTCAATTAAATCACGTAATCGTTGCAGCATTGAATTAATTAAATTTCTTATGTAGTCTTGCCGAATTGCTTCAGATTCTTCTTCAAGCGCAAATCTTAGCTTTCGAAGAGTTTCTGGTACTACTGCACGTTGGCGAATACGCCTCTGGAATTGATCCCATAAATGTTCAATAGGATTGAGATCTGGACTACATGCAGGCCAGTCGAATTTGCGAAATCCGACCTCGTTTAAGTATTCATTTACGATTCGTGCAATGTGAGGCCTTGCGTTGTCGTGCATTAAAGCGAAGCATTTTTCAATAAAATGAGAAAATGGAACTACGGCTGCTTCAAGAACTTCGTTCACGTATCTACGAGCATTCAAAGCAACACCGTTCTCTCTAAATATCAGGTCGGTACGTGTTTCAGTAGAAATTCCTGCCCATATCATAACAGAACCTCCCCTTAAAGGCACCCGTTCCGAAATAGTACAGTTTGAATAGCGTTCGTTACGTCTTCTCCACAATCTTTCCTTGCCATCTGGAGATCGTAACCAGATGCGCGACTCATCTGTGTGCACGAAATGAAGGCGTGCTCTACGATGCCTGAGTTGTAGCTGCGTTTCTATGGCCGGTCTCCGTGAAGTCAGTCCACTCTCTCCAAGTCTCCGTCTTACCATCCTCCTTTCACTTACTACAACCCCTCTTACAGCTATCAATCAATCAATGTTGAAATAGAACTGCCAGTCTATTATGTATGTAATGATACACTAACAAATTATGTAATCACACACTTACTTATTATATATTATTTTGATACACATTAATTCTTAAATACAACTTGTTGTTTGATTCTGGCAGTTGGCGTGCTTCGTACCGTGTGTGTGTCGCGCAGGTCCGTTTGTCGCGGTAATCGTGCGTACATATATACACATACACAACATCATTCCCCCGGTAAATCAAAGGTCCAGTCTTGTAGGTGGTTTTCTGTTCCGGGTGGATCGTCTTAGTGTCGGTGTAGGGTTGGCAACTTCTGTAACAGAATCACTATTAATGTCAGGCTCACCTGACTCACCTGTCTCCGTGGAAGGTCGCGAATCTTGGATCACCTCCTGTTCTTCGCTTGTATCGGACGAAACCACTACTGGCTCAGGTACCGGCTTATTGGTGTACGGCATATTTCCAGCATATGGCAGGAGTTGATCAATGTGCTTATTCTGTACTCGTCCGTTGATCAATACGTTGTAATGCAAACGTCCTGTCCTTGCCACAACAGTTCCGAATTCCCATTTAGTAGCAGCGTTGTTGTAACATCTGGCTTGAACTCGATCATTGACATTGAACTCTCGTATCACTTCTGGTAGTAGTGTCTTCTTTTCCTTAATTTCAACGCTGATGTCTCTTTTAAGCAGATCTATTCTGGTTCGTATATTCCTACCAAACATGAGTTCCGCGGGACTGACATTCGTGGTTGAGTTCGGTGTCTTCCGGTATTGTATTAGAAATCTGTTCAAGCTCAACCTTAAATTCCCGCCGTCGAGTAATTGACTGCGTAAACTTCTTTTGACTGTTTGTATATATCTTTCCGCCTGTCCATTAGTAGCGGGATGATATGGAGCTGTAAATTTGTGACATATTCCATTGCTCTCTATAAAATTCTTAAATTCATATGATCTGAAGTTGCTTCCGTTATCGGATACCAGTGTAAATGGCAAACCGAACCGAGAAAAAATATCTCTTAGTATATCGATGGTTACCCTGGTAGTTATTGAATTTGTCGGTACAGCTTCAATCCACTTCGTGTAAGAATCGACCAACACGAATATGTAAGTCCCATAAAATGGTCCAGCGTAGTCGATGTGAACACGTTGCCAAGGCATCGTAGAATATTCCCATGGATGTACTCCAACTTTAGGAGGATTGTTTCTGTTCTTTGAACATCTTGCACACTCCTGACTGGTCTTCTCAATGTCCCTGTCAATATTCGGCCACCACACATAGCTCCTGGCAAGTGCCTTCATCTTGACCATACCTGTATGCGCACTGTGTAACTCCAACAAAACAGCCTTCCGTAACTTTGTCGGTATAGCCACACGAATTCCTTTCATCAAACATCCATCCTGTATTGAAAAGTCAAGTTGATCGTACCCTGGTGGTAATTTCGATCCACTTTCCACTGCTAAATAAATTCCTCGTAATACTGCATCTTTCTTTGTCTCTCCTTTTATATCCCTTCTTGTTACTGGTAGAGTTTCAATTTGATTTATCTGGAATACATCTATGCTATCGCAACCGTAAGGTGTATCTGATAGCGGTGCACGCGACAGATAATCTGCATTTGCATGTAATTTCGTTTTCTTATGTTTAATATCATAATTAAATCCAGCCACGTAACTTGCGTAGTGAAGCAATCTTACCGCCGACGTAGGTGGTAAATCCTTTTGTGGATGAAAAATTCGCATTAGCGGTTGATTGTCCGTAATCAAGGTAAATTTGCGTCCATAACAATATGTAAAATATTTCTTCAGTGCCCAGACGATCGCTGTAGCCTCTCTGTCTAACTGACTATAATTTCGTTCTGCCTTACTTAATGAACGCGAAGCAAAAGCTATTGGTCGCTCGACTCCTCCCGGCAAAACATGTGAAAGGACTGCTCCTATTCCTGTAGGTGAAGCATCAGTCGCCAAAACCAATGGAAGCTTATCGTCGAAGGGTGTAAGAACCTTTGAACTTGCAATCTCGGATTTGAGATCCTTGAATGCCTTTTCGCATTCCTTTGTCCATCTGTATGGTTCGTTCTTCTGTAGCAATTTGTAAAGTGGGTGCAGTTTCATAGATAAATTCGGAATGAAACGCTGGTAATAATGTATTAATCCGAGAAAACCCCTTAACTGTGAAACATCCTTGGATCTAACAGATTCCACTATTGCTTTTACCTTCTCTGGTAGCGTATGCAATCCGCTCCCATCGATCTTGTGTCCTAGGTACGTAATACTCTCTTTATAAAACTCACATTTGTTTTTGTTTAGGTGTAACCCATGTATTCGTAAACGTTCAAAAACTCTTCGTAATCTTGTAAATAGTTCTTCAGGAGTCTTCCCCTGTATTGCGATATCATCGAAGAAACACACAACGCCTTCTAGATCTTGTAATATTTGATCCATAAATCGTTGCCAAGCGCTAGGTGCTGTCTTCACCCCGAACATTAGTCGTTTCACTTTGAAAACTCCTTTGTGAGTAGATATTGCTTGCATCATGGAACTTTCCTCGTCCATCTTCATGTGTAAATAACCATTCTGAATATCCAAGTTGCAGAAAAACTTTCCACCCCTCATTTTATTGAAGGTGTCCTCAATTCTGGGTATCGGGTGGCAATCATCTTCAATAACTGTATTCAGCGTAGTATTGTACGCTGCACAAAGGCGTATCGTGCCGTCCTTCTTCATAATTGGTACCACGGGTGTACCCCATGCTGAATGAACTACTTGTTCCAAAACTCCTATTCTGATTAACCTCGTGATTTCATTTTCAATTTTCTCTTGTAATGCGTAAGGTACTTGTCGAGGTTTGCGAAAAACCGGTTTGGTATTTGTATCCTTTAATCGGAATGAGTAAGTGTAATTTGGAATTTCTCCCAATTCTTCTGCCAGAACATCTTTATATTCTTGTAATAAGTTTTGCAAACTTTCTTCGTAATCGTGAGAAGAGACCTTCAGTTGTCCTATACTTCCCCAGTCTATTTTGATTAATCTCAGCCAATCCCTGCCGAAAATTGCATCAACATTTTCTCGTATTATGAATAAAGTACCCTTTGCCGATTGTCCCTTGTATAATATTTGAACTTCAGCTGTCCCTAGAGGACGTATGATTTCCCCTGTATACGTTTTTAAATTTATTTGCGTAGGGTCGATTTTTATTCCCGGACACAATTTCCTGAATTCCGACGCAGACATCGTAGAAACAGCCGCTCCGGTATCGAGTTCCATTTTACAACTCGAACGGTTTATCATCAATGTTAGAATGATTTTCTCTGCACTCACGGAATTCATACCCACCGTGGTTATTTTGTTTAATGGAAATAATTCATTTCCGTTCTCAGGTTCTAAACGCATTTCGATTTGTTTCTGTGTACGAGTATTGGAATCCTTTTTAAAACAAACACTCTGTATGTGTCCTTTCTTTCGACAACCCTTGCATACCAAATTCTTAGCGAAACATTCATTTGCTTTGTGATTTGTTTTCCCGCATCGGAAACATTTTCCCCATGGCTTAAGTATTTTATTCTCTCCGCGATCCGTGTCATTCCTACCTCTTTGTTTATTTTGCGTATTTAATTTTCTTTCATTCAATTTTGTACCCACGTAATTTACTGGAAAAGTGCTAGTCTGAATTTGACTAGATTCCCTTTTTGAAATCTCCACTGATTTGGCTATTTGCGTAATTTCTTCGAAACTAACGGATGATTTTTGCTGTAATAAACGTTCTCGTATTTCACTGTCTCTTAATCCCCGAATGAATTGCACCCGCAAATGTGTATCAATCGTCGACGATTGACAGTTCGCACATCTAAATTCACAGTTTATGGTCATTTTCCGCAATTCTGCAACATATCCCTGTATAGATTCTCCCTCATGTTGAATTCGCATATTAAATTTATGTTGTTCTGCGATTATGCTAGCTTGAGGCGATAAATAATCTTTCAATAATTTAATTAATTCCTTATATGTTTTTGTACTGGGAATTTCCGGTGCCGTAATTTTAGTCAATGTCTGGTATATTTTCGGACTCAAACACCCTATCAAAATTTGTACACACATCTTATCTTTCTCCACCGTTGAATCGTCCACCCCACGTAATTTCAAGTGATTATCCAGTCTTTGTAAATAGCTATCGAAACTTTCGTTGTTTTCGTCGTATGCATGTAAATGATCTTTAGCCGTATATACTGTATTCTTATTTTGCTGTGCGAAATCTGCTTGTGTTTTCTGTATGGCATTCAATGCATCCGCGATTTTACTCAATATTTCATCCATTTGCGCCATATTTAGGGATAACTAGGTGTATATATACCGTTTGACTGAAATAAAAGTAGATATAGGGAAACACAAACACGCACACAAGTGCATGCACACATGAATTGGAGGGGTACGATAGTAGGGGAGTACAGATCAGTTCATATCGGGACACCGGGGTACCGAGGCTTTAGTGCAAAACGTTGAAAGTTAGTGTGTAGACGTTTGCTTTAAGGAATTGCTACGCTCTTTACGGCTTTTGTATAATATTTTGGTAACTGATGTATTAACATTGAACTGAAACAAAACTCTATAAAATTTGTAACTAAAATAAAATTCTTATAAAAAAATTAAATAAAATTCTCACATTTAAAACGAAACAAAATATTAAATGAACTATACACAATTTAATGTTGAAGATGTTCAAATGTCTGTCCCTCTTGCATCAAGCAGTACCCTAAACGATTATAAAACCCATTTCGTACATTCGATAGCATTTCAGGAGTAATCATTTGTATGGCGTTAAGAATTTGTTCTCTTAAGCCCAAATCAATCGCTCTATTTCCTTCAGCGGTATTAATATTTGCGAGATTGCTCAGATACTGCACGCTCTAAAGTTACTGAACGAATGTGTTGTCCCCGCTCTCGATCTCCCCACTATCTCCCCACACCACCGGTCTTATACATAGGTACATGTTTATGTGTGTGTATTTGAAGATGCATATTAACTTTTAACTACGACAATCTGTATATCGAAATAAAAGATCAAAACCAGGAAACGCCTAGAGGGCTATCAAGGCTCAAGGAATCGGAGGCCCCTGAACGATAGGTTATAGGTGAGGTTAGAGTATGATTGGGAGTAACAGCGCTAATGTAATATGGTAATGTAAATAAATATTCACTAACCTTGTAAATGCCCTATCTTGCACGTATGTAATTCTTCTTTCCGTGAACCGACTCGTCGCCACTTTTATTATGTATGTAATGATACACTAACAAATTATGTAATCACACACTTATTTATTATATATTATTTTGATACACATTAATTCTTAAATACAACTTGTTGTTTGATTCTGGCAGTTGGCGTGCTTCGTACCGTGTGTGTGTCGCGCAGGTCGTGCGTACATATATACACATACACAACACAGTCTCTAAAAACCGATTCCACGCATCCCGAACGGCGGTGCGTGGTATTCCCAATCCTTGGGATACATAGTGTTGACTATGTCCATCTTGAATTAACGCAACAATTTGAGAAACGTCTACAACAGTTAAATGCATTGTTATTGCAACAAAACTTGTGTATTAACTGTCAAATTTATTTATTATTTATTTCAGATATCAATGACGTAAGTTTACTTGCAGTTTATTGCAAAAGATAATTATAAAGATATAGCCTTAAAATGTTGTACAGTATATTGAAATTAGTTAATATTGTCTAGTTAGGAATTTCACCACCAAAAAATCAAATCCCTAATATTTTAAAACGAATTTAACAATATAAATTTATTAATGAAGGACAATCGGATAAACTATATGTGCAAACAGAAAACGTATATCAGATGGGTAGGCGGTTTTTTTGCCGGTCAGTTTATAATAAACAAAACTAAAACAAAACTTCACTGCAGAATTTAGATTATAAAAGATGTTCAAAGTGTTCTCCATTTACTTCCTGACAATAATGAAGTCTGTGGATAAATCCGTCTATTGTATTATTTAACCAATTTTGAGGAATATTTCTTATTTTTGTCTGTATGCATAATTTTAATTCGTCCAAAAATTCTGGTTTGTTGTTGTACGCTTTAAATATCCCCAAAAGAAAAAGTTTAGGGGATTCAGAGCAGGGGATTCGAGCCGGCCATTTAATAGTTCCTCACCTCGCTATCCACCTTTGAGGAAATGTATTATTTAAGTAATAACGGACTTCACATCCATAGTGTGGTGGAGCGCCGTCATGTTGAAACCAAATTTGATTGTTCTGATTTTGAAAAGATGTATAATTTGAGAAACAATATTTTCTCGCATTAATTGTAAATACTTTTCAGCAGTTAGATTTCAGTCTGTAAAAAACGGGTCTGTGATATTATAGCCGAAAATTCCGATCCAAACATTGACTTTTTGTGGATACTGGGTATATACTTTCGCCATCCAGGCTTTGTATTTCAAGAATTTATGGATCAAAACAAAAATAATTTTTTTTTGAAATTAGTTTTAATTGAGTCCTACGTCTATTTAAAATTTCAGGATTCTACCCCAAACCCTGTTAGCATAACGAACCTGGTTCCATACATAATCGCAAGCCTGTATATTAAAAGACGATAAAACAGTGACTTTTACAATCACTTAAATGCTTAATGAATTATGAAAATTTTAAGAAAATGTACAAATTCTTTATAAATTTCTTATACATTTGGTGGTTTTAAATATTGTAGGTACTTCTATTTCATCGGAGTATTTAACATTATTTTTACATATCGTATCTGCTAATATGTCAATTGACAATTAACTGTTAAGAATTTTATGCTTGACGGATTTGCAAAAGCTGCATAATTTGCGTGTGTTGTTTTATTTTAATAATGTTTTAATTTTTTCTAAAATTCTGTCAAAAGAATCACCAAACCTATTATACCACTTAATTCGGGGGGGGGGGGATAACCTTTTTAACGATGTTCAATTTAACCCATGTTCCTATTTAAAAAAAAACAAGTAGGCTTTGTATTTAAAAAACTTGTGAATCAAAACATAATTAAAAAAAATTAATAAGTACCTAGATTTAATTGAGTTCTACGTCTATTTAAAATTTCAGGATTCTAGGTCAAACCGTGTTAGCATAACGAACCTGGTCCCATACATAATCGCAACCCTGTATATTAAAAGGCGATAAAACAGTGACTTTTACAATCACTTAAATGCTTAATGTATTATGAACATTTTAAGAAAATGTACAAATTCTTCATAAATTTCTTATACATTTGGAGGTTTTAAATATTGTACTTCTATTTCATCGGAGTATTTAACATCATTTTTTACATATCGTATCTGCTAATATGTCATCTAAGGAGAGGAAATGAAATGATAATAAACTCGTATTTTCTTTAATTTTAAATATTAGTGAGGATATGTAGTACACTTGTAAAAAAACACGAGCATTTAAATATCTCAAAATCTGTGGATTTTTGTATAAAGTATATTTGACTAAATCAGTTGGAATAACAGGTCCTCCAATATTTACGTTTATATATCAATCATTCTGTACAAACCTATCACTAGTGCGTTCGTTAACTACATGTATTGATACAAAACAATGCAATATTATTATTACCATTTCTGATGTGTTATTATTGGAAGTATATTTTTTAGAATGTCCCCTGAGTTACAGAAAATTCTTCCTGTATTTTATTTTTGAAGTTGTATCTCATCGATGTCTTCGAAAACTTACGAGATTATATACATGTAATAATTTTGTACATTAGTATGTAAATTGTCTTATATTACTTTCCGTTCGTTCACTGTAACGGTGATAAATGGACAAAAATGGAAAAAAAACTGTGTGATGCTTTAAATATTTTCCTCTAGAATAAACACACTGGTGTATGTTGAATTTAATGTGTTCTAAAAAGAAATATTCAAAAATAGATTTGTAATCAAACAGTAATTTTGTCAGGTAACAATACATAGTAACAACTGACACCGTAACATGTAATTTGAAATTAAATTTTAAATTAACTATTTGTAAATTTGAATAAAGTTAGTATACAGGATGTTCGATAACTGTAGGACAAAAGTGAACTGCCATATGAATAAGTGAATTGTAAACATATACACTTAACTATTTTTCCCATACCGAGTTTCGTTTAGGAGATATTTTAAAAAACACGTTTATGTAAAACTGAAAAAATATGTTATTATATAGCAAATGCTTGAAATACCGTATATCTGGATACACATCTGGCAATATACCATGAATGAATTTAATTTACAAATTTTACAATGCTCTCTCTAAAGACCGGGTTACAATGTGAATAACCGAATTCTGTAATCCCTATTCTATAATCTGTAAAATACATGGGGATTGAGAATATGATATAGTGGATAAGTACAAAACTGTGTTTTAAGTAAATTTACATGAATGGCATGAAATGGACGTAGTAAAAGATGTATGTATAAGCGTTTTTGACACTTTACATACTATTTAATGTTTATGTTATGAATGAATTTTATACAAGGCCATAACAGGAACAAAATTCGTTTTAAAAATTTAGTTTTTTATTACTTTCTTATACGTAGTATAAGGAAGTATTGTGATGATGAAAATTTTCGACCTCGAGATTTTTGCAGATGTCCACGTTTTGAAGTCCCCTGATACCGAAAAAGTGGTTTTTAAAAAATGTCTCTCTGTGTGTGTGTGTGTCTGTCTCTGTGTGACCACGATAGCGGTCAAACCGCTGTAGATATCAATTCCAAATTTTGTATTTACGTGTATAATCTCCCTCTTGAGATCTGATTAGTTTTTCAGTAAAATCGGTAGACCGGAAGTAGCAGTTTACTTCACTGAAAAATTCGAATTTTGCTAATATTTCGTCAATTACTAAGTTTAAACAAATTTATAAAGAATTGAAATGTACTCAAAATTAAATTTGAGACAAATTATCTTAAAGAGGTTTTTCGAAATTCCAACCGGAAGTAGGTCTTTTACTCTTATCGAAAATCAGTTTTTTGCGAATATCTCACAAGTCATGCTTTCTAGGCAGGTACATTACGAGTATAAAAGTATTTAAATTATAATTTTAAATATCTTTCGTATAAAAAAAATTTCAAAATTCGGACCGGAAGTACCACTTTTACTCTTACCGAATAGCGATTTTTTGCAGATATGTCATAAATTATGCATTTTATATATATTTATTAAGAGTACAAAAGTATTTAGAGTTGAATTTGCAATATTTTTTGTATACATGAAATTTCAAAATTCGGACCGGAAGTGGCACTTTTACTCTTAGCGAGTAGCACTTTTTTTCGAATATCTTGCAAAGTATGCATTCTATAGCGATTTATTAAGAAAATGAAAGTACTTAGAATAGGATTTTGAATAAGTTTTGTATAAAAAAATTCTTAAAATTGTATAATTTGAAACGCTCATACATATAAGAAAGTCGTGTGGTGGCCACACCTCATTTTTTGCAAAATTGTAATGTGCAATGCAACACATTGTGCAAGCGCATAGAGGTGCTAACTTATTTGATTAGTTCGGAAAGAGAGGAGCGATTGAACCCCCCAAAATCTTCCCCTTGATTGTATATCTTTTTCCAATCTTGTTTACAATCTAAAACGTAATTTGGTCAAGAAAAATGCTAATGATGAATGTCGTATGTCTATCAAGATATTAAGGAATGTTACACCTCACTATTTTTCTGGTTACGAAGCGGTCAATTCTATGGAAAAATGTGGTAGTTGCGGATTGTTGTATATTATTATACATAGAAATATAGAACATGATCTATTTATTTATACATTACGGTTACCACGTCTTCCGATTGATCTTCAATTAAAATTATACTTAATCACGCCACACATTTTTCCAACATGTGGTTGTATACTGGCGTATCTCTGTTTTTTTTTTGTGCCCAATAAAAATATCATCCAATAGATCTGCATCCTAATTTTCTAAGAATAATTTTGCATTTAAACAGTCCATTAAAAATTTTACTCCATGTGGTAAGCGAAAATCTTCGTTGAAAGTCGCTAATTCTGACCAAGCGCGCTTGTTATGAATACTATTCATTCATGGGTAATTATGACGTGAAGTTTCACCAATAATGTTGGGATTTTACTTATCATGTTCGGACAGTAAATAACGAAGTGCGAGATGAATCGTTTGGTAGTGATAACTAGCGATCGGCAGTCAGGGGTATATTGCCCTGCAATATTGCTTTTGAAGAAGATGTATTTACTGTTACTTTGTAAGTACTTGTATCTCTATACTTACCAAAAAAAAAATAAACATGTCTTCTCCAGAAGCAATATTGCATAGCAATGTAGCCCATATTGCTGATTCATAGTGATAATGTTGTTGTACTTCCTGATTAAGATGTTTAGAAAACAGTTGAGACCATTCGTAGTTGTTTAGATTCTTTAATACTCTAATAGCATTCTCCTGAATAATTCCATTACACAAAACTTGTAAACGTCTTCTTTCATTTGTCTTACCGCATGTTAATTTTCCAATGCCCAGATAATAATATTTTGGATAAGACACGCTTTCTCGGACCTTTTGCTTCATTTCATACACCAACCATTGAAAAACAGTACTTACCTACTCGTGGAAAAATTATCAGTGATAGCATCAAGTATAGCCCCTTCGCGCCCAATGTGGTCAAATTGACCTTCCCGGAGCTAAATTGTCTTATTCACGTAATCTTTGGAAAGATTCGGTAAAGAGTGTATAATAAAATAAATACCTATTTGGGAATCTAGCGCATATCCTTGTCTTGCTTGTCGAACAGTTCTATTGCAGAAACCGTTATATAAAATGATTAATCATCTTATTAATCATTTTATATAACCAGCTTATTAATCATTATATATAATCTACATTTCTTAGATTTTCATTACAAATTGTATGAATAATCACATATCTATACTATATCCGGTTATTATTGAAACAACGACATTTTTTTCATAACTAATGAATTAATTTAATTATTAATTCTTGGTTTACATATTTTAGTTAACGAAATTCTTTTGTATTACTACTACAAATAACTCAATTTAATTTCCTAGAATTACTTTCAATGTACACCAGTGTGCTCGACGAATAATTTAATTTTTCGTATTTACCTACCTTAGTTTTTATTCCTAATGCAGTGAATAGTGGATACTAGTCATTTAACTGGTTAAATGTATATGATGTATATTTTTATTTATGCTCGAAATAAAGGAACAGAGTAATAGTTGCGTATAGATAATATTATTTTCTGGACAATACTTTTTCTTCTAAATTAAAATTGTTACTTGTGACGGTGATTTTCTTTTTGTTTTGTTTATTAATTTTAAGTAATTACTATTTTCCTCGTTCTAATCAAGGAAAAATGCGATTCGGTAATTCAAACAAAGCACACAATTAAGTCAATTAGTTTACCGGTTTATCAGTCAGTCTAGGAATTGTTTACATATTACCGTAACATTTTCGATTGAATCTAAAATAAAATTGTAAAATAAAACTATACCAGAATGTACTACCTACCATATGTAATGTGTATCACAAATGTATAAATATAAGAAATAAAATATTATAAATTACCTTATGTTAACAGTGTTTTATTTTAATATGTACTTGTTAGGTATTCCAGAATTTAAATTTGCCGCCGTAGGTTTTAGTGTATTTCGTATTTTGAATTTGGCAATTTGGCATTTCAACATCAATCTGATGTTGAAATGCTAAAATAATATTATTGCTTTTTGTGTTATCCTATTATTTTCGTACTCCTATTTTCACTATATCTTGCTTTCTTTTTTTGCCTGTACATCAAAAATTGACCTTAGTATTGTTTTATATTTGTGCGATCGTCTTCTAAACGAGATATTATTAGCAATTGCTTTTAAAATATACAAATATGTTACTTAGAAACTAAAACTTTTTCTATAAAATAATTACGGACTAATTGTTCAAATATTGTAATGTTCTTAACACTTAAAAAACTACAATTCAATCATTACTAAGCAAATCAATCCTACTTACAATCTAATTGTTACATATATTTAATTTTCGTTTTTTGCTTATCTACTATTCGTTTGTAATGTATACAGTCTCTATCAAACGCTGTGTGATTAGTGTCAATATCCACTTTTAATTTATCATTTGTTCTTACACAATTTATACACTTATATATAATTACGCTATCACATTTGTTTGTCAAATGACTACCAGCACAATTACCACATGTTTCCGCATTTTTACATTCTTTAACAAAATGATTGTACCCTGCACATTTATAACATCTAACTATTTGTAAGTGTTCATACATCTTACATTTTTTCCATCCTACATTTATTTGTGCCCTGTCTATAATGCTGGAATACATCTCCGATTGAACAGACAATATAATAATTCCATAGTTCTTCTTTTTACTTTCTTATACGTAGTATAAGGAAGTATTGTGATGATGAAAATTTTCGACCTCGAGATTTTTGCAGATGTCCACGTTTTGAGGTCCCCTGATACCAAAAAAGTGGTTTTTAAAAAATGTCTGTGTGTCTGTGTGTGTGTGTGTGTGTCTGTGTGTCTGTCTGTGTGTGTGTGACCACGATAGCGGTCAAACCGCTGTAGATATCAATTCCAAATTTTGTATTTACGAATATAATCTCCCTCTTGAGAACTGATTAGATTTTGAGCAAAATCGGCAGACCGGAAGTAGTAGTTTACTTCAGTGAAAAAATCGAATTTTGCAAATATTTCGTCAATTACTAAGTTTAAACAAATTTATAAAGAATTGAAATGTACTCAAAATTAAATTTAAGAAAAATTGTTTTAATAAAGTTTTTCGAAATTCCTACCGGAAGTAGGTCTTTTACTCTTATCGAAAATCAGTTTTTTGCGAATATCTCGCAAGTCATGCTTTCTAGGCAGGTACATTACGAGTATAAAAGTATTTAGAACATACTTTTAAATATCTTTTGTATAAAAAAAATTTCCAAATTCAGACCGGAAGTACTACTTTTACTCTTATCGAATAGCGATTTTTTGCAAATATGTCGTAAATTATGCATTCTATATATATTTATGAAGAGTACAAAAGTATTTAGAGTTGGATTTGGAATATTTTTTGTATAGATGAAATTTTAAAATTCGGACCGGAAGTAACACTTTCATACGTATAAGAAAGTCGTGTGGTGCCCACACCTCATTTTTTATATTTTAATTTTATCTGAGACGTCCTTGTCTACATATTGCTGTGACCCTTGTAAATTAATAAGGTTGTGAAATTATTAAAACTCTTAATTCTTAAAATCAAGAGGGTTCAAGCCAGTGGCGGCTCCGGGCGTGAGCAACCACACAGACAAGACCGACTCGCCCATTATCGGCGATGTACTCCCAGATGTCGAGCATATCACCGACAACAAACGAACCAGTCCCGTCCACGCAACTACACCGCCAAAAGGCGCTCACCAGCCGCTACTGGTTCAAGCATATATCCCAGACACTTAGCCTCCTGCTACTCTGGGATCTTATTATTTCTGCAGAAATGTGGGTTAGGCACTTCACTAGCTCAGTTAATAGTTACTCTAATTATCCTTTTCTCTCAGGGGCAGAAACATTCTTTCTCCAAAAGATGGTACTCTTTAGTTCTTAACAGATCAGATATATTAAATAAAAATACAGAAATATCTTATAATACAATTTATTAAACATACTAAGTCAAATAAATATATAGGTTGAATAAAAAGACCACAGGACTCGACTTTTAGATCTGCCAAACATTCAAAAGCTTTAACAGCTTGCTCTTCTTTTTCATTACCGTGCAGTGTCGCATTCGTTCCTATAAATTCCTGGTATAATAAAGCCTTCACAGTATTGGCCATAAATGTGGTTCTTCTCAATTTCATTATCTTGTCAAAATTTAATGCTGTTAATTCTTGAAAAATGTATCTTTTTTTCTTCGTACTTTTGATTATTTATATCTTCAATAAAATATGCATATGCCTCCGGCTCATAGTCGCGATCGTCTGTAGTTCCTGAATGCGTTTTTTGTTTCTTATAAAATGTTTTCTTCTCATGCAGTTTTTTTTTTCAGACACTGTCGTATACATCCATATTTGGTCTGAAGCTTTGAGTGATAAATTGCCCTTACAATTAAATGAAACTGCTGCCGCCTTGCAACGTGCACTGTAAGAATTACGTTGAAAATAATACAATCTTTTACCTCCTACAAATTTTACAATGACTGAATTAAAAGATTCTAAAATGTTGGCATCTACGTTTCCTATTAAAGATCTACTATTAGGCTGAGCGGACTTAAAGAGTTAATAAAGTCATCATACATATTAAAATTCTGAAATTTACTTATTGATCTCGCCTTCTTTTGATCCTTGACAAAAGTAAGAAGCACAATTCGAGTGTTCACCAAAAACATGTCTTTATCCATTTATAACGCCACGCTGCAGTTTCACTATCTGGTTCGTTATTCTTAAGTTCGGACTTTTGTAATGTTCAATTGCTTTTGTCATGGCCGCTCTGAATCTCTGTAAATTGTTTATTATTAATTGTCTTATGTCCCAATTGAATTTGGGTTTCTTCAAACAGTCCGTAATTTTATTTATATAATTACGTAGTATATGATTTCAGCACTCAATCAGGGCTGTTGACGACGAAGACAAATTTTTGTAGCATACGTGATCTTTAGATTTACCAAATTTTGTACAAATTAAACAAAATTTGTTTTTTTACGCCTACATACAACATTTTTTTCGTTCGCCATCCAACAATTGCTGCCACTCTTGATAAACTGCTGTACTTAGACTTATACGCTCGTTTGGCCCATGCTCTTTAATTACTCACATATACAAAAAAATATATATAAAAACTGTCCTGAGCTCAAAATACAAAGTATAAATAAAACAAAAACATGAAGGTACAACAAATTCAGATCTTTAAATAAGTATTTTTACCATCTAGAAAACTGAAAATTGTTAACTTCTTGCCTACAACCAATGCAACTTAGTTTGAAGAGTTCGGCAAACCTCTAAGTTCGTATCTTACCAAGACATAAAGTTGTTTTTGTCAGATTTTAGTTTTCTACAAACATTGTTCATATTATTAAAAAGCGTTAACATGTAAGGTGAGAAATAACAAGTCGTGCAACTTCATAATTAATAATAATAATGTATTTATTGCCGAAGAAAACTGCATTTCTGAAATTCCATAAAGCCGGAACATTGTTCTTGAAAAATAAAATACATTTTGAAAACGAGGAACAGAAAAAAGTCTAATTAAGTAGACGCATCAATATTATCACGTAATCAATCATAAATGAACACCGACAAATATCTGAAATATATTAAAATTTGCTTGTCTATAACAACCCCATGTATTTATGAAAAAATCAATACGACTTTCTTTATGTGGTGATAAAAGTTAGTTTGAATCTTACCTCTGACAAAATGTTTTATAATTTAATTTCGCTAATCAACGCTATCAATGCGAATTGGGAAGAATATAATATTCAATAATCCAAAACATCTGTTTATTATAATACATATATATAGGTATTTACATTTAAAAAAAAACAGGCGCTGTTACTGTTAAACACGGAATTATTTTTGTAATATTTTAGTTTACTACCACATTACTCATATTATTAAGATTAAAAACCTTCAACATCTAAAGTAAATACATATGACCGCCAGAAATTAAGTAACAAGTAAAATTTCATAATAATAATAACATATATTTATTCCAGACAGAATTAATATGGTATACATTCTCCCAAATATTATTTACAAAATAAAGCCGATATCTGAATGAAACATTCGTTTACCTAAGGTACCTAAGGTAATAAAAGAAGTTGAATACAATATCTGTTTATTTGATGTTCGGCTTAATACAGTTGATCAGGCATACCTTCCATATCCTTGGTCTTAGACATTGAAGTGTGTGTTGCCTAACTGCCATTTATCAGTACGGAACTTGTGATCTTTCTCATTGGTTTCAAAGTCATTTTTTGTAGACCAGGGTTATTTTTAAAGTAAACTAAATACATTGTCGTGTCCACAATAAAAATATCTAGGGTCTCACGATTCAAAAAAAGTACTTTTTAAGCGCAGTAAGCTTTATATTGCTATAAAATGAAAAAAATTCAAAGTGCTGTATTTTAACTATTTTTTAATATAATTGCAAATTTTAATCGTGAGTCACTAAATCGCAAAAATTAAAGCACTTGAAAAAGTTGCCGCTACATGCACGAAATAACCAATATTTTTTCTAGTAACTCACGACGTTGATTGAAGGAATACATAAAGATGCGCCACCACATAGCACTGAGCGTACCCAAACTGGTTTCGACATCTAGAGCGGCAGCACTAGTCATTTGGTTTCGAGATTTTTAGTTTTGCGTTGACCTTTGAGCACAGATTAGATGAGATGGTTCACTTAAATACGGGGTTTTGCCGCCTAATCTACCTAACTGGGTCATTATTAGATGACGCCACGGTTGAGAAACAAGAGACCTATAAGTAAATTTGAATCATGAGTTTAACCGAATATCTTGAGATGTCGCTACTATAGCGCTGTCATTTTATTAAAACGCGTAGAAGCGTCAGCCATTAAATTTTGTGTGTGTTGCTAAACATTATTTTTCTTATTGCTACTAGTTAATGGTGTTATAATCGTACCGTAAGTTCTGTAAAGAGTAATATGATAATTTTATTAAGTTAACATAAGGCATTTTTAGAATTGAAGGATGAATAGAACCTGGTGGATCGTGTGTGGGGCGTACAAGCAGGAAGCAAGAGCGATGCATATTTTCCTAGAATGCGAACAAGTAACTAACGACACTAATAGTTGATATATAACCCGAAGGTGAGCTGGAGATTTTTTGTTTGTAGTTCTGCTTCCAAGAGCAATAAGGACCACCTGGTTGTAGCAAGGATTTTGTTGGTTCCCCGATTACACCAATTAAAGTTTAAATGACAGTTAAGTAAGTAATTGGCAATTATTAGGAGTATAATATAAGTGGGAATAATTGAAGTTGAGGTGTCAGGTGATTTTTGACAAAATGATTAGTGTATGTTATAAAGGACCTCTAATTGAACACCATTTTCATATAAAATTATCAATGTAAACGTAGGGAAATGGAGATAAAAAATAAATTAGGTACTCGCCGAGTCAATATCTTGCAGGTTACATTTCATGTGAGATGTCCCATATAGAGCATTGAAATAATGAAAATCACAATAAATGATGTTTATTTAAGCTCACAACACAACAATTACCTTTGATTTGTAGGTTTTTTTTATTGAATTTTAGCAAAATTGTAAATATGAGATCACATGATATCAACTGTTTTTGTTGACATTCGATGGTGCTTTTAAAAGCGCAGAAAAGTCAAGAAAACATACAAATTGACCTAAATTGTGTGTGATTATGTGAAATAAACATCAATTATCGTGATTTTCATCATTTCAATGATCTATATGGGATACCTTTCATGAGATGTAAATTGCAAAATTGACTCGGTCAGTACCTAATTTATTTTTTATCTCCATTTCTCTATGTTTGCATTGATAATTTTATAAGAAAAAGTTGTTCAATTAGAGGTGCTCTATAAGGTACACTAGTCGCCCGACACCTCAACTGCAGTTTAACCCTGTAGGTGTATAAGAAAGCCTTTAAGGTACACGAAAAACTTACTACTTGTTTTTAAGTTTCTATATTATGTTTTTTCACAAGCAAACAATCGATGTTTACAAAAAAATATGAATCAATAGCACCTATGGCCATTAATTTCCCGAATTTAGTTGGCAATGATTTAAATGAGATAGACAGGGAATGACGAATGTTACGAAATACAGATTTGTCTCAATTTGGAGACTTGAATGTTGAACAATTCTGGTCAGTCTTAAATCCGGCGACGACATGCTTATGTATCCAAAGCTGTGCACATTTATATTTAATATATTTAGGTTGCCACACTCTAGTGCGACTGCAGAGCGTGTATTTTCGCAAATTAACTTAAATAAAACCAAAACCCGTAACCGGTTGTCCACCGAAACGTTGTGTGGCATTTTACATTGCAAAACATTAATGAAGGGCAACAGTTGTTTTAATTTCAAACTCAACAATGATTTATTTAAAAAATTTGATATATTGTATGATAGTATTTAGTATGATAGAATTTATTTTAAAAAATTGTTTGTCTTTGTTAGATTAGTTATTGTTATATTAAAATATATAAATAAATATTTTGTTTTTATGATTTGTGTAATCGTTTTTTTTTTTAATTTTTTTGTATTATATAACCTGCAATCTCCAATCCGCTTTTAAGTACGTCTTGAAAATTGTTTAAAAATTCTAGGGAAATCTAGGGAAATTTTCTGCAAATGTCTAGGGAATTAAAAAAATTTCCCCTGGCAACACTGCCTGGGATTGCTAGAGTAACGTTGTAAGCGACAACACGGATCGTTTGTGATAGTGTTCGAACGTGCTTTTCAAAATTCTAGAATCATTGTTACATT
Source organism: Amphimallon solstitiale (assembly GCA_963170755.1). Lineage (NCBI taxonomy): Eukaryota > Metazoa > Arthropoda > Insecta > Coleoptera > Scarabaeidae > Amphimallon > Amphimallon solstitiale. The sequence continues at coordinate 117,397,322 of OY720682.1, read as the reverse complement.
ATTATAAATTGGGTAAGTGGTTACAAATTTAATATCAGCTTATCCTTTTGTATAAATCTGTTCTCCCCATCTTTTTTACATTTAATTATTAAAATTCACATAACCTTCAATAAACAATAAAAATTAAAGTAAAACATGTCCAATTCGTCGCCGGGGGGCTGTTCCCCCGGTGGGTTTATATCTAAATTTAGTACAGAAAAGGATGAAGAAATAGTTATCTCGCAGGATGTAGCTAATACAATCCTACACATAATTAATGAATCACTGACAAAGAATTTGAATAACCCACAGACGGAACCTAACCATAATAACCTTAATTCTTCGCCACCTCTCCTCAATATGGATACAATCCCCCCCCCCCCCCAGGACCTATACCTAATAAAAAGAAAAATGTCAACATCGCACAAATTTATAAGTTAAGAAATATTGGACCATTTGAAGTTTATACGCAATACATAAACAAAGAAAATCCATCTGAATTAAAATCGATTCATCCCATGCTTATAGGAAAATTATTGAAAGATAACAAAATTAATGGAATAAAGTCCCTGTGTCAAAAAGGTAAATCTAGGGTCGCAATCACCTTCAACTGTGCCAAAAATGCTAATAACTTCATAAACCATCCGGACCTGGAAAAACACAGCTTGTCTGGTTTCATCCCTTCTCACTTGGTATCCTGTCAAGGAGTTATCAAGAAAATACATTCATCATTCTCTGAAGAAGACATTATGAACAACATTCAAGCCTCAATAAAAGTTCTAAGTGTAAGAAGAATCAATCGCAGAGCAGTAGAAAATGATAAGACAGTATATATTCCGACCAGCACAGCGATCATTACATTTGAAGGAACGTTACTTCCAAAAAAAGTCTTTCTATTTTATAACCCTCTCACAGTGGATGTATATAAATACCCTGTCATTCAATGTTATAATTGCCTTCATTTTGGTCACACAACAAAAATCTGTAAAGGTAAAGAAGCATGTAGCAAATGTCCAGGTCCACACAAAAACAACAACTGTAATGATCCCAAACTTTGTTGTATTCACTGTAAGGGAGATCATGACGCCTTCAATCCACAATGTCCGGAATTTGGCAGACAAACAAAAATAAAAGAAATCATGGCATTTCAAAATATGTCAGTTATGGATGCAGCTAAACTAGTTAGGTCAGATCACTATTCTCCCAATAATAAACCACAAGAATTTCCAAAACTCATCAGAAACCAACCGATACAACCGACAGTATTCACAACAATCTCAGTCGCCCTAGGCAAACTTTCTCACAAAGTTCATCACCGGCTAAACGCCAACGAATTCCATTTAGAAACAATTTTTCGCAAGCAGATCATGATGAAAATTTGTTGTATAGAAGCGGTAATGTGCCAGATCCCAGATCTGAAGCAGTATACCTCTTTTCATCAGAAGTTAATCCAAACAAAACTAATGCTCCCTCGACATCCAAAAATTTGACCCAGCTCTCTAACTATTCAACAAATGAACTTCCCCAAATGTTAAACAATTTAAACAATATGATAGAAACTGTTAAATTATCTTTAAGTAACAATCCGTCTCTACCTTCTTTATTACAAATGTTTGAAGGCGCTATTAACCTTTTATCAAAGGCCGCCACTCTCCGAACTTAGCCTATTCCCTTCTCCCAAGCCACAAAACTTTTTTCTTTAAATTCTACACTTCCCCCTCTACAATAACATTCACCCCCCATAATATCCTACAATGGAATATAAGATCTCTAAATAGCAACAAGATTGATTTACTGTGGCTTTTGGACTCCCGTAAAATATCAATAGCATGTATGTCGGAATCCTGGTTAAAAGTTGATCAACATTGTCATGTCAATAATTATAATGTTCTGAGGGATGACCGATATGACGGAAAGGGTGGTGCAGTCGTCCTGATTAGAAGAGATATTCCTTTTGAATTGATTAATCTAGAATCCCCACACCCAGATATTAAACTAGTCTTAATCAAGTTGAAGGATTTTACCTTGGGAAGCATTTATATCTCCCCAAATAGCGACATTTCTAAGGAAAATCTTCGAAAGATATTTAAGAAACTCCCACATCCCTTTCTATTGTGCGGAGATTTCAATGCTATCCATTACGCCTGGGATGGAACTAACACAAACAGATTAGGAGAAAACCTCTTTAATGTAATAAATGACTTTGAACTAAAGCTGGTGCATACTCCAGGACCCACGAGATTGAGCCCTCCAGGCCTCACTGCAAATATGTTAGATCTGTGTATTTGTTCCCCTGAGATCAATTTAAGAGCTAGTTGGAATATCCTTGAAGACACTCATGGGAGTGATCACTACCAAATAGTGATCGAAATCTCCTCTGCTATGGCAAATGCTATTACTATCCAAAGAAAAAGGTATGCCATAAAACAAGCAGATTGGGAAAAGTTTTCGACTTCCGTTCATAATCAAGTTAGGAACATTGCCGATGACGAGTTGCTATTAGAAAACATTCAAACCATTATCCAGGATTCTAGTGAATGTTTTCGCACTAATCAAAATAAAAAGCCTCACAGACCATCCCCCCCCCCCCCCATGGTGGGATGAGGAATGTTCGGAAATAAGTCGAAGACGCAAACAAGTAGTTAACACCTTCAAAACAAATCCTGACATGGCGAACTTTATCTCAGCCAAAAAATAAATCGCAGAGGGCAAGAAACTACTAAAACAAAAAAAAAGAGATCGTTCATAGTCTTTTGCAATTCCCTAAATAGGGAATCCAAATCATCAGAGATTTGGAAAAAAATTAAGAACTTTAGAGGATCTTTTAGTCCGTATATGACCATATCCTTGGATCCCTCGTGGATGGAGGAATTCCTAAGGAATCTCACTCTTGACTCAATCTGTAGTAACTTTCAAACAGAGGACAGTGAGGTAACTGTAGATGACTTTCTGTCCAAGAATTTTCAGTTGAACAAATTAGTTTGCTGTATGAATAATTTCAAGGACACTTCCCCGGGACCAGATAATATTCATTACAAGATGATTTATAACCTTCCATGGAACGCCAAAGCAGTTCTAATTTACGCCTTTAATTTAACCTTAAACTGTCGCAAAATTCCGGAGAGGTGGAAATATTCAGTTATTATTCCATTATTAAAGCCTGGTAAACAACCAAACATCTCAACATCATATCGGCCAATTTGCCTCTCATCTTGCTTACTTAAAACGCTAGGGTACTTAATCAAGGCAAGAATGGAATGGTGGTTAGAAAACAATAATCTTCTCCCTTTCGCTAACAATGCTTATCTTATCGTTGGCTTTGTTGATGTCAAAGGAGCGTATGACAGTGTTAATTGGAATGTTTTGAATAAGAGTCTACACGATATAGGAATCCCTGTAAATTTAATCTATTTAATTATGGACATCATTTCTAGTAGATCTTTATGGATTCAACATGGCTCCAATATGGTAAGTCCAAGAACTAGCACGAAAGGACTTCCTCAAGGATCTATTCTTAGTCCACTATTGTATACTATCTATACCAGGACTCCCTCCCTCCAGAATGTTCACTATTACAATTTGCAGATGACATATTAATGTTTACCTCATCGAAGACTGCTCAACAGGCAGTCATAAATCTAAATCGAGCTACCGAGGCTTTAGAGGAATGGATGGATACACACGATTTATAAGTTTCCATAGAAAAATGCAAAGCAGTAATCTATATCAGGAAAATAATTCCTCAAGAATTGGAAAGGATTACAATACATGACAACCCAATTCCTTACTATCACAAAGCCCGCTTCTTGGGAATCACTTTGTACCAAAAACTGAATTTCAATAACGAAGTCAAAAATATCGTGAGCAAATGCACCAAAAATTTAAATATCATCCGATCCTTAAGAAGAACATGGTGGGGAGCCGATCCTTCCACCCTCCTTGTAATTTATAAAGCCATCATCCTCTCCCACATTGATTATGCTGGACCATTAATCTTCCCTCTGAAGCAATCTAACCAAGAAATTTTAAAGAGAATTCAGTATTGATCATTGAGACTATGTCTCCAACATTAGCGCTACTAGTAGAAAGTTCCCAAATTCCTCTCTATTTAAGATATAGGTTGTTATCTGATAAGCTTGTCCTGAAATCAATGAATTTAACCAATCAGCTATTTGAGTCATTAAAATCGATATCTACTACTATTGCTTCCCCTAGGAAAAACATTTGGCACAAAAAGGAACCTCCATTGTTAATGCAATCATTTAAAAATTTGAGAGGGCACAAAAATATTATGATTTACAACATGCGTCCACCATGCTTCAGCTATAATTATCATAGCCAAATCACAGATATTCCTGTAGACCTACTATTTGCATTAAAAACAAAATGGATTAACTTTACATACATCTTCACTGATGCATCAAAATCCCCGGAGAGTGTGGGCATTGGTATCTATTGTGAGGCTCCGAAATGGAAATTTCAAGCGAGATTAGAAAACAGAACGAATATCCGCGTTGCCGAAATGATAGCTATTCTGGAAGCTCTAAAGTAATAATCTTAACCGATTCTCAGAGCGCATTACTGAATATAAAATCTACTGGAATCTCAACTAAATCCCACAATTATACTCTAGAAATCAAAGAATTATAGAGAGTTATGATAAAGTAACGCACAAAATTCATAAAACGTACAATGTTCATTTTTGAAAAAAATGCAAAAACACGTCAAACAGTTTATTTTATTCCGCGTCTTTTAACATTAGTCAAAAAAATAAAACGTCAAATTTGTCAAAGTTATGACGTCAACAATATTTTTTTTAAACATGAAGCTTGGTTTTTTTTTTACTTTATTTGATAAAGCTTGTTTTTCTGCATTATAAAGAAATAATTGAAGTAGGGGTCACATAAGAAAAAAGTGAGAGAATTAATAAAAAACAAAATAAACTTTATTATAGTAATAACATTTAAATTAACTAAACAGTCCATTAAACCGAAACGATTTCTTACAGGAATTGTTCAAACTGTGTCCCGTTCACTATCTGACACAGTTTGAACAATTCCTGTAAGAAATCGTTTTGGTTTAATGGACTGTTTAGTTAATTTAAATGTTATTACTATAATAAAGTTTATTTTGTTTTTTATTAATTCTCTCAGTTTTTTCTTATGTGACCCCTACTTCAATTATTTCTTTATAATGCAGAAAAACAAGCTTTATCAAATATAGTAAAAAAAACCAAGCTTCATATTTAAAAAAAATATTGATGACGTCATAACTTTGACAAATTTGACGTTTTATTTTTTTGACTTAGTTAAAAGACACGGAATAAAATAAACTGTTTGACGTGTTTTTGCATTTTTTTCAAAAATGAACATTGTACGTTTTATGAATTTTGTGCGTTACTTTATCATAACCCTGTATATGGAATTGAATAACAGAGGTTGTGATGTTCGTTTTGTATGGATACCTGGTCACAAAAACATTAAGGGAAATGAAAGGGCCGATAAGTTAGCTAAAGCATCGACTACAGAGATCATACCAGTCACCAAATGTAGAATCCTTCCAGAAGACTTTCTTCCAGAATGTAAATCAGAAGTGCACTCGAAATGGAAGGATAAATGGGAAGAATTTACCGTACATAAAGCCAAACAATATTTGAGCATAAGCCAAACTCCTCCCGCTAATCCATGATTCTATGACATAAAGATTCCCAGATCGCATATTACCACCTTTTGCAGATTAAGATTTAACCATGCATCATTCCCCGCCCATTTAAATAAAATCCACTGCAAGGAAAGTGCTGAGTGTGGATGTGGAGCATATGGTGATATCATTCATTGTCTCTTTGAATGCCCACAGTCATTAGTAAGATCTAACCAACTGTACACAAACCTTTTAAACACAAAATTAGAATCACCTATTAATATAATTTCCTTACTCAGTGAACCGACGGAAAGCAGGATAAAATTAGTTATGGAATATTTACAGGATATTAAATTAAAGCTTTAATCCCGCAACAATACCACCGGAGAATCCTGTTACACTTTCCTTCTCACCCAAATTGTTTTGTGTAATTCGTGGCCTTCCTACGTGTGTGCTACAACGGGCCCTGTAGCAAGAAGAGTCTTTACATTGACCTTAATAAACAAATTCCCTAAAAGCTGATATTGTTAGTAACCGATTGAATGTAGATCATGATTTATACCGTTATCATAAGATTATCTGTGGTATTGTCTAAATAAGAAATGTGTGCAAGGTTAAAAAATTGAGGTCATTTAAGAAGAGGACATTAGTCGATACACTCTAGTGCATGGCTGGAATGGTTATACCAAAAGCCAATATCAAATAAAGAAGAAGAAGAACTCATGAGCCTGACGTCGTAGTGTATCAATCTCGTAGATAATAAATCCTAAAACCCACAGTTATAACATGGCGCTATACAGGATGTAAAAAAATAAAATTAATGGTATATGTTAAAAATAGCGAATCAAATTAATATATAAAGAAAGATATAATTAAATCAAAAGAAACAGCAAAAATGAGTGGCAGAGAATTAAATGCAATGAAAACAAATGGAAACCTTGCACAAAATTGGAAAACATGGCATCAGAAATTCCAAATTTACATGCAAGCAAATGAAATAAATAAAAAGGAAGAGAAAGTACAATGTGCCAAATTATTATACTTAATTGGTGACGAGGGAGTGGAAATATACAACACATTTGAATTCCAGGAGGAAGAAAAAGATAAAATCAACATATTAATTGAAAAATTCGACAAGCATTTCATGCCTAAGAAAAACATAACCTATGAAAGGTATAAGTTCTTTAAAAACAGACATATTGATAAAACATATGAACAGTTCGTAACAGAATTAAAAAATCAAGCACTTTTATGTGAATTTGGTAATTTAAAAGATGAATTAATTGTCACTATGATAATAACCCAGCTAGCAGACTGACGACAATATGACGTCATTTTTTGGTAATATTTATAATTAGAATGACCTACCGACTGACGTCTAGATGACGTTGCAATAACGTGTATATGTCACAGGTAAAATGACGTCAGGTAATGTCGTATTGGCGACGTCGATTTCTCACCTTTATGCGACGTTATCATGACTTAATAATGACCTTATTTAGACCTACATATAAATAAAAATTATTCACGTACTATAAGCAATTTCACACAAGTCAAACATTATAGTGAAGCTCTGATAGGCATGGCTTGTTAAGTGATAACACGTATCACAAAAATTACAAGCTATCAGTGAAAAATTACTATAAATGCAACTGTGAAACTGTTAAGAATTAGATTAGCCATAAGAATTAAACTAAAAATTTTTGTTTCCTTATTTTTTTTATTTTAACCCGAACAGACATAGGAATGAATATCAATATCAATAGAAAATGTAAGAAAAAACAAGTGATAACATTAACATAACTTTATTAAAAATGTATAAATACTTCCTTATTATTACATTTTTCTCAACATATATTCTACAAGAAATAACTCAGAATTTGTCAACGAGTATCAAAAAATATACCGGGTGTCAACGAGATCATGTATCAGCACGCCATTTATTTATTAGTTAAAATAAAACTTTGAAATTCGGACCGTATATATGAGTGATTGGGGGGCTTCTTCAGGTACACTCAGTTTTTCTATAGCACTTCCGGTCAAACCGGAAGTGACGTTAATTTTGAATTTTTAAATACAACATTTATTATTTCTGTTCATATTCTGTTTCTTCTGAAAATTTGCCATCTAGTGCAGGTTAACTTTTGACATTTCTGTCAAAGATGGCGGTATCTGTTAAATTTATCCATTAAAGTGAAACTGCTTCGCAACGATTGTCGAAATGTAACAACCATCAAAGTTAGCTTTGAAAACAATTAAGAAACTTATTTTTCACATTTACACGCATTGGCGAAGGAAACATGTATTTCACGTTGAAATTACTAAAGAAAATAGAAAAAAAAATTTTCATTTTCAAATGACAGGTACTCGTTTTTTTAAATAGTAACACCTATTTTTTATTACAGTGCCATATTGGCATAATTTTTAGCTTTCAAGTGATATAAAATATGCTGTGGTTTAGTGGTAGACAGGTAGTACAAAACATAAAATGTTTTAAAAGTAGTCTAATTCCAAAGACTACTTTTAAAACATTTTATGTTTTGTACTACCTGTCTACCACTAAACCACAGCATATTTTATATCACTTGAAAGCTAAAAATTATGCCAATATGGCACTGTAATAAAAAATAGGTGTTACTATTTAAAAAAACGAGTACCTGTCATTTGAAAATGAAAATTTTTTTTTTTTCTATTTTCTTTAGTAATTTCAACGTGAAATACATGTTTCCTTCGCCAATGCGTGTAAATGTGAAAAATACGTTTCTTAATTGTTTTCAAAGCTAACTTTGATGGTTGTTACATTTCGACAATCGTTGCGAAGCAGTTTCACTTTAATGGATAAATTTAACAGATACCGCCATCTTTGACAGAAATGTCAAAAGTTAACCTGCACTAGATGGCAAATTTTCAGAAGAAACAGAATATGAACAGAAATAATAAATGTTGTATTTAAAAATTCAAAATTAACGTCACTTCCGGTTTGACCGGAAGTGCTATAGAAAAACTGAGTGTACCTGAAGAAGCCCACCAATCACTCATATATACGGTCCGAATTTCAAAGTTTTATTTTAACTAATAAATAAATGGCGTGCTGATACATGATCTCGTTGACACCCGGTATATACAACAAAACTGGTATAATTATCATTAAACATCTAGTAGCTGCAGAATAAATTAAGAAACGTTGACGAACGACTTACTTAATTTACATTAAAATAAAAAATACGCTATAGGAGTTTTCATTATCTTTAAATTTTGATTAAATGACAATACGTATATAAAATTTATAATACATATATATATATATATATATATATCCTTTTTTACAGATCATATTATAGACATAAAGAACTTACTATTAGTAAATAAAGCCTTCTTTATTTTCGAAAGGGTTTCTTCCTCTTCTGTTTGTAAGTCTGAGATATCCTCGGCACTCTTGAGTTTTGTTAGAGTTTCTTCATAATCGTCTAAACAGATGCATGCATTTTAATATATTGCCAAAATAAAACAAATAAAACTCTATATAAATGTATGCATTCAATCTATCGTATCAATTTAATTAGAAGTAAGAATTACCATTCTTAAGAATATTTAATAGAAATTAATACAAATTTAATATCAAAAGCCAGCATATAAAAATAAAATTAATAACAATACACATTTAAAGAAACAAGTCAATATTGTACAGGTACAAAAACACAAAAAAAAGTCAGTAGATATATCAAGTACAAAATATACTAACCAGTTTCAAAGAAAATTCTTCTGACATTATATACACTGTTTCTGGATTTATTATAAAAATAAAGAACTTGCTATTAGTAAAGAAAACCTCCTTTATTTTTGGAGGACGTAGAAGTTGTCTATGATGGGCTTTGAAATGTTTCATCTTTTCGAAAGGGTTTCTTCCTCTTTTGTTTGTAAGTCTGAGATATCCTCGGCCCTCTTGAGTTTTGCTAGAGCTTCTTCATAATCATCTAAACAGATGCATGCATTTTAATATATTGCCAAAATAAAACAAATAAAACTCTATACAAATGTGTGCATTCAATCTATCTTATCAATTTAATTAGAAGTAAGAATTACCATTCTTAAGAATATTTGATAGAAATTAATACAAATTTAATTTCTAAAGCCAGCATATCAAAATAAAATTAATAACAATAAACATTTAAAGAAATAAGTCAATATTGTACAGGTACAAAAACAAAACAAAAATCAGTAGATATATCAAGTGTAAAATATACTTACCAGTTCCAAAGAAAATTATTCTGACATTATATACATTCCATGTTTCTGAATTTTTCAGAGATTTATTAAATTGTTTTCCCTCTTTGTAAGGTGGCTAAAAAACTTCCTCTTTCCTTGGTGTCAGCCAATTTTTATTAACACGACTTAAGCCTCCTCCTTGTTCTGGAGAAAATTCAATTACGGCAAACTTACTATAAAAGGGATAAGCGTTTTGACAATTAAAAATACTTTTTGGCAGAGCCGTATTAAAAACAAGAGACCTATATAGGTATATGTTCCAATAGACAGTCGATATTACAATTTAATCGAGATACTTTAAATGTTTAAAGTTATAGACTATATCTTGAATGTTATTTTTTGTACATACTTTATTTGAACCATTACGTACATTATATATACTTTATCATTAAAAAACTTCACTACATTATGAATTTCAAGGCTTTTGAGTTTACATTTATTATTGCTATATACATATCATCAAATATATTTAAACATATTTTTTTGTTTTGACATGCTTCCTCTACAATGAGAAAACTCACATTTACATATATTGGTCTCGGTTTGCTTCATATAATTACTATAAAATTATTACATTTATTATTTTTAACATAAAACGCCTTCATTTATAAACAATAACCTCTCATGTAATCAAGTACATAAGTTAATAATTATCTACAATGATAGGTGTGTCTTGTTTTAAGGGCTTATTCAATCTATACCTACCTGGATACCAGCTTGAGATATAATAATTCAAACACTAAAAGATACAACTACAAAACGTACTATATACTAATAACGTGCTATTATTAATAATAATAAATAAAGTCGATTTATTATTATTATTATTTACTAACCCCATTCTGTGCAGAACTAACCGTTAATAGTACAAAAACCTGTGGGAAACGATCGTACCACGTACGCGATCGAATAATACCGAACTCCGAAGGAAATTTTTAGGCGGTTGATTTAAAATACTCTTCACATATTGAGTAGGTACAAATGTGCCCAAAAAATGACGTACATAAAACGTCGTACAACGTACGTCACATGAACGTCTCAATAGAGACGTACCGATGACGTCATATTTTGGTCGAATGTCCTTTAAGGTCGTAAATGACCTAATTTAGACGTCATAAAAACGTCAGTCTGCTAGCTGGGAATTAGATTAACAAATAATGAATTAAGAGAAAAATTGTTATAAACTGAGAAAATAAAATTAGAAGAATTAATTGAAAAATGCACAATTTGGGAAACCACAAAAAATCAAAATATAGAGATGGAAATAAACAAATCCATGGCCATAAAGAAGACGGGTAAATTGCAGAATATGGGTGCAACCGATTTTTGACAAAGAAACTAGTGTACCTTATAGAGGACCTCTAATTGAACAACTTTTACTTATAAATTAATCGGCGGACACGTACAGGAACGGAGATAACTAATAATTGAGGTGCTCACCAAGTGAATTTTCCATGTCACATTTTTAGTCGTATCTGTTATATACACCGTCGTAATTATGAAAATCGTAAAAAATGATGTTTATTTCACTTTACCACACAACAATTACATTTGATTTATATGTTTTTTAATAACTTTTCTCAACCTAATCATAACAAGAAACCTAACCTTAAACCACCTAGTGGAAAAAGCCCATCCCAACTTTCATGCGGATTCGGACCAACGACTGTCATCTATAGAGTTATACAGTACAGTATATAGATGGTCAAACAAACCTCTTGTATTTTTCAGTATTTATTTGAAAATTATATGCAAATCAGTAACAAAAGACGTTATAAAGTGTATATTATTTATAAATTTGTAGTTTATTTCATTGATTTTTTAACATGCCTTTTAAAATTATATAATATCCTGTAAATTAGTACGGAATGATATAGAGAATGTTTATAAGTGTTTTCTTTAATTTTTTCAAACATTTATAATTCTCTTTTTGCACATTTACATGATTTATACTGCAATCATTGCAATGATTATTCCCTTAATTTACAGATTTTTTTACTTTTTTACCATCTGCCTTCCCCCGATGCAAATTCCGTTCTGTTGTTGCCGCCCCCTTCACTCGTATTTCGATTGATTTATACCATTTTTTTGATGTTTTGCCGCCCCTCCCCCACCCCCGCGCGTTTGTACTATTCGTGTTTGCCGCCCCTTTCCCACCACCCACGATTCCAGTTCTCGGCACCCCCACGGTTTTTTACTTTTTAACCATCTGCCTTCCCCCGGTGCAAATTCCGCCCCTTCACATAAGGGGTCGGCAAGAATATTTGTTTTTGCGCGCGCGGTGGGGGAAGGGGTGGCAAAATATCAAAAAATCGGTATAAATCAACCGAAATACGAGTGCGCACAACGAATGGGGTACAGAAATTGCTATTAATTATCACCGTAAACAAGTTCGTTATCACATTGAATTCATTTATTGTTGAATGTTTGCATTTTTCGTTAATTTCTATTTTTGCCACCCCCTCTCCCCACCATCTCGCGGTGCGAAAACAAAATTCATATGAACAATAATTGCAATGCAAACATTCAACACTTCTATATGAGAACGTACCTATAGATTTGTAGTCAAAGATTTTGCAACTGTGTAAAATGTAAACACAAATCTTCGGTAAATTTTTAATTTTTTTATTTCATACTGTTGCACTATTGGTACTACTAATTCACCTAAAAATTTGGTCAAGAAATTGATAAATGTAATTCAGCCTTTATATCTGTATTTAATTCAACATTGACTTGCAAAATGAGCTTTATGCTTCATTAGGTTCTTATAGAAGTCAAATGAAATTTATGTTTTACTTTAATGTTTACAAAATACATGTCTTACTTTCTTGTGAATTTCTGTGAAATAAATGCTCTTACATGGCAAATTTAATTTGTGTTTTTCTTTATTGTTTTAAAAATATATGTTTTACTTTCTTGCGTATTTTTCAATTGCTTCTAATAAATAAATACCAGAAAAAGTCTCTAAACATTCTCTATATCTTATTTACTGGATATTATATAATTTTAAAAGGCGTGTTAAAAAATCAATGAAATAAACTACAAAATGTATAAATAATATACACTTTATAACGTCTTTTGTTACTGATTTGCATATAATTTTCAAATAAATACTGAAAAATACAAGAGGTTTGTTTGACCATCTATCTACTGTACTGTATAACTCTATGAATGACAGTCGTTGGTCCGAATCCGCATGAAAGTTGGGATGGGCTTTTTCCACTAGGTGGTTTAAGGTTAGGTTTCTTGTTATGATTAGGTTGAAAAAAGTTATTAAAAAACATATAAATCAAATGTAATTGTTGTGTGGTAAAGTGAAATAAACATCATTTTTTACGATTTTCATAATTGCAACGGTATATATAACAGATACGAATAAAAATGTGACATGGAAGATTCACTCTGTGAGCACCTCAATTATTAATTATCTCCGTTCCTGTACGTGTCCGCCGATTAATTTATAAGTAAAAGTTGTTCAATTAGAGGTCCTCTATAGGGTACTCTAGTTTTTTTTTTTTCAAAAATCGGTTGCACCCATATTCTGCAATTTTTCCAAATTGATAAAATTCAAAATAGATTCGGATGCAGATGAATCAATAATCCCTTTAAATTTAATTAATAAGGAGAAAATCAATTTAAAACCTATCCAGTCAAAATTATTGTCATATTCAGGTGAATATCTTCCCATTGTTGGTAAATTAGAAACTAATAATGTAATGTTCAGGTTGGAATTTAATGTGATAGAAGGTGATTATGAGCCAATACTGAGTCGTGATGATTGTGTCAAATTAAATGTAATTAAAAGAATTCACATAGTGGACAAAAATAATCAAGTAGTTAGTAATTAACACACAAATAATAAATTAATACATAAATGAATTTAGTCACGTATTCAGGGGTATTGGGAATATTGGTATACCGTATCACATTGAATTAGAACAGCATGCTAAACCTGTTATACACCCAACACGCAGAATACCTTTTGCTTTACAAGACAATTTAAAGAAAACACTAGCCCAATTAGAGCAGTCACAGATCATTAAAAAAGTTGAAGGTAGTTCAGATTGGATAAACCCTATAGTGTTAGTAAAAAAGGCAAACAATTCTCTACGTTTGTGTCTTGATCCTCGTGATCTAAATAAAGTCATTAAAAGAAAACTTGTTAAAATGCCAACACTAGATGAAATAATAACTAATTTAAATGGTGCCAGAGTGTTCACAACCTTTGATGCCACACATGGGTTTTGGAACATACCCCTTGATGATGAAAGTAGCAAACTATGCAGTTTTGGTACTCCTTTTGGAATTTATAGGTTTTTAAGAATGCCATATGGAATAAGATGTGCAACTGAAGTATTCCAGGAAAGGTTCAAAGATATTTTTAATATAGAAGGCTTGGAAGTATATGTGGATGATATTTTAGTTTGGGGAAAAAATAAAGAGGAACATGATGCACGACTAAAAGAAGTTTTTGAAATTGCAGAAATAAATAATATAAAATTCAATTCTAATAAATGTAGATTTGGTGTAAATGAAGTGAAATATTTAGGGTATAATATTTCAAGTGATGGTATAAAAATTGATGATGATAAAATAAAGCTATTACAGAATTCCACACCAAAAAATAAATCAGATGTGCAACGCTTTTTGGGTATGATCACATATGTTGGAAGATTCATAAACAATTTATCAGAAAAAACACAGCCTTTAAGGGAACTAATAAAAAACAATAATATATTTAACTGGAGTAAAAGACACGAGGAAGCTTTCAACAACTTAAAGTATGAAATTGTTAATGATATAACTTTGAAATATTTTGATACTAACGAAAACGTGACTATATCAGTTGATGCAGCAAAATCAGGATTGGGAGCAGTTCTATTACAGGGTAATAAGCCATATGCATATGCCTCTAGGGCAATGACAACAACCCAACAAAATTATGCACAAATAGAAAAAGAACTCCTAGCCATATATTTTGAAATAAATAATAATCAGAATGTTTATGGAAAAAAATTTCTAGTTGAAACGGATCACAAACCGCTCTTAGCAATATTTAAAAAAAATCTTAATGATTGTCCTGCAAGACTACAGAGTTATCAATTCAAAAATATGAAATAGAATTAATTTACAAACCAGGCAAGGAATTAGTGATTGCAGACACTCTTTCTTGAGCAAACGTAGGCAAAATTTATGATGACACATTAGATCTAGAATCACATGTTTGTATTATAAAGAAACATTTACAAATTACAGATCAAAGGTTAAAAGAATTAATTGAATGCACCAATAATGACGAAGAGCTGAAAAATTTAAAGACATACATAATAAACGGAGGCCGAAAAACAAAAAAGACATTCCTGAAACTATTAGATGGTATGAAAAAATTAAACATGAATTAGTCATTATTGACAGTTTAATTTACAAAACACATAAAGTCATAATTCCCAAGGCCTTACATAAAAATATGCTTAGGAATATTCACAAAGGGCACTTTGGAAGAAATAGATGCATTACATTAAACATTTAGTCTATTGGCGAGGCATGAATAAAGACATTGAAGAAATGGTAAGCAAGGTAGAACATGTCAAAAATATCAAAATTCAAAAACAAAAGAGCCATTAATAAGCCATGATATTGGCATAGACATATTTGAAAACAACAATGAAGAATTGATTACTACTCTAAATTTGTAGAGATTGAAAATCTCAAAAATGACATGTCAACAGAAAATGTTATAAATAAACTTAAAACTATTTTAGCTAGGCACGGTATCCCCAGAATAATAAATTCTGATAATGGACCACAATTTACAAGTAAAAAATTTAAACAGTTTTTGGAGGAATGGAATTTTGCGCATTCGACTTCATCACCTCACTACCAACAATCCAATGGCATGGCGGAAAGAGCAATACAAACTGTCAAGAAAATGATAAAATAATGTTGACAAGAAGATGAAGATATAAATTTAGCCCTTTTAATTTATCGCAACACACCAATAATGAACAGTAAGTATAGTCCTGCTGAATTATTAATGTCCAGACACATACGTGATAACCCAGCCAACAAAGACACGTCAAATTCACGTGAATATTTAGTCACACATTACGGCATATGTCCTTCTAAAGTGACGTTAATTTGACGTAAAAATGACGGCCAAATGTCACAGCCCAATGACGTGATTTATAGACGAATCTTAGACGTCATGTATGTCGAAAAAAGTACCATTTAGTGACTACTCTATTACAAGAATAAAAATCCAGTTTTATGTGAAAAAATTTATTTAAAAAATACAAAATACAAAAACTCAGTCTTTGTAATAACACAATATATTAAATTGTAATTAATGGTGACAAAACTTTATAAAGTATGTATTAGTGGAAATACAACCCATCTATTTTTGTCAACTGGTAACAAAAAACACTTAGTCCTAACTAAACTAGCGGAATACAATTGGTAATCAGATAACAATAAATCATTAACTTCATAAATATTAAGCAAAGAAGAATGCAGCGGATACGAGTAAAAATTAGAAAAGGATAAATATATTTTGCCTAAAATAAAAATTTCACCTTCGGCATTTTTTAGAATATTGTGTAAGTATTGAATGATTTTGTTATCAATGAGACAATGACAGTTGGCAAAAGAATATGAATAAACTGTAAGGGTAAAATCTTCAAAACAAGCTTTTTTAAACTGTTTGAAGCTATCTGTATGAGAATGCAGTAGTGGTCCTAAATAATGTTCAAAATGTAATGTTTCGTTGTGTAATAAATGATCCTGGTTATTTGTTTTGACGTTATTAATTTCATGCAATCGATTATAAATTTGCTGAAGTGGCCGGTTTGGAGATTTGACAAGTTTCTTTAGTTGACCTAAAAAATTTTCGAATTCAAATGCTGAGAAATTGTCTAAAGAATTAAATTTCTGAACATCGTCGTACAAATGAGATAACAAGTGTACATTAATTACAAAGAACTCTAATCCATATAAAAACTCGCAATGTGAAACAAATATATCTAGCATTTCTTTGGCGTCTTTAGAGAATTTTGCAATATGATGATCAGAAATGAGCACTGTTATTGCACAGTGCAATAGCAAAAAATGTTTATAAACAGCATCTTTAAGACGACTTTTAAGAACTAAAGGACCAGCATAGAGTATAAACGTTCGCAGTTCCGTCGCTTTCCACCTTGCCAAATCATCCAGCGAACGAGGTTTTCTATTAAATTCTAAAGGAATGTACTCTTTTAAGGAAATCAAATGTTCAGAAATTAAGGTAGTAATTCTGTTACCTAGTCTGACTTTAAGTGATCCAGTAAGCCAAGTATTTAACATTTTCTTTACAACCCCTAGGCAAACACAGTGCATGTAATCTATTGGAAAATCTGCAATGAAATCAATCGGAAGTCTTACTAGAGGAGATTCACCTAAGTGATGATCTTCGTCTAACTGAAGTCTGAATGAATAATCAGTTCTTTTTAGTGCCGAAGTATTTTTGAAAATTACTCTACCATGGTACTCTCCAGGCTCAATACACTTATCACAGGACGAATATCCATTATGAGATTTTGTACACTTAATGTAAGCTTTAGCTGGTATATCGCAACAAAAACTATGTATTTCTAAATCATATTTCCTATTGTTAAATTTGATACCATTATTTAGTACTTCTAAAATTTCATCTACAAATTCTTGTAAAAAAGAAGATAAAGGTTTAGGTTTAGCTACACCGCAAAAGATAGCAATTACAAAGGGACTACTTTTGAAATTTTTTATAACACCTAAAATTGGCCAAAACTGCACCTTCGAGCTATTAAAAAGTGGAAGGCCATCAATATTAAAGCTGATTTTAAGAGAACTAATGCCTGACAAGTTTAAGTTCTTGTGTTTATTTAGGCAACATATTAAACTATTTAAAAACCCGAAGTAAAAAAAATCCCCGTTATCCAACTTCTGAACAGTTTGATTTGAAGGAGTTCTCAATAAAGTTCGACTGTCTGTAGGCAAATCACAATGCAGTGGTGACAAAATTTTCAACAGATCTGACAATGCTGAGCGAGAAATATTATGTTGAACACTAGCCCAATGTCTAAGTTGTACAGCAAGATTAGTCTCGTTACAGTCAGTGTCAGAACTGCTTGGCGATTCAGAGGGAATAACGCAAACATTCTCAGGTACATTAAAACAATAGTTATTTGATAAATCAGAAGTTGCATCTTCATCAAAAATAGAAAAATTACTACTTACAGTACTTGAAGAAATAAACGTGATCTGAGAAATGTTTGAATTTTTATTCTCTGAATGATGTTCTTCCACCCGAGTATTTAAACTTGATCTCAAATTTTTAGCAGTTTCGGCCAACCTTCGATAATACTGCCTTTTTCCAACAAACTCTTTTTGTCTGCGTCGCGACATTTTACATTACCAATTAAAAGTGTATTACAAACGAAAATTACATTAATTATTTCTAATATTCATTCTTGCTTTTTTGGCTCGTTGTGGGGCATGCTTCAACCAAGTTTTGATTGTATTTTCTATGTCTCTTTCAGTTGCTGAGGTTGAACTTAATTTAACTGCTCCTAAAGTAAATGGTAATTTATAAACAATAACAAAACAACTCCAAAATACTTACGAATAACAACTTTATTCAAGTTAAGATCTCTGAATGCTTGTTTATCATTTCTAGTCCCTTTGAAACTGTATCCACTGGCAACGTCGTCAGATAGCAAGTGTCTTAGTATACTATTTGTTTGTGAGGTAATTTCTCTCCCCCCCAAAGAAGAGAAATACAAGCTCTATTAAAACAAAATGTTGTTAATTTGAAAAATATCGTTGTTACCATTTTACTTACCAAAGCAACAAGATCATTGTGATTTTCAAGAAATCTTTCAAGCTTTTTTAAATCTTCTTCAGATTTTATCGGAAGTTGCACTGGTATATTATCAGCTAAAATGTGTTGTGGTGTATGATTCTGGTGTTTCAATATTTTCAGTATTTCTTTATTTTGTTCTTGTAACTGGGCAAGAATTATTATAAGCCTGTTGTGATTAACTCCTATAAAATAATTTTAAGTTAGTACATTTTATCAGAGATTTACTGTAAGAAATAGTACAGGACTATATGAAACAGCAACGGTTAAATACCTGAATTAGCTAATTCAGAAGATTGCACTGATTGCGGTGTTGAAGGAAATTCATTAGATCTGCTTGAAGACGGTGTGGAAGTTATATATTCTCGAGGTGGGGTCAGATGTAATCCAAAAGATCGGTTCGGTGGGGTTAACTGCACTGATGAATAATAATTTTGTGACAACTTAGTGTTGTTGTTATTCAACGCATTAGAACCTAATAAATTATTTAAAAGAATATAGAAAAAAAAAGTTTACCGAACACTTACAACTTGATAAACTATCTGATGTAGTTCTGTGTTGACTCAATGTCGGGGGAGGTGAAAGTTCATTATCTTGATTGTCGTCAGCGCTTGATGAATTTTCATCTGAGGAGAATCGTCGAGGCACTTTTCTTTTTCTCTTTCTTTGCACTTCCAGATCTGATGAAGGAATATCAGAACTTTCTTCTAGAAGTTTTAATTTTCGTTTAGACTTTTCTATATCATCTACAAAATACAAATATGTATAAGCTTTCATTGTTTTCATTTTACGTCACAGTTACAATATATTCATTTTTCAGCATAATTGTCACATGGCTCTCACTATTTAGCCACTCGACCTCTTTTTCAGCATACAGCATGCTGAAGTTTGAAATTTTATGTCGAAAAATTTTTATGAAAACCCCACAGTATTGAAAATAATAGATCGCACAAGTATACAAACAATATTTATATAAACCTCTTTTTTATGTAGTATATAGTTACAATCTTTACAAGTAAAATACATACCATTCTCAAAGTAGCATTTTGATATCGGGTATAATGTCCATGATTCCTCATCTGGAGTATCTCCACATCTTAAAGCCTTGTTATATCGCGATTGATTTTTGTATGGTGGCCAATAGACCTCCTTTTTCCTTGGCGTTAACCACTGTTTGGAAACTAGTGCAATTCCACTGCCATCACCCTCTATGAACTGTACTGCAACGTAGGCCATTTTATATGACCTAACTGGATTACTTTTTAAATAATTTTCCAATAATACAGGATGCCCAAGAATTCGCGGGACAATTATAGTGATAATTAAGTTGCTTACAAAGGTCAGTGTTCTACAAGAAAAGTAGATGGAAAAATCAAAATTTTTGCAGTATTATAAAGATTTACATGCTTGGTGAGACCGTATATAGTGGTATCCTGTTCCGTGAATTCTGGGACAAGACGAGATTACATGATTTCATCATCAAACATAATCAAACCACAAATTTTAAGGTTAGGTTTTGGTACACAAAAAATGGTTTGATATGAAGCATGCGAAAAATCAGAAATTAACAATATTGTAATAACACTCTAACATGTACTTACCAAAAAGCCAAACAAGTCACACTATAAAATACAACTAATTTGCACAATTTGAAGACAACAAATACACACAAAACGCCTGACGCTGAATGTAGAAACTGGCGCAAAGCAAAAGCGTAATAACAAACGACCACACTCATCGCAAACTCGCAAACGGCTGTGTCTGGCTGTGTCCGTTCGTCTGAAGCGAAACGGAAACGGCTAAGAAAATACGTGCTCTCATTGCGGTTTATTACAAGTAAACTTGAGCTTTGATTGGCTGGATGAGGAACCGCGTAAACTTCACGTGTGGTGGTTGGTCACTTAATTCACATATGCGATTTTTAAATATACACAGCTGAAAGACAAAAAGTTCGAGAAAATCTTATCAGCGTTTGCCATATTTCAGGTGAAATACTATTAAAACACATTTACAAAAAAATTTACAAAAATAATAACTTACTAAATTCAAACGATAGGGAAAGTCTATTTATAACATGTATTTAGGTAATTATATATTTTTTTTTTATGATTAACCACTATTCAAATATTTTCGTTCAGTTTTAGGTATTTTAAGTCAAAGAGACCCAAAAAAGCCAACGAAAATAATAAAAGTGAGATACATAATTATTTATAAGTAATTATATATACAGGGTGTAACAAAATAAGTGTAAAACATTTCAGGGGGTGATTCCTTAGCGAAAAAGAGATAGGGTCTTTCATATAAAAAAACTTCAATGGAGCATCCCTTGTTAAGATACAGCCCCATAAAGGGGGTACATAAAATTTGTTTTATAATTTTTCTCACAAACACTAAAAATGTAATTTATTTCCAATGTAACTTTTTGTCTGATTATTTGTTTACCATTTAAAAATCTATTTCCAATACCTTGTTTCATTCGAAACAAAAAATGTCTCTTGAATTTTTTGCCCAAAAGTAATCAGTTCGCAGCAGAAAATTATTTTACGAACAACTACAGAGATACATCGTCATAAATGCGAACTGGATTTGTATTGTTATTTCGTAGTTACTACCTGCATCAAAATACATATGATTAAAGATGAATAAACAAAACTAATTTATTAATAACAAAACATAAAACATGTAGAAATCATAGTAAATGTTCAATATGTCCACCTTCAGTCATTACACATGCGTCTAGACGTCGTTGCATTGAGCCACGTATTCGCTCAAATATTCCTGGATTGTCTCTAATTACCCTGCACGCATCGATGATGCGGTTTCTTAAGTCCTCTACATCGCGAACAGGAGTAGGATAAACCAAAGTCTGTAAATGGCCCCAAGTAGAGAAATCGAGAGGATTGAGATCCGGGGATCGAGCGGGCCAATTCTGTGATCCTCCTCGACCTATCCAATGATTTGGATATGTTTGGGTTAAATGCTGACGTGCTGCTTGACTAAAATGGGCGGGAGCCCCATCATGCACAAAAAACATATCCCTTCTGACGCCCAAAGGAACTTCCTCCAGCAGTACTGGATGCACTTCTCTTAAAAATTGAGTGTATGCCTCACCATTTAATCGAGGAGGTAGAAAATGAGGGCCAATTAAATAATCCCCAATAACTCCGAGCCACACGTTAAGAGAAAAGTGTTCTTGATGGTTAGCTTGTACAATAGCGTGAGGGTTTTCATCAGCCCATATGTGGTTATTATGAAAATTAATTATCTTGTCCCGAGAAAAAGTACATTCGTCTGTGAATTCGATCGTCTTCAGAAAGTCAGGATTTCTTCTAATAATTTCCAGCATCCAATTGGAAAATTCAAGACGGTTCGGAAAATCTCGCTGTAACAGTGCCTGTACTCGTTGCAGATGGTAAGGGTATAAGAGTTGTTCCTTTAAAATTCGAAATAAGGTACCGTCATATGATCAACATTTAACTCGAAAGCAATCTTTCTAGTACTGCTAGTAGGTTGTTCTTCAACCAAATTAAGTACTGCTTCTTCAAGATGTGTTGTTCTAACTTCTCGATGGCGACCACAATCCTGCGTTCTTTTGTCGAATGAACCATATTCTCGTAATCGTTGATGAAGTCGGGCAAATATTCTATGCCAAGGAAGCTGCTGTTGAGGATACATTTCAGCATATCTTCTAGAAGCTTCTAACCCATTCCCCTGCGACAGACCGTAAACGTAATGCATATCAGCCATTTCCTCATTTGTGTATGCCATTTTAATAACAGGTGAATTATTAAACTAACAAATTACGAACAAAACAACGACACACAATTAAGTATTAATTCAACTTCAAAAATTTACAAACTGACAGCGTGATACCACTACTAGCGGCCTACTAAATAAATTAGTTTTACATTTTCGTTTTATGACGATGTATCTCTGTAGTTGTTCGTAAAATAATTTTTTGCTGCGAACTGATTACTTTTGGGCAAAAAATTCAAGAGACATTTTTTGTTTTGAATGAAACAAGGTATTGGAAATAGATTTTTAAATGGTAAACAAATAATCAGACAAAA
Source organism: Amphimallon solstitiale (assembly GCA_963170755.1). Lineage (NCBI taxonomy): Eukaryota > Metazoa > Arthropoda > Insecta > Coleoptera > Scarabaeidae > Amphimallon > Amphimallon solstitiale. Next base: position 117,374,495 of record OY720682.1, on the reverse strand, counting down.
AAGTTACATTGGAAATAAATTACATTTTTGTGTTTGTGAGAAAAATTGTAAAACAAATTTTATGTACCCCCTTTATGGGGCTGTATCTTAACAAGAGAAGCTCCATTGAAGTTTTTTTTATATGAAAGACCCTATCTCTTTTTCGCTAAGGAATCACCCCCTGAAATGTTTTACACTTATTTTGTTACACCCTGTATAAGGCGCATTATAAAACAGTGAATAGGATGACCAGATTTTAACGTCATTTTGACGTTCATAATTTACGGCTACAGTTGGGTTCAAAAATCACGTCATTCTTACGTAACTTTTTGGGCGAATGACGTCGTTGACGAGAAATGACCTTAAAATGACGTGAATCAGACGTGATCATGTTGGCTGGGAATTTGCCAGTAAACAATGAATTACTTAAAGTTTATTAACTACACTGAATATAACAATCAAGCAAAAAATTCTGTTATCAAAAGCAAAATGTATTATGATATAGGGTCTAAACCTGAAACAATTTTCAATATAAATCATAATGTGTTAACGATATATCAAATGAATCCAAAATCTTGTTGGTCAAAAGGAATAATAAGTAAAAAAGTAGGTTTAAGAAAGTATTTAATCAAAAAGGAAGATGACAGTTCAATAGTGAGAAACTCAAAATTCATAAAGAAAAGGAATGGGTCTACTCTTGAGCTGAAACCGGAAGTGATGCAAATAAATTTAGTTTACCGAATGATGACAGAAATAGCGATAGTGATGTTACAAGTGAACTGACACAAACTGATAACCCAGAAGTAGAATCGAACAAGCAATCAAGTTTTGGTAGAAGAATAAAGAAACCGAATAGACTTAATTTGTAAAATGTAGTAGGTAATGCATGTTAACTTAAGAAGGGAGATGTTGAGATGTATAAGTGGCTGCATATAGTGTAACAGACAAACACAGATGATCTAATAAACCAGTAATGAACCTGGCGTAGTGTATTAATCTCGTAGATAATAAATACTAAAACTCACAGTTATAACAACTATCGCTGCGCGATATAAGGCCGTCACATAACGAGATTTTTCCACTGATCTCTATAATATAAATGGATGAGCAATGCAATAGGAATGCTCGTGGAATTTTTATGCCAAATTGAATACTCATCTCGAGGCTTACGAGTATGAGCAGTCCCTACTCTTTTGACATTCGAATGTGAAATCACTAAAGTTCCGAACGCCGATTTCAATAGACGTGCCCCAAGCAGCAAAATCACAATTTTAGAGAAGGATGAAAATATTTATTTGCTAATGTAGAACAAGTGTGCATATAGTGATTTTGCTACTAGGGGTACTAGCTTTTTGTTTATATTTTTGGGGTTTTTTATTAAGAAAAATGCGGAAGACATTGAAAAGGATCAAATTATACAATTCCCGACAAACCATCACTGACATTGTTATCCCAAAATGTTGTTATTTCTGGTTTTGTTGTCAAACAATTGAAGTGCATTGTTAAGTGTGCTAAATGTGTGTCCGTACTAGAAAAAATCTCACAAACATCTGTCGATAATGCTAGTTTTCATCTTTTGAACAGAAGAATCATGGTGCTTTAATACGTCCTTCACAAGATGTCACCAAAGTATGTAAAATAGTTGAAGTCCAAGTACGCCATATTCTTGTACAAAACAACAATAAACTTCCTGCAGAGGCAGTGTTTTTTGAGCTATTTGTACGTTCAATTTCTATTACCTTTGTATCCTTAGATATACATATGTTTGATTCATCTAATTTTTCATGAAAGTCACGTTTCTCTTTTAATTAAGCATGTTGTGCGATGCACAGAGATGCAAAGAAATAAATACAAGTAGAACGTGGAAAACTTCTAAGAAAAAAGCTCTCCACATTAATACTTTTTTATAATCAATAAATATTTCAAAAGGAATATATTGTTTTTTTGAGTATTTTTTTAAATTTCCCTTAATAAATAAGTATTTCATTATCTTCAGATGCAGATTTTAATTTTAAAGTTCATGTTTTGTTACATACATTTCAAAGATTTTAGGCATTTCAAATTAGCGCCTTTATTTTATGTTATTGCGCATGTCTGTCAGCCCCATGCGCAGTTCGTATTTGAACACAATTTGTAACCAGAGAAATAGAGTAGGGGAGAACGCGCTTCGACGAGTGCGCATCCAGTTTTAAGCAAACGCTATTGTGGTCGCCATTTTGCAGGGTAGTGTCGGGAAAAACTGCTATTTTTCGGTAGCAGTGACAAACTGTTACTGTGACACGGTAGTCACAGTGAAAAGAAGCAGCTATTTTTGTCACTGTTTATATTCACTGATACTACTGAAAGCGGTTATTTTCGCTAGTCGCAAGTCGCAAGTCGAGGAAAAACGTATTGCATATAACTGCGCCCTTCCTATGGTAACAGACTTGGCGTTCACGTGAAAGGGCGGGTTTATAAAACACTACTGAGAGAACTGCTACTTTAAAGCTGCTGTCACTGTTACTAACGGTGACTGACCAGTAGCAGTGACAAAGTAGCAGACTGCGATTTCACAACCCGCCTCTATTGCAGGGTAATTGGCACTTGTGTTGTTGTAATTGTCAAGCTTGGAGGTTATTTTTAATTAATTGTATTAAAAAGGACTTGTGTGTGTTATTAACATGTCGTGCTCTGTGTTGGGCTGCAGTAACAGTCGAAGATTTAAGCCGGAAGGCATTTCTTTTCACACGTAAGTTTGTTTACATTTTTCTAAGTCAATGAACTTTACATGCGAATTGTTGAGCTAGGTATAAATATTACCGTAATAGAATGAAAGAATTGCATCTTTAAGAGCGCGATTAATTCTGCACTATTTGTAGATTTCCACGGGGTGATTCATTGAAAATGTGGTTAGATGTGCTAGGAAAAAATGTTGAAACGTGGACCTGGTCCAAAAATAAAGTTATTTGTTCCAAACATTTTTGTAAGGCTTGTGAGCAACCTTCAAAATGGCGGAATTCAATTTAACTTAGTTGGCGCATCTTTAAGCGCGTTCTCCCCTACTCTATTTCTCTGTTTGTAACATGCTATTGCTCATCCATTTATATTATACAGATCAGTGGATTTTTCTGATTCTTATAACCTCAAAATATTGATCCTTATGTGGTGCCATCTATCCAAAGCACAATAAAATGCTTGGTAATCGCTGAGAATTTTTAAAATCACGTGATAAAAATATGCAATATGATTGGATTATATCAAATCTACTGTTATTGACATTTGACTCGTATGACATTTATTTTGTCTATTCCATATTCTTCTCTACTTAAATTATTCTAATACTACACATATTCAGTAGTTTTATTTAATGTGTGCTACATATATACATACTATAATATATTTTGGAAGTTACGTCGAGTACCAATAGAAAACTATATATCCAGTTTTCTCACGGAAGAAGATGTGGCTGTTCTGGGTCATTTAGTTCTTACCAAAATAGTCTGCGATAGAAAGCAAGTAATTTGCAAGGTACATCGAAAAATGAACATTGAATATTTGAAATGTAGTATAAGGAAAATTCCTGGTAAATAGCTATAATTTTTGGCATTTTTAGGTTAAATTTATATCTTAATATTATTTGATGTATAAAATTCTAATGAAAAAATTGCCGAGCTAAAGTGAAGCAGACGTTATTTGGTCATTAATCATTAATATTAACATTAAGGCTGAATATGTGAATAAGGTATTTGAGGGCTGATTTACAACAATTTTAAAAAGGATACATGTGGATTTATTATGAATATTTGAACATTGTCAATTTTTGTTCTGTAATTAGACTTGCGCCTGTTGAATAAATAAAGATGCTATAGTAATTTTAAAATGCTCTAATTATTAACAATAATACTGCTCCTTGTTATCATCGTAAGGTTGAGAAGTGCCAACAGGAAACTGATTTGTGTTATAAGCAAATTTTGGTCTGTCTTGAAATGTGTGCGTAACGGATTTGGTATAGGCAGCACCAAAGAGCGCATAAGTTACTAAATTAGCAAATTGTAATAGTGCCAAAATGGAAAAAAGTACATCAAATATGTACCGAAATACACAGAAAAAAGAGGTTACTGAATATTACCTTCTTAACCAATGTCATTTGGAAATATTCTATATTTCTTTTAATAAGTGTACATACATTTATTGTAATATTTGAGTATACTGTACAACAAAGTTATTTTGTTTTATCAAGATCATTTAGTTGCGATTCTGTAGACCACATGTTAGGCTTTAAGGCGGTGCAAATTATACCTACCACCGATGCCAGAGTGGCTGAATATTTTATAAGGCAATAAATATTGCGATGTGGAATAGTAAAACTTCAAAATCTTCCAATAGAGTTGAAAGCGGCGATTACGTTAAACAAACATTTTACAACGTAATGGAATACTAATTAGTGTTTCCCTTTTGAATTGTTATAAAAAGTTAGAAACGCAAGTAAAATTGAAATATTTAACACTACCCAACAATTTTATTATCAGCAACACTTTTTTAATTATTTTAAAATTATTAATATTAATTACCCACTGTAAAATTAATGTTTAAAGTGTTATTTTAAAGTTTATTTGAATAAAAATTCAGAAACCATTTCTTTTGAGTACTACCAGATGGCACCATATAAGGATCAATATTTTGAGATTACAAGAATCAAAATCATCAATCAAAGATAAAGGAATACTTAAGATGGGAAACATAATGTAACAAATTGAGTACTTGCGGGCTTAGTCACGTATTACTTTCATATACCTACCTATTCATATTTTGAAATATGTATTTATTGTTAACGGATGCGAACAAATTAAATGTGTTCATTTTCACCTCGCTTTAATGCACATCTTAAAGTCGGATGAAAATTAACACATTCAATTTGTTTGCAAGACAAGAATACTCTCTTTTTAATTTATTTTCACCCATCACAATAGTACAATATATTTTTATATCAAACAGAAATTCAAATTCAAACATTTCTCATTATATTGTAACGAAACGAGTTTACATTAAAAAAAGAAGCAGACCTCTGGGCGACGTATAAAAACGGACAAAGTCGTAAATCACACACATGTGTACTGCGAGGCGTCGGACTGGCTGTCGAATACTTCTCGGTATGTGGAGAAAAATCCAGAGTGTGTCCGTATATTTCTCGAACTCTTATCTACAGATATAAAAGCAGTTGAACCGATGGATGAGTCATTCCGGAATAAGAGACTCATTCAATAGTCTCGTGCGGAACAGTGCAGATAAATAAATAAACATAACTAAATAGTTCCTTGAGTGGTAGTCGAAGAGTAAGCATAAATAAGTGAGCGGTGTAGTTGTTACATAAATATTACGGAATATAAATAGAAGTGATATAAATACGGTACAGTGTTACATAAATAATACCGACATAAATAACAGTAGTGACATAAATACATGTGTTAATCTATTTGTAATAATTTTAAGTGCGTTACATTTATTTTACATTTTTATATTTTGATTAGTTTTATATTTTTATATTGTAATTAATTTTACGTGTGTAAATATACAGACTGTTTTAAATAAATAAATTGCACGAGTTGCTTATTTCGAACCCGAAAACGCTACAATTGGTGTCAGAAGTGGGATGAACAATAAGTGCAAAAAAAATAAATAAATGGCTACCAAATGTTTGGAAGAATTAAAGGTCTTCGAGTTAAGGGCAGAATTGGAAGAAAGGGACGCACATACGTCTGGAAAAAAACAATTCTCCAGGACCGGCTTCGTGACCTTTTAATAAATGAAGGTAAGGATTCCGAGAAATATTTGTTTCAAGTACAGGCTGATCTAGGCTTAATAACGGAGACTCTAAAAAATGAAATTGCAAAACAATTCGACTCTAAAAGATGAAATGGCAAATAATTCAAAACAACTCGAGACTACCTTTAAGGAAGACATTCAAAAGAATTCATGGAATGGGAGACAGGAATTTTCTGGGGCCATCGAAGCCACTGCAGGAGCAAATGGGTGAACGTCCCCGGAGAAAGCTACTGCTCTGATTGTGTCGTTTAGAAGAGAGGCCAGTAACATTCTGCAGACCTTACGTCCGGAAGAGTGTCAAGACTACCTTAAATTAATCAAGCGTCTTGAGATGAAGTATGGGCATGCACACGTGGAACAGGTAGTCCGACGATTAGTGAATCAGGTGCAACCTAAGAGAAGAACGCTACGATGCTGGAATTGGAAATGGGCCATGTGCATAGTAAATGCGGGAAGGAGCCCAAGAAAACCATAGCGGAGCAGCAAAAACTGAAACGGGTCGATGAGAAGAGGCAATCGTAGAGCCTCAAAATCAATAGCGCGAATTGCATCTCTGCAAGACCAAAACGCTGATGCTGTTGCAAGGAGACCACGTCCAGAAGACTGCAGGCATAGCAACCGACTAGAAGAAAAATCGGGCAACACATAGAGAACTACCGTGGTTGACGATCAGTGGCAACCTGACAATTTGCGGATCGATCAAGAAGCTGATAAAGACCTTGGTTAATTGATAGTTTGAAAAGGTATTGGTCGCGGACCGGCTTGGCAAGAAGTAGCTCCTCGTTCACAGGGACTGGAATCCTACTGGGCTCAATGGGACTCTTTGAAGGTGGAGGATTGCCTACTCGAGCGTGTTGTGGAAAACCCAGATGGAGAAGGGCAAAGGACACAGGCGGTCATCCCTAAGAAAAGTATCCTTTTCTTAGGGATGACCACCTGTGGTGTACTGAAACAGCTCCACGATGACAGCTCCGGAGGACACTTCGGCGTACACAAGACACTCGAGAAAGTGCGCCATCGATTCTATTGGGTGAATTGCACACGAGAAGTAAAAGAATGGTGCCGGCAATGTGCAACTTGTGCCGCCAGCAATGGACCCCAAAGACGTCAACATGCCCCCATGAAGCAGTACAATGTAGGAAGCCCATTTGAAAGGATTGCCATAGATGTGGCTGGGCCGTTTCCTGAGACTGACAGTGGGAATAAATACATAATTGTAGTAATGGATTATTTCACTAAATGGGTCGAAGCCTATGCCTTGCCTAACCAAGAAGCCGCAACAGTCGTAGAGGTGCTCGTAAAGGAATTTGTTAGTCGGTTTGGCGCACCCTTGGAACTCCATTCTGATCAAGGGAGGAATTTTGAATCGCCTTTATTCCAGAATATTTGCGATCTTCTGGGCATTAGGAAAACACGAACGACGCCGCACACTGGGGATTTTTGTATGGAGGTGAGGAAAAAAATGTATTTTTCAAAAACTGTAGTGATTTCATCACAAATTTTGTTTTATTTATATAGCAAAACACAAACGTAATCAAAATAAAGAGAATTAGGAAAATATATATCGTCACCTAAAACGTAAAAGGCCCTAACAAAAAAAATTGGAAATAATTTTTTTTTATAATTTCGTGTTTTCCTTATGAAACATGTTCAAATAATAAAAAATTGATATTGGATTGTTAGTTAGTCAGAGCGTTTTGCGTTTTAAGCAACGATATATGTTACAAATACTACTTAACTTAATCGAAAATATAAAATTGTATTATTAATATTATTATTCTAAAAGAGCCTTAACTTCGTTGCTTATATCACTATGCTTTTTTTTAATAAACGAAGGAGTCAAATTTGAGATCATTGGATCTGATGTTACCATCATTCGATGCATGATATCTTCGTTGGTGGCAATTCGACTGCATTTTCTGGAGTGTCTGAGGCGATATTTTTTATAGTCTTTGTTTCGACTTTCTTGAGCCTCTTCGTAGAGTGACATAATCTACGCATCATTTAAAGTTAAATAGAAACCAATACACAGTATGTGAATTGCTCATACAAAAAATGTTAGAAAAACAACTTTTTCAGACATATTTTTGACAGATTTTCATTTTTTTATCGACAATATTGATTAAATTATTGATAATTTGGTATTTATCTTACTATAGTTCAACTTTATGAACCTAGTCAATTTTCGTGTTCCGTTATATTTGCACTGTTCGCAAAAATCTGAGCAATGAAAGGTAGACTTAGTGTCATATGGGCTTTAATAGAGTTGTATTATAAATGAAACAAATTGCGAGGTGGCACCCGGTGGCACCTGAATTTGATTGAAAGTGTAAAAACAGATATTAGGTAATATATTAGTAAAGGTTTCCAATTGGAAATAAGTGGAGTTTAAATTGCAGGTCCAAATGTTTGTAGAAAACAGTGTTTTTTGTTCTATGTTCATAAAAATAAACAACAACAAAAAGACGAAAGTCTCTGCAGAGTTTATTTTTTCAATTTTAGTATATTGAAATATTCTATTTTAAATAAAAAATAAAAACAAAAACGTTAGCTCAAGCAATAAAGTCATATTCATCTTGAATTTCTTAGGTTTATATTAGGTCAATTCGGTAAAACAAACAAGTACTCTGACTGAAACGGCTGCAAAAAAAAAACTAGCTATCAGATCGAATTAATTCTTTTTGATTTGATTGTAGCATTTAGTCCTAAATTTAAAAATACCATTGTATATTGCATGAAGAGTATGTTGACAATTGGACTTTTTTCCGCGAAATCCCCAATGTGCGCCGCTGCATCCGCAGCCAGATGGAATGGTGAAACGCATGAACAGGACAATGCTCAAACACCTGTCGTAGATAGTGGCAGACTATCAAAGAAACTGGGATGAACATCTACCCCTGTTCCTCATGGCTTACAGAGCTGCGGTTCACGAGACTACCGGTCAATCCCCAGCGAATTTGTTATTCGGAAGGGAGCTCAGGCTGCCGTGTGACCTAAAGTTCGGCTGTTAGCTTGGAGAAGACCTGGCAGGAGAAGACTACGTCAGCGGACTTAGACGGAGGTTGGAGGATGCCTACGAGCGAAGACGCCATTACACTCAGGATGCCAGTGACAGGACGAAGGATCGTTACGACGTGCAAGCCGAGAGAGGTGGTTACCGAGAAGGAAACCTTGTTTGGTCATATAATCCTCAACGTCGCCGAGGCCTGTCCCCAAAGCTCCAACAACACTGGCAGGGACCATGTGAAGTACTAAACCGAATAAATAACGTGGTTTATCGCATAAGACGAACACCCCATAGCAAACCAAGGGTGGTGCATTTCAACCGATTGTCCCCATACCATGGACATAACAACAACGAAGTAACCAAGGTGCGACAAATTACCAGTAAAGATGAAGAGCCAACATATAGGAATTTTATACAAGAATATCCTGGTACCAGAAAGGCTCGTTATGGAATCACCACGGAGAAGCAACAGGATCTTTTTACGGTACCCGGTGATTATGCCTTAGCTCACTGTGTGACCCAGGACTTATGTATGCGTAGAGGAATTGCCGTGGAATTCAAGAGAAGATATGGCGGGGTCAATGAACTGATGCAACAAAAGCCATGGGTTGGTAAAACTCTGGAGATAAAGCGTGACGGACGATCTATCTTTTACCTGGTCACAAAAGAAGTCTCCAACGAAAAGCCGACCTATCATGCATTGTGGGAATCCCTTGTTGATTTACGAGGACGTGCACTCGAACAAAACATAAGGAGACTGGCAATTCCGAAGCTGGGCTGCGGATTAGACCGTTTGGAATGGAGAATCGAAAGAAACATGCTGGAGGTGGTGTTTCGGCATACTGGTATGGAAATAGTCGTATGCAGCTATCGGCCCGATCAGCCCGTTATACAACCTAAGACGGTGGATTGTCATTTCCACAAGACAACTGGGTACATCCGTGGGTCCTAGTGTAGATTTCATCATCCGCCAGCGACAAGAACATGGAATAGCGTGTTTCGGGACGAAACGCAGTTTTTAAGAAGGGGGCAATGTAACGAAACGAGTTTACATTAAAAAAGAAGCAGACCTCCGGGCGACGTATAAAAACGGACAAAGTCGTAAATCACACATGTGTACTGCGAGGCGTCGGACTGGCTGTCGAATACTTTTCGGCATGTGGAGAAAAATCCAGAGTGAGCCCGTATATTTCTCGAACTCTTATCTACAGATATAAAAGCAGTTGAACCGATGGATGAGTCATTCCGGAATAAGAGATTCATTCAATAGTCTCGTGCGGAACAGTGCAGATAAATAAATAAACATAAATAAATAGTTCCTTGAGTGGTAGTCGAAGAGTAAGCATAAATAAGTGAGCGGTGTAGTTGTTATATAAATATTACGGAATATAAATAGAAGTGATATAAATACGGTACAGTGTTACATAAATAATACCGACATAAATAACGGTAGTGAAATAAATACATGTGTTAATCTATTTGTAATAATTTTAAGTGCGTTACATTTATTTCACACTTTTATATTTTGATTAGTTTTATATTTTTATATTGTAATTAATTTTACGTGTGTGAATATACAGACTGTTTTAAATAAATAAATTGCACGAGTTGTTTATTTCGAACCCGAAAACGCTACAATATTGTACAATTGTAACAATAAATAGATCTAGAAAGCAATAATAAAAAAGAACCTAGAATTCGATAGTGACGCAAGAAGTGAAACAGAAACAAGTAATGAATAATAAAAAAGAAAAAAGGAAAAAGAAAAAAAAATTCTATTAGTCATTAATATCTGAGGAGAGAAAACCACACAGAAAAAAGAAAACAGTAAACAGGAGAAAAATGTGAGAATGCATACAGCATGCACCAACAACCTACTTTGATAGCAGGTGAACCCTGAGCCGATGTCTAAATCCCGGTAGCGCAAGCAACTTCAGTTCGGTAGAAATTCCGTTGTAGTACTTATATGTAAATCATGTAAGTGAAAGAACTCTGGTAAACAACCATTCTGTGCAAAGGAGGTGATATGAGGCAGCGGAATCTCGTTGTTATGTTGTAAATATCTGTCCTAAATCTTATTCGATTGTATAGATACGCAGAGGTCCTGTATATCATGATTTTATGAAAAAGACTCAGCAGCAAATACTGCCTACGAGCACACATATCCAACAATCCAGCCTCGCGAATTTTGTGGGAAATATGATCATATTTCCTTAAATTATAAATATACCGGAGGCATGCATTCTGAACCCTCTGAATTCGACATGATGTAAATTGATCCAAGGCACCATGATAAATCGACCACCATGATAAATCGACGAACAGTATGTAAATTGGGTAAATTGTGCCAATACAAATGTATCACATAAGGTGTTTTCGGAAATTAAACCCGGTCATTGAGGCTACAACACGGTTAGCACGAATGCGTTCGTTAATTCAGTCGGGTAAAAACAAACGTGTTCGTAAAATCGAAAAAGTAACCGGGTTCGATTTTCATAACCCTGGTAAGTGAGTAAGGTAATGCGGGTTGTTTTACCCCCTCCCCGGTCCATTTTTACTTTCTTATACGTAGTATAAGGAAGTATTGTGATGATGAAAATTTTCGACCTCGAGATTTTTGCAGATGTCCACGTTTTGAAGTCCCCTGATACCAAAAAAGTGGTTTTTAAAACATGTCTCTGTGTCTCTCTGTGTGTGCGTGTGCGTGTGGGTGTGTGTGTGTGTGTGTGAGCGCGCGCGCGCGCTCACACACACGCGCACGATAGCGGTTAAACCGCTGCAGATATCAATTCCAAATTTTGTATTTACGAATATAATCTCCCTCTTGAGAACTGATTAGATTTTGAGCAAAATCAGCAGACCGGAAGTAGTAGTTTACTTCAGTGAAAAAATCGAATTTTGCAAATATTTCGTGAATTACTAAGTTTAAACAAATTTATAAAGAATTCATACGTACTTAAAATTGAAATTGTGAACAATTTTATTAAAAAGGTTTTTCAAAATTCCTACCGGAAGTAGGTCTTTTACTCTTATCGAAAATCAGTTTCTTGCAAATATTTTGCAAGTCATGCTTTTTAGACAGGTGCGCTACGAATATAAAAGTATTTAGAACTTAATTTCTAATATCTTTTGTAAAAAAAAATTTCAAAATTCGGACCGGAAGTAACACTTTTACTCTTACCGAATAACGATTTTTTGCAAATATGTCGTAAATTATGCATTCTATATATATTTATGAAGAGTACAAAAGTATTTAGAGTTGGATTTGCAATATTTTTTGTATAAACGAAATTTCAAAATTCGGACCGGAAGTAACACTTTCATACGTATAAGAAAGTCGTGTGCTGGCCACACTTCATTTTTTCTGTCGTATTGCCAGTACAGCTAAACTATGTTATGAAGATAGGTATTTATAAGGTTATATGCAGACGTTTACGTTACGCACTCAACATGACCGCAATTGCGTTCGGAAATGTTTCATTTAACCGGGTAAAGTTACTAAACCTGTTAGGTACTTTCTAACCGGGTCAGGTTAATGCTATACATTTTCCGAAAACGCCTATAGATTCTTTTTTGTACGTCCGTTAATTATTTCTCTTAAAAAGCAAACGCACTCTACGAGTTTTCAGTACAGACTATTTATTGAAGTATACACAAAAGTACATGTAATGAGTAGAGGGCGCTATTCAAAATTTAAAATTTGACATCATTCTAACACCCCCACTATGTCAAACATTACAAATTTGAGTTAAACCTAACATTCTTAAAAACTTACAATGTTTAACAGAGTTTAAACCTTTCGTTAGTAGATCAGCCGGCATCTCAGTAGTTGATAAATATAAAATTTTTACAAGTTCTTTTGCAACAGCTTCTCTTACAAAGTGATGATGAACATCAATGTGCTTAGATCTTTTGTGATACAATGGATTAACAGTTAATTTCTGAGCACTTTGATTGTCATTGAATAAAATAACAGTATTCAAATTCCCTGTCAATTCAAATAATAAATTCCTTAAATATATGGCTTCTTTTGGAAGCTTCAGATAGTGCCATGTACTCTGCTTCGGTACTAGACAAAGCAACCGTTTTTTGCTTAACACTTTCCCAGGAAACTGTAGAATCAGAAAGCCTAAACACAAAGCCTGTATAAGACCTTCTATCGTGAGTATTACTTGCCCAATCAGCATCTACAAAACCCTCTAATTCTACTTTCCCTTTTTTAAATTCTAAACAATAATTTTTAGTTCCCTGTAAATATTTCAATATTCTCTTAGCACATTTCCAATGACTATCATTATAGCAGTTATTGAATTGGCTTAAGAAACTTACACTAAATGCTATATCTGGCCTAGTTAAAACTGATAAGTACATAAGGCTTCCAATTAATTGTTGATAAGGTTTATTACTAACACATTTATCATTATCATCAAGACTTAAATTAGTTTCTAATGGAGTACTGATTGGTTTACAATTTACCATATTAAACTTTTGTAATAACTGATTTATGTAATTTTCTTGGTCCAAAGTTATAATTCCTTTATCTTTATCTCTATTTATTCGCATTCCAAGACATTGCTTTGCTTCCCCTAAATCTTTAATTTTAAAGTTCAAACTTAATTTATCTTTCAAGAAATTTGTTTCATTTACATTATTTGAAAAAATAAAAAAGTCATCTACATACAGGGCAATTACAGTTATCTTATTGTCTTTATTTTTTATATATAAACAATGTTCTAATTCTGACCTTTGATAACCCAAATCTGATAAAATTGTATCCACTCTATTATACCAAGCTCTGGAGGATTGCTTGAGTCCATAAATTGCCTTTTTCAACTTACAAACCTTATTTTCATTATTTTCAACAATAAAACCCTTAGGTTGCATCATAAAAACATTTTCCTTTAAAATGCCATTTAAAAAGGCTGTTCTTACGTCGAGGTGAGTTATGTTCAAATCTAAGTTAACTGATAATGCAATTAATAGTCTCAATGTTGAGTGCCTGACCACTGGTGAAAAAGTTTCGTCATAATCAATTCCACGCTTTTGTGTAAAACCTTTTGCAACTAATCTTGCTCTGTATCTAACACAATTATCACTTCCGAACTTTCTCTTGAACACCCACTTACACTGCACTATAGTTCCCTTTTCTGGAGTGTCCACTAAATCCCATGCCTCATTCTCTTGAAAGGACTGGATTTCCTCCATCATCGCCTGCTTCCACCTCTCACTATCTGGTCTCGACAGTGCCTCTTCGAAAGTAACTGGATCGCTTTCCAAGTCTATGCAGTCTGTAGTACACATGTAAGTTACATATTCATTGAACAATTTTGGTTTCGGTTTTCTTTCTGATTTTCGTGTCACAGGTTCTTCTTGAATGTCCCTCGATTCATCTATACATTCTGTATCGACTTCCAGTTCCTTCTGTTTAACTTCCCCCACTGAATTCACTATGCCTTCATCTTCTTCTTCAGTGTTTAATACAATCTCTATTTGTTCTGATGCATCTTCTATAATCGTGACGTCTCTACTGGTAATAACAACATCTTTGTCTGGATTGTATAATCGGTAATCTTTAGTATTTTCACTAAATCCCATAAGAATCTTTTTTTTTGCTTCTTATCCCATTTTGTTCTCTTTGCTTTAGGTATCTGCACCATAACTGTGCTGCCAAAAATTCTTAAATTATTAATATTTGGTTTCTTACCTGTCCATATTTCAAAAGGGGTTTTGTTTTCCAAGCCTGAAGCAACTGATCTATTTCTTAGATATACTGCAGTATTTGCAGCTTCTGCCCAAAATCTTTTTTTCAGTTTTGCATCAAACATTAAACACTTTGCTCGTTCCACTATCGTACGGTTCATTCTTTCCGATAGTCCATTCTGCTCTGGTGTGTAGGGGTTTGTCTTTTGGTGGATAATTCCATTCCGTCGTAGATACTTCTCAAATTCATCATTACAAAATTCTTTGCCATTGTCCGTTCTTAAAGTTTTTATTTTACAGTCCTTCTGATTCTCAACCATGCCTTTGAATTCCTTAAAAAAACCAAACACTTCATCTTTTGTTTTTAAAAAATATACAAAAACAAATCGACTAAAGTCATCTTCAAAAATCAAAAAATATTTTGAACCACCTATAGATTTAACCTCCATTGGTCCACAAACATCAGCATGTATAATTTCTAATAAATTTGTTGCTCTCGTACCTTTATGTTGGAATGGTAATCTGGTTTGTTTCCCCTGACAACACACAATACAGTTTTTTCTTTCAATGTCTGTCACATTTTTGCATGACATTCCATCTACGATGCCATTTTGCATTTTATTCAAATCATTGAAATTAATATGACCAAGTCTACGATGCCATATATCATTAGATACTATTGCTGTTGCTGCCAATAAACAATCCTGTGATTTTTCTACATTCAATCTGTAAACGTTTTCTACTAAATCAGCTATGCCTACTAAGACATTTTCCCTATTGAAAATTTTACAACCATTTGTCTCAAATTTCACAGTATTTCCAGTTTTAATTAACTGACTAACCAATAATAAATTTGTTGTCAATTCAGGAACACATAAAACATCCTTAACTATAACATCATACCTTTTATTGTGTACAACAGTGGTAATATTTACATCACCAATACCAGTCACTGGTGTTTTCATTTCATTCGCCAGCATAATTTCTTGTAAATTTGTCTGCACAGAAATATTTTCTATCCATTCTTTATTTACCGTCATATGTACACTAGCTCCAGAATCTATGTACCAGTCGTTTTTGTTGAATTTACCACCCATAAATACTACACTAAAAGCATTTGAAACTTTTCGTTTCGAAGCACTATTCTCAGGTCTATTTGGACATTTATTTTTAAAATGACCAAATTGTTTACACTGATAACATTTGACATTCCTAACAGTTTCTTCTCGATTTGCAGTACCACCAACTTTATTATTAGATTTACTATGCAAGTTTCTTGTTTTACCGATAAAAGCACTACCTGCTTTATCAACATTAACTTCCATATCTAATAATTTTGTTTTAATGCGATCGGTCGTTATGTCAATGCCAGAATGTTCAATTGCCATTATCATAGGTGCAAATTTTTCAGGTAATCCTGCTAAAAGCAATGAGCCAACCCATTCATCGTCTATCTTAAAGCCGGTTCCTCTTAGCTTTTGAGCCGTTTCTACGATCTGGTTTACGTATGACGCCATTGTGTCACAATCTTCGAGGCGCGTTGAAATTAAGGCGCCAAGTAAATTAATTTTTCTGGAAAAACCAGAATCATCGAATAATGACTTTAGCTTTTTCCACAATTCACCTGCATCCTTAGCCTCCTTTATGTGAACGTATAAAGGTGCGTCTATTGTTAAAATTAACTTCGCTTTTGCTTTAGCTACCTTTTCAGCGTCCGTTTCGGTTCCCGTGATGCAGCCATTTAGACCATAGAGAAAATAAAGAAGAGCTCCAACTTGAATTCGTGGGGTTAGAACAGAACTATCCCAAGTCCAAATAGTTGAATAATCAGTAGAGCTATTTTAAAGTTGTAAATAATATTATTTGGTCTAGTAATAAACCTGCCCATTAGCTTTTTAGCATTATACTTTAGGTACATTTAATATTGTTGAATGCAATGTTAAAAGACAGGCATCTGTAGCGATTCTTAACAAAATTAATTATAAATTAAAGATTACCGGACTTAGGCTAGAACTGTACTAAGTAAGTTGGAGCAGATTTATTCTATCTGTCCAATAATGTATTTACGGCTAGTGCTGCACTGAATAATTCATTCTTTTTTATTATCTGAAACTACTTTAATTTTTTAATTGAAAAAAAATATTTTTATTACAGTTTATTTAATAAACATTATAAACAAATGAAAACGTGAAAATAACAAACATTAATAAATGAACAAGTTTTCTACAATTCCGTTGAGGATTAGAAGAAATCCAGCAATAAAATAATATTTTTTATTAATCCTCATCGGAATTTCTCACACTATGTTTTAAATTTAAGAAAAACTCGTGGTATTCTTCAGGAATTGCCTTTTGTTGGCAAAGGTACTTCAACCCATTAAATTTTTTTGTAGAAATAGGAAGTTTTTCGTCATATAAATCAGAGAGTTCATATCCTTTAATTTGTGATTTCTTCCTTTTTCCTAAGACCTCTATTTCTTCAAAATCTTTGGAAAAATCATATTTTACCTTAATTGGTTTCGTTTCTTCTAGTTTTATAGATTTAACTTGACTCAACTTAATTTTTGCCATGTTTGTAGTTTCCGTAGTTAGCTTTTTTAAGTCATAAAAATTTGTGAGTTCTGTTACAGCATAAGGTTTTTTCCGGCAAGCAGCTCTTGCGATGGTATACCACTGACTAGGAATGTAGATAGGAATGTGCATACTGTGTCTTTCGATAGAACTATGTACAGAGTCACCCTCATTTTGGGTACGCCCTTTTTCTAAGAACGTGTGAGAAATTTTAACATTCCAGTTCTCAGCACAGTACAAATACATACCAAAAATAAATTGGTTCCTGTTTTGACCACAGCAGTTGTCAGAAAAAAAAGAGAATTCTGTCACACCTTGATCCTTTTTCATTTCAATAAACTTTAGAACACAGGTTCCTATCTCAGCACATCCCCTATTCCCAACAGTTTCGTACCACATGTAGCAGTGACCGGTGTTGCTCCCTAATTCATAGACAGTGAGATTATACGCCGCCAATTTGCTCTTATAAAACAGCAATGAATTTTCAGTTTTTGGACACTGCAAGACTTGTTGTAAATCGTATACCGCTGCGCAGAATGCAGGATCATTTTTGGCTCTCTCTTTATGTTCGTTTTTAAGGCTGCGTGCTGCATTTTTATTAGAAATATGTGTGTCCATCTCGGTTTGCATACTTTGTGCTTCAAGTACACTAGCGTTCTTAAACTTATCACAAAGTGAACACAGATCCTTTTTTGGTTTGAAGAAAGACAAATTAAATTTGGTGCAAAATATGTGCCGATACATTGACTCCTTGGCTGTTGTTTTTATCTGACTTTCTTTACAGAATTCTAAATAAAGCAGATACATTTTTTTAATGTTGAGAGTGGAAGGCAAATACTGTTTTGTCGAATCTCTGCGGCAATAATGACTTTCTACCTTTTCGAAACTTTTAATATGAGCAATTACTGATTCTTCAACAGCTTTTGGTAGTTTAGTTGTACAAATATTTTTACCTCTCATATCTTGTTTTACTGAGCCAACCGCTGGATCAGATTTTTTAATGGTCGTTTTAATCACTTGGTTTGATATAGAAAGTGTGTCGAGAAAGAATCTTTGACATACCCTAGTCTCTTCTAAATCGTCGACAGAAGGTAAAAAATAAGACACAGCATGCTCTCTTCTACAATCTTTGGTCGTTGCAGCTTGATTGGGATTATCAACTTTATCATTTGACTTTCTTGGTCTTCTCCGACGTGGCGTTTTTACTTTTATGTGTCTATAAATAAAATCTCTTTGTCGATCTACATCACCCATATCCCAGTAATTTTGAAGTATAGACATTCGATGATCATTGGAAAATTTTGTGTGGCAGTTGAGTCGGCATTCTATACAACCCTTCCGCAATGTTCGCTTTTGTACTTCTTTATTTTTCCAATTGATGTATGATTCTCCTTTATTTCTTTTTATGCGAATTTTGTTTCTGCGCCATTGTGATTCATTTCTAATTCTTTTTCTTGTTCTTTTCTTGTCATCATTTTCATCGTTTCCAGTTTTCTCATTTTCTGATGTTAAATTCAGAGTCTCAAAATTCTCAGTATTATTTTTAGCTTCAAAACTTTCAGTTTCTGCAGATTCCATATCTTCAAAATTTGAATTTTCGTTTTCTATTGTAAATTAGATTTTATTGGTAAAACAAGTGATTAACACCTTTAAAAAATACTCTCACCTACTGTTTTCTGAATCCCTGATGATGATAAATTTTTATTCTTTTCAGCTTCTATACACTCCATTTTTTCTACATTTTCAATGTTTTTCTCTGCTGTAAAATAGGTAAGTATTATTATTTTTGTCAAAATGACTAGTACAAACTCAAGTAATTTAACGTACCTACTGTTTGTCTTGGTTTTGTGAAAACTAGTGCATCATCTATTTGATCGGGCTCATGACTATTTAGAAATTGACATTCAATAAAGTCTGAATTCAAAAGTGTCGTACTTTCAATTACGGTTTGGTTTGGTATCACCAATCCATCAAAAATAGTTATATTATCTGTATTGTTAGTCCCTTCTTGTCCGACATCAAGAAATGGTGCTTCTGCAAAAATTAAGGTTAGTTCTTTATTAGTAACCCACCAGCAAAATGAAGTTTATAGAACAGTTTTTATGATTAACCGCCCAATATTCCTTGCTATTGACAGTTTTTATGTCTTTCACCCAAAGCATATTTTTAGGGAATCCCCCAAAACATAACCTCCAATTTAATTAATTAACACTACATAGTACGCTTTATTAGTAATTGATCAAAACTATAATGTTACCGATAAAAATAAAAATGATGTTCTTACCTGATTCATCAAACTCTTTTCGAGCTAATTCCAATATTTTTGCACTTCGCGACATGCTGTTGTTTCTCTTTTAAACTGTCAACTCACACAAAAAATGAAAATGAAATCAAATTTGCGTATAATTTTTAACAGCAGAAGTAACCCAAGTCTCACTACAAGTGATATAGGATACTTCTGCACCAACATATTTTGAAATTATCGTAGATACGACAGTTCTGCTCTCAATATTTGAAACGATTTGTATTTAGGATACCAACAGTTTTTCAACAATTTAGGCGGTAAATTCAAACCGTGGACTTACAGTACTTCTGCGGACAATTTTTTGAGTGTCCAGATAGTGAGCACTTAGCTTAACTCAATTTCGATAAAATTGGACTTGGGATAGTTCTGTTCTAACCCCACGAATTACACGATGGTGGCTCCGCCATTTTTAATCCTATGAACTAATGCAATTTTAGCGCATGCGTGGTTACTCGTACATTTACCGCCATTTATCACATTGTCAGCCATGTTGTAGTATAGGTTCCGGGTATCGTATGGAAAATTGTTTGGTAAGGCTTTGTTTTAATTTTTATTATCCTTAAATCATGAGTGAAACAAGTTTATCGTGCTGCATTCCATTCTGTGCAAATGTTCGTTGTAGATTATTGGAAAAAAATACCTCACAAAATGTATGCTTTTTTTTATTCGATCCGAAAACTTCACGAGGAAGGAGGTGGACAAATGTATTGAAAATCCATTTTCCGGAATTCTCCGACACAACTGGAAAGCGGTACATATGCCAAGATCACTTTTCAGAAAAAAATTTTACAAGTACATTGAAACGTAGGCTAATAAAATTTGCAGAACCAGATATATTCAACAATAACATAACAGCTGTGAATATTAATTCTACAATTAGTGAAGATACTTGTCATGAAAAAGAACCACCAAGAGAGAGTCAAGAGCACTTATTGGAAATAGAAGCATCATCAAGCTTGGAAAATAATAAAAGTAATAGTTTATTTTATAAAGAACAGAGTGTACTACGGGAATATGGAATAAAGTATGTGAACAACTTACCTCAAAACAGCCAATCACTTTATAAATTATCAAGTAAGCAACAAACAACAATTTTGAGATTAAAGAAAACTATTACTAAAGCAAAACATAAGAAGAAAGCTGCATTACGAGTAACATCTACCAAATTATTGCATAAGAAAAGGTAACTCAACAACATTTGGAGAAGAAGATACTATACCTTGGAATGTACCAGACAAACCAGAAAATGCAGATTTTGCTGAATTACAGGCAGTAATGTATGTATCAGGTTATATTGTTAAACGGCTTCAATTAGAGTGCAAAGATTGCGAAAGTGATTTATTAAGTACCGAAATTTTACCTGAACATACATTTACAATGTTTAAAGAATATCATAGACAGAAAGACCATTTAAAATATGCTCGAACGGAATTAATATATTGTATAGCCCATATGTATCATATTATCTATAAATATTTAGAAAAGCGAGGACATAATACAAATGTATATGAAAAGTTGAAGTTTTGCATTAGTGAAAATGTAACGTTTGAGTGGCTACAGTGTACTGTGCACAAATTTAATGTTAAAAATAAAATAGTTGAGTTAGTTCTTAATATGTTATTTAAAAAGTTTTTTTGTGAATTGGAAAGAAGGGTAAAGAATAGAATGAGGTGCCGTAAAAGAAAGTGCTGTTAAAATATTGACAAACATTTCATAGTATAAATCTGGAACAAATATTGTGTTGTTACTGATGTTTGTGATTATTAGTGTAGTATAAATAAGTATATCTTGCAACATAACATAAGTGTGGAACTTGTTAGTGGTAATTGTTATATATAGATACATATACTATACAGATACAGATTAGGTACTTGTCATTTTCTTTCTTTTTTACATGTTTACGTTAACTGGCCTGATGACTGCATTGATTACCGAGGAAGACACCTTTACTGTGATATTTTTAATTGTTATAGAATATATTTTTTGTTAATATTTTTATAAGAGTTTACTTTCTGTTTATGTATTATTGTTATTATTATTACAAGAATCTACTTTTCGTTAATTCAGTTTGCATTTTATTTATTGTTGATACTTTGTAAAAATTTAATATCTGTAAATGTCTTTATTTATTGTTTTTATGAGAATTTTATTTATATTTTATATAATGTTATAATATGTTTAATTTTATTTATTAACTGTTTTCTAAAATTAAACTTACTATGTATAACAATTTTTCTCTTTTTATTTTTAAAATAGTTGACTTCCATGAAGTAGTGTTTTGTGAAAGTAGATGAAAATGTGTAATTGATTATTAAGTTGATAAATATGTCACTCAAATGATCAATTACTGCATTTTTATCTTTATTTAAAAATAATATTAAATTTTAATTCAGAAAGTATGGTATTTAAATATTCAAATATGGCGCTGTTGAAAATTAGTACCATTGGCTAAAAATGGCGGCGCTATTGTGCTTCGAATTTTAATACATTAAGTTGGTACTCTTTTTACTGTTAATTTCTCTATGATTTAGACCATCCAGTACGAGAAAATGTTCAACAGCAAACGCCCAATCACTGTAATTTTCTCTTCCCCTGAGTTTAGGTACATTCGAAATATAATTCACAGCCATTCTTGTACAACTCGTTATTAACCAGCACTAATTAAAACTACCTGGTTCCGCTGGGCCAATAACCTCTTAAAAAGCAAACGCACTCTACGAGTTTTCAGTACATACTATTTATTGAAGTATACACAAAAGTACATGTAATGAGTAGAGGGCGCTATTCAAAATTTAAAATTTGACATCATTCTAACAATTTCTCTGAAAGGATAAAGTATTTTTAAATTAAGGTAGGTAAGCATTTTTAATATATTTAGACACCTGATCTCTGTACCTAAACGTCTTATCCAGATATAATCCCAGGCTTTTTGATCTATCCACAATAGGTATACTTGCACCATTTACAGAAATATCAATAATCTTACTCAAATTATGACATGTTTTCTTTGAGCCAAATAAAATTGCTTGTGATTTTGAAGGATTCAAAAGTAGACAATGATTTAATGAGTTGAAATGTAAAGGACCTAATTAAGGTACTTAGGAGTTAATGTAATTCATCGCTGTTTCCCAATTTGAAGGCTCAAAAGAAAAATATAATTGTGTGTCGTCTGCATATGCATGAGTCTTGCAATACTTAAGGGGGCGTTTGAATCATAGAAAACATAAGTAATTTCGTTACTGTCAAAAAATAACAACATTTTAGTCCTAAAGATGTCGCGCTCTGTATCAGAACTCATCATCTCAAATCAAGGATTGTATAAGAACATAGGATTGCTCGATCCCGCAATATTTTGGCCGCGTAGTGGGGAGCCATGACGTCACAAACGGACCAGGTTGAACGCGTTCACTAGTGTTTAGCTACTACAATTAATTATCCAGTTATATTAGTGCTATTATTATGTTATATAATATTTCATTAGATAATAACATATCCGTCAGTGTACTGTTATAAATATAATACACGTTTTTATTGCCATAAGGTTATACTTTGGGTTATAATTCAAAAAAAAACTTTTCCATCTTCAAATAAACACATTTATTAGGTACATAAACATAAATAAAGAAAGCCGATGAGCATGTATTCTCTATACAAAGCACAAAATATATATTTTTCAATTAAAAGAGTCAGTATATAGCAATGTTTTATTACGCAGTAATTAAATAAAAACGAATCAAGTAGTGGTTTTTCGCATTTTTTTAGCTAGTGTTCGTTGAGTGTCTGACGGTGTACTAGTAGAAAGCTTACGTTTACTCAATTTTTTAGCATTGTCAAGGGTTCTTTTTGTATTTAAATAATTCATACGGATAACAGTTCTTAATTTACAAAATAATTTTATAATAACAAAGCAAAAATTTTGTTTAGAAGAATAGAAATTTGATTTTCTGTTAAGAGTTTTCTCAGTATTTTTACCGTTTCCTGTTTTTGTGCAGGTTTATCTTGCTTGTTCTTTCTTCTATAGTATAAAAGTTGTTTTCTCTGCAAATTCAATTTGCGTTTCATAATTTCCATCTCTGTAGATAATTTAGTGTGACTTTCACGAAGCTCCGCATATTGTTTAGATAATATATTTTCTGCTGGGACAGTTAAAGGCTTATCGGTTTTAAATTCTGCTGTTGAAGACGCTGTTGACAGCTCACTTGCCGCTAAACATGAAGCTATCGATTGTTCGGCAATCAATCTATTTACTTCTTCTTTCCTTTCATTTTCTTTTTAAATATGCTTCCCCTCTTGTCGCAACATTCTTTATATCTTTGGACATTTGTGGAAGATTTACATTAGGCACAGCAGTGTATTTAAGCTGTTTTCGTACAGGTAACCCTAGCAATAATTACTATGTATTAGAATAATTTATCTCATAACGTATAAATACATTGATTACCTAATAATTCGTTGCGCATATCACGTTCATAATCGTTTTCATTAAAGTGGATTGAGCAAATTGGGCTAGTATTTGGATTCCACTTATCTGCTCGTTTGCAGCGCCTTATCCATTCTTTACGGACAGTATCGGATACGAAGTTTGTCGCCTTTGGAAAGTTGTGATAAACGATTTTTCTATTGGTAATTTTCGTAGAAATACGACTGTTATTACAGCCAACTACCGCACAACTACGTCCCGGCATTTCGCTAATTTACAAAGGGTAACGGCGAAAACTAAATTAAAACACTTTACTTTAAGGTGCGACTGGTCCGTTTGTGACGTCACAGGAGGCGGAGTCACGGCTCGATGCGAACAACACTGCCGGTATAGGGATCTGGCTATCCTATGTTCTTATACAATCCTTGATCTCAAATATACAAATAATTGAATTGGCAGAATTTGTTTGAAATAACAAATAGGTATACGGTCACTATTAAATCATTTTAAATAACTTGGATATTTATGATTATCTGTTAATTTCCTGAGATAACCAGTCACAGTACAGTATTTTTGAATCCGCGCCCTCTCTTAGGGAATCCTGCAAGGTATAAAATACAAATATGGCCGTTCTTTACCAATTATTTAAAATATACAAATAAACCAAACTAATACATCATTGTCAAAATTTCTGTTATATTTCTCTTCTACGAAACACGCGTCATAGGGTTAAGGGGTTCTTTTGATAAAATTGAAATATTTTTTTTATAAAAAGAATGTGTGTAAATTAAACCCCTATACCATACGTAGGAGGATATTATGGCTTATTGCATACAATAAAATAAGCAATTAATGATTTTATAACCGACATTTGCATAATTGTAAATTTATATTGTATTCTATGATTCAAACGCCCCCTTAACGCATGAAAGCAATTTGGAAGTATACAGTGTAAACAAGATCGGTCCGAGAATGGACCCCTGTGGAACCCCGCGCGATAAATGAAGAAAAGACCATACATTACTGTTCAGCTTCACAGCCTGTCTACGGCCAGTCAAGTACTCCTTAATCAGACCAACCGCACAGCGACCCATACCAATGTGCTTCAACACAGCAAAGAGAATGTCATGGTTAATTGTGTCAAATGCTTTAGTGCAGGGGGTGAAATGTTAAATTGAGATTGCGTAGACATCGTTTTACTTCTGCCTGCAGTTGGTAGGTGGCGCATGTGTTGACGAAATTTTAGGATCACATGTGATACTTCAGGGCTTAGCTGCTTGTAGGTTGTTGATTGTGTTTGGTAACTATGGCAACTACATGTGGTATAGTTTTCAAATATTTTTGTTGACAGTTTCTAATTAATATTTATAAATATATGCTAATTATTAATCAGAGTTATAAAATATTAACTTATTTCTTAAAATTGTATGTGCGTAAGTATTTATTCTGCATAATTCGAGTATATTTATTTATTTATTAGCACTTTTTTCTAGACTTCCTAGTAATTATGCCGACAAGAAAATGTTATGTGTCAAATTGTGACCAAAATGTAAAAGTTTCCCGCATCCAAAATCAATTCGTTTTCATGAGTGGTAGGAAGCTACATGAGATCCTAATTTATTCAATGTCATAAGAGAAGATCGACGATTTCCATTTAAGGAATAAATAAGTTCAAATGTAAGAATAATTTAGAATGCTTTCTCCTTAATATTTTGAAATAGAAATAAATTTTCATATAAAAATAAAGCGTTACTAAAAAGATATGTTTCTAATTTATTACTAAGTTATTATAGCAATAAGTGTAGTTTATTTTTCTTTAAAATACATCTACTATTTTACTTCCGAACATTTAAAGTGAAGAATAAAAACTACTAAGGTAAATACAAAATGGAATAGAAATATATAATATTTAAATTTCCCGGTTCATCGGTTTGATCCATTTTAGTACTGCCTGCAGTTGGCAGGCGGCGCTAAACATTGTCTAAACTTTTTACTATTAAGTTATACTATCTTCTAGTATAGTGATCTGTGCTT
Source organism: Amphimallon solstitiale (assembly GCA_963170755.1). Classification (NCBI taxonomy): domain Eukaryota; kingdom Metazoa; phylum Arthropoda; class Insecta; order Coleoptera; family Scarabaeidae; genus Amphimallon; species Amphimallon solstitiale. The sequence continues at coordinate 117,348,678 of OY720682.1, read as the reverse complement.
TAGTGTAATCGAGCAACACAAGGCAGGAAGTAAGACTTCCGTCCACCGCGGCCAGCAAGTCATCAGTCACCGACAATAACGGCGTTTCGCAGCTGAACCCTGCCCGAAAGCCCGATTGTGTCGGAGGTAAAATATTATTAGTAACTATAAAATCTTTTAATTGATTCGAAATAACCTTTTCAAAAATTTTAGATGTAACAAATGGTATACTAATAGGTCTAAGATCGGTAATCTGTGTTGCCACCGCAGTTTGTAAAGGTAAAAATGCATATTTGTGTAGGAATAACAGGAAATGCTGTTTTCTAAAATACAATTAAATATTGTGTTTGCAAGTATGTAGGTAATCTATACCATTTCATATTTAAATACAAATAGTTATTTTTAATTAATATTGCATTTCTGGAAAAAGAATATATAGACTGATTCAATTTCGGCGATCACGATAATTTGAATGTTTAGTTTGCTAAAAATCAGTTTGCCAATAAAGCACAAAAAAAAATTCCTATATGCGCGTCTAGCCAATAGTCGTTTTCATTCCAAACAACAGATGGCGACAAAAACAGTCCAATCTCTACCCTGCTATTTACAATGTATCTATGTATAGGAATCTGCGTTCATCACTTAGGTGGGCAAAACGGTTCTTTTCATTGACCCGGCTCACTCGGTTCAGCTCCTCATGGTGAGCCGGGTCCCGGAACCGGCTCATTTGAACTGTATGGATCTGTAATAGCATACAGTATGTCATAGGTTCCCAAAGTGGGCGATAACGCCCCCTTGTGGGCGCTGCAGGTCTAAAGGGGGGCGGTAAGAGACCCAGAAAAAAAATGGGGGCGTTGTGTAAAGGCTTAGGGGGCGATGTGTAATTTCATCTAGAATCTAGGAGGACTCTTAGACACCGACTGAGCTCTCGACTCTCGACTAGGGATGGGCGATAAACATCGAGTTCATTGAACATCGATATTTTAGGATCGATGTTCGATGTTTTTGCATCGATGTTTGCAATTTAGATTTATCGATAAACTATCGATGTTAGAAGAAATATAGTGAACATCGAACTTTTAAGCTTGACAAAATGTATTTGCACTAATCACAAAATAAAACAGCGTCCTCTGTTGACAAATACAAAAATGTTTCCAAATTAACAGCTCACATACAGGCTACGAGGATGTAAAATTGTCTACGAATAAAAGAAGTATTTAAATTACACAGTGCTATATCATATAAATTCGAATATTTCATTTTAGGCTCTTTTAAATATTACTCAGTATAAATATTTAAATAATATATAATTAAATACATAAATTTATAGTACTTTTAATGTGCAGAATAAAAGTTAAATTATGTATGCATGCAGAATAAGTGAAGGAGGTAAACGTATTTTCATAGAAAAAGAAGGGAGATAGACATTACCGATGTATACTTCTTCGGGAAATTCCCTAGTGCGTACAATCATACACGACGATACACGTATTAAATGCAAGATGACACATCAGAAATATAAAACCATATCCATATGTATCTCGGTATTTGCCAGCGTAGTCAAAAAAAAATGCAAGACTATAAAATCCCAAATAAAAATCGTTCTCTTAAAAAGCTTTGATACACGTAAATGTATATATTTTTTAAGTATCAGACGATTTAAGTCATGTGGTTGTTTCATGCGTAATTGCATAATATTGTTTTTTTATATAGTTTTTTTTGAGTAGTTTCTAAAGTTAACTACATATTATAAATGTATATATTTCTTTTATTATTTTTTTTGAATAGTGATATCTTTTATATCATTTTGTTAAGGACGTAAATTAATTAAGTTATAATAAAGTTTTTGTTAAACTGCCAAAAAATAAATCTATAAATATAATTATCGATGTTTAAAAACATCGATGTTTGGTAGTCGATATTTTGCAACCATCGATGTTGATCAACGATGTTAACATCGATGTTTGATATCGATGTTTACCCACCGATGTCCCATCCCTACTCTCGACTACAGCTTGTGAACATCAACTAATATTAATTAAGAGATTGCTCAAACCAACTCGGTTCGATATTTCTCTCCGAGTAGTTCATATATCTGTCCTGTTTTATTGAATAAATAAAATAAAAAACATATCAATCGGTCGCTCCGTTTCGAAACGAAAAGAGACACAAACAAACAAATAAAAAGGCAACTGTATCAATCGGCTGGTTCATAGAATACTTGTTCTTACTTGTTGAGTACGATTGAGCGTCGAATGAGATAAACGAGTTTATGCATGTTTGTTTTATTCCTGTCGGTGCGTGCTGCTTATGCAATCCTATATAAACAACGTAATATTTATTTTATTTTCATTTGCGGTTTCGCGCGTAATAGATAAGCAGTACTTAAGTTCAACACTTATACTTACGTATTTCTCAAAACAAAACAATGTCGGAAGTAAAAAAGAAGAGACGGCAATACTGTGCGGAATATATTAAATTCGGATTCATTGAAAATCCTACAACCCATCGTCGCCTTTGTGCCTTCTATGCCTAAAAACATTTTCGAATGAAGCAATGAAGCCTTCAAGACTTCAAGATCATTTGAATAAAATGCATCCAGATAAGAAAGACAAGAATGTAGCATATTTTCAAGACCTAGAGAAGAAGCATAATACTCGGCCAAGTGTAGCAAAACTCTTTTCGGCGGCTGCTAAGCAAGATGACGACGGACTTCGAGCTTCGTACAACATCTCTTTGTTAATTGCTCAAAAAGGCAAACCACACAACATCGGAGAAGTGTTAATTTTGCCAGCAATAAAGGAAGTAATAACTACTGTGCTTCATAAACCGGCCGCAGATATTATCGGAAAAATTCCTTTGAGTAATAATTCTGTGCAAAGACGAATTGATGAAATGGCCGGAAACATAGAAGAATCATTGTGCAATCATCTGAGGACTAGTCAATTCTCAATTCAGCTCGATGAGTCCAATTTACCAACTAATGAAGCATTGTTGCTGTCTTACGTGAGGTTTATTAAAGATGAGAAAATATGTGAAAAACTATTGTTTGCTAGAAATTTAGAGACCGATACAAAAGGCGAAACCATATTCAATACATTGGAAAAGTTTTATGATGAGAAAGAGATTCCCTTGAAAAATATTATATCAGTTGCTACGGATGGCGCTCCGGCTATGACAGGGTGCCATAAAGGCTTCATAGCGTACGTAAAAAATAAAATTCCAGATGTCCTTGCTGTACATTGCGTTATTCATAGACAACATTTGGTTGCTAGAAATTTAAGTGAACGACTATTTCAATCACTGCAATATGTCATCAAAGCAGTCAATAAAATCCGTAACTGCTCTTTGAATGATAGATTATTTCATCAGCTTTGTGTTACTAATGACGAAGATTTCAACCGTTTGTTGTTTCATACCGAAGTTCGTTGGCTATCAAGAGGCAATTGTCTGACTCGATTTTACAATACCTGTTTGACTCTGTGATAGAGTTTTTGGAAACTAAAGATACAGAATTGCGCAACAAGCTCATTACATCAAAAAATGATATAGCTTACATGACAGACCTGTATAAATTGTTCAACAACATGAATCTCCAACTGCAAGGCGATGAACTAAATTTAATTAAAACAAAAAATGTCGTTGCTGCTTTCGCAGCCAAACTGCTTCTACACAAAAAGAATATGGGCAGACGTGAGTTTCATAATTTTCCGAATTTATCAGTATCCTGCAGTAACGACGACTTGTTTGCCTACTGCCAACATTTGGAAAAGCTCCACATTGACTTCACCGAACGATACCAGGATATTTTGAACTTGGAAATACCAGACTGGGTGTTGGATCCGTTTTCAAATGTCAACACAGCAATATCACCACATCTGGAAGAAGAACTTATAGAATTGACAACGAACGAGGAAATAAAAATCAAGTTCAAAAATGGCTACCAAGAATTTTGGCTACAAAAACCGATCCCGCAATTGTACCCTGGATTGTGGTCAATCATTCAACGATTCTTGATAGCATTCCCATCGTCATATTTGTGTGAACGTGGATTTAGTGCTGTAGCAACGCTGCTTACTAAAAAGAGAAATCGTTTGCATGTTACCGAACGTGGTGACTTGCGGCTGTTCTTGAGTAAATTGGAACCTGATATCAACAAACTTATTAAACAGCATCAGATTCATCCTTCACATTAGTTTTTATATTAGAATCGATTATGTTTGTTTTATTTTGAATTTTGAATAAAAGATACTTTGTCTGAATACTATAAAGTTGCGTTTCAATAATCATTCTCATTGGCAGGTGTAGCCCGTAAAAGTTAACTTGAGACCTGAGCGCCGTTGTGTACTACCTACTACGCTCAGGTCTCAAGTTAACTCATTCATTCTAAACGAGACTTTTACTATAACCCATAGTAAAAGTCTCGTTTAGAATGAATGTTTAATCTCCGCTAATATAGCTCACAATAATTAATTTAATTTGAAGTTATAGTGGTTTTTGAGTAGGTGAAAAAATGGGGGCGCTAAAAAATAATTTATTCTCAAAGTGGGCAGTAGGCAAAATAAGTTTGGGAACCACTGCAGTATGTAATACTCGGCGCCGTCGTCGGCGCAAACGAACCGGGATGATAATTTAGGCTGCGCGCACACCAATTATACAAAATGTTTGACAAACAATTTACTTGAAGGTACAATTCACACAAATTTGACAAATTATCAGATTGTTGTACACAAATTAAGCAAAATATACCTATGTAAAACTAAATTATACATTCATTTGGTATTTATAATTATTAATTAAAGCGAATGCCATTCGAACAAAAAGTAATTAGAACTAGAGCATTTCATAATTTTCATAGCATTATTAAATGGCAATTATGATTATGATGCAGGTGTAATAAAAATATTTGTAAGAATTTTGTAACTCACAGACAACTAATAAATTAAATAGTTTATTTTATTATCCAAAGGAATATTTTTGAGAACTATATTACTACTAAGTACTGTTATGCGTCTTTGACCTACATAGAACAGGCAAAAGAATTGAATTTGATAAATACCCAAATGAACCGATAATCAATAGACATCAAGATCCACTAACATGGTGGCATCAAAGAAAAGATATGTATCTCAGAATTTACGAAATAGTAAGAAAACGTTTATGTACTAAAAATGCGCTCGCAAGGAACAGATGTAGCCAATCTGTTCCTTGCGAGCGCATTTTTAGTAAATCTGGAAACATTATTACTGTCAGGAGAAGTCGATTAACAATCGCGAATACTTCACAAATCATTTTTTTAAATTATAATTTGTAAATTATCAATGTAGAATTTAGATTTATACGTAAGCTGTTTAGTTATTTTTACATTTTGATATTCAGTTCAGTATATACATTTTATATATTTATACAATATGCTGTTATGTTGTACAAAAATAAATATTTTAGTACCTGTTATATACAGTCCAAATCAATTGATTTTCCGCTGTATTCATAAGTAATTCCGATATCGTCAATAGAAAGTTCGGTTGTCAACATGACATTTCTAATCTCCAAATGAAAGTTCTATTATTCAAAACAAAGTCCGCTATCATCAAAAGAAAGTTCGGTCGCTCTCAGCTCGTTTCATTTTGCTGATACTAGAACATTTAAAAAGTATGGTTTACCATAAAATCAGTAACGAAAGAAGACGTTTAATAATAGAAGCGTTTAACAGAGGCGAAACTTTTAAAAATTTAAGTACAACGTTTGATGTTAAATACGATACGGTTCGAAAAATTGTTACATAAGGTATACAAAAATGAAGACAGAATGAATAAAAAGCCAAAAGGACATCGTCCACAAATATTAACGATTGAAGAAAAAGGACTAATACTAATGTATGTGTCTGGATGGATGAAAACTGCACAACAAATCCATTTTCTTATGTATTTAGGTAAACCGAACTTTCTTTTGATGATAGCGGACTTTGTTTTGAATAATAGAACTTTCATTTGGAGATTAGAAATGTCATGTTGACAACCGAACTTTCTATTGACGATATCGGAATTACTTATGAATACAGCGGAAAGTCAATTGATTTGGACTGTAATATCAATTTTTATTTTTCAATCCAACCTGCGACCGTATTCCCAGTATAATTTCCAAATTATTCAGTCGACCCAAGTGAGCCGAGATCCGGTTCATTGAAATTTAGTGAACCCGCTCCCTCGGTTCCCTGCTTGGATCCGGTTCACTGAACCGGTTCGTACCCGAACTGCCCACCTCTATTCATCACTGATTAGCTTCTCGTTTTGAGTTGTTTGTATTGGTTATGTAGTGCAAAGTGCAATGAGTCTGGTCGTATATTAGCAAAGTATATGGTGTCAGTAAAATTGCCTTATTTAAATAATTTAAAAATGAGCCTCAATAATCCTTACATATGCATTAATTGTGGCACATCTCTCAGTCATTTATTCAAAGAATACAGCACTTCTGTTTTAAAATTAACAAAATGTGTAAGTACTATAGGTTATAATAATAAATATGAATTTTAATAATTGAAAACAAGTGGAAAATGGTTTCTATCGTTTATAAACAGACACTTGTGTAACGTATAAATATGTAAAGTTAAGTTTTCAAAACAAGTTATTGAATACCAAACAACTTTTATTGTGGCATATTCCAAACTTTGCTTTTGTGACAATACCTTTTCCACTTGAATTATCAAATGAAATAATATATTAAATCATTTTTAACATTTATTTTAGACTAAATGTACCCATATTGCTGACAAATATGTTGAATATGATCTAATAATAGTAATAATTGATCTAGTCTTGCTTAGAAAAGAGGCATACAGACATATACTATACAATACAGAATTTAAGGTACTTATAATAAATTGAATTGTAAAGGACAGAAATGAACATTTATACATATATATTTTAGATTCACTGGAAGTTGGCAATTATAATTCACATAATTGAAGCGTATTATGAGTGGACATTAAAATCACCATTAGATAGTTTTCTAAATAAAAATTCAGAAATTTTAGATAATATAAAAGAATTTACTATAAATGATTTAATCTTTTATAAAATATATATATTATTATTCATTCGTAAGAATGTGAAATTTTTAATATCTTAAATATAAATAATATCTATTTTTTAGAAACTTTAAGTTTTATCACGTTAATATATTTACTTACTATTATCTACAATAAAATATACAATATTGATAAACCCTATGGAAAACTATTATTGGAAGTTTGGAAATGCATAACATTATCTGGTTTTGGTACTTTCCTATTATTGCCAGCTTTAATATGGGGAAATCATGAAATGATGGACAATAGTTTAACATTTGTGGTACTGTTTACTACATTATCAGAGTTATTTGCATATGGAGGCAAGTATTTAATATTTTTTAATAAATATTATTTTATTTACTTACATTCAATATTTTTAGTGATAAACAACTGTTCAAAAGGATGGTCTATTTTAGTGATATTAATTTCTCATAGTGTCAGTATTATTATACATTACATGTTAAATCTTCAAACTAATAATTATTTTAACATAAATAATAATTCCATTTATATTCCATATTTCAGAGATGTATAATATTTGTTATATTTTTTGATATAAAAAGTTTTGTTGCAAACAATAAATCTCAATTTTTTTTATATATATACAGGGTGAGTCATTAATAGCCACATCTTCGATTGCTCTTTTGTGTTCTAAATAAAAGAAAAAACAATTAGTGGAAGATCCATGGTTGCTTGTGGCGCATATTGTAAAAATACTTTAAGCTCTGACGCACCTCCGGATCCACCGAAAATGCACGGAACTTAATTTTTTTAAATGACTATATATTTTTGGATTTTCTATAGTAGAATTACCCAACAGATGCAGCAGCAACACCGCACGAGAAATGCGTCACTTGAACGTCATACGTAAAATAACGCTTACTATTGGTTCGTTTGCAAGGACGTCCACAATAGAATAAATTTAGTATTGTGTTGTGACAGTTTCAATTTTGCATTATTATTTTATTTTTTCTCAGTTTCTTTGCTTAATATCAAACAAAAAGTATTTCTGAATACCACTGTGCATTGTTTTTGTGACAAACATAAGTAAGCGCATGAAATATAACATCAGAAGATGATTTTGAAATATTTACTTTATAGGCTATAAACTCAATCCGACGCTTAATCACCTGTGGTATCAGTCTCCCCCTTTGTGTAACATTATGGAGAATTCACCTCCTAAGATGGGACCCTTCAATCATTTTCCAGTAGAAGACAAGGGAGAGGTTTTTGAATATATTCAAAACCTTACAAGAACAGCCAGGTACTTCGAAAGTAGATAACATTGCAACCACAGCAACAGGAGCAGGTAAATATTAATGTTATTTTTTGAATAATAAAGTCTAATTTGGTGATTTATATTCAGGAATATCAGAACATAGTGTTTACAAGGTTTTGCAAGAATATAGTGCTGAGCATAAATTTCAATCACCAAAGAAATGCAATAGGAAAAAGGCCATACTGGACAACGTTGATGATGTAATGCGAAATAGCATTTGAGGAATTATTCATTCCTCTTTTTTTAAAAAAAGCGAACCTCCAACTGCACAGAAAATTCTTATGGTGATAAATGGAAGAGACGATTTACCAAACTTTAAAATTTCAACTCTCAGAAAATTAATAAGAGGACTGAACTTTCGGTAAAGTATAATGAAAATGTTTTGTTTCTTTTTATAAACAGTTTTGCATTTGTAGTTATCAAAAGTGAAATTGTAATAGTATTCTAAAAGAAAAAAATGATATTACTTGGAGGAGACAATACTTACGTAAACTAAGAAAATATCGTGGAGATGGAACACCGATATATTAGACGAAACATGGGCGAACGCGGGGCACACAGTAAAAGAAGTGTGGGCAGACACATCAGTGCTTACTGCGAGACAAGCATTTATAGATGGTTTGTCCCTAAGCCGTAAAAATCCGTCCGGAAAAGGGAAAAGGTTAATTATATTACACATAAAGGTTTTGACGAGGGATTTGAAGAGGATGATTTGCTACTTTTTGAATCTAAAGAGACAGGTGATTACCACGAAGACCTGAATGCGGAGAGATTTGAAGAGTGGCTTCAACATATTCTGCCCAATTTGAAGGAAACGCAGTGATTGTTTTGGATAACGCACCATATTCCAGTCACAAAATAAATAAACATAGATTAAGGGTGTTGTATAGGTACATTTTCAAATATTTACAGATTACAGGCTATCTTTAAACTTTATGCAAAAATGATTTAGATGAAATATTCTTATAATGTTTATCTACACGTCCCTAGGCATTTTGTTTTTTCAATTTTTTATTAATTGTTATAAAAAATTAAATATAAATAGATAATCGAAAAATAAAATGCGTACCGACGTATAACATTATTGTGAACATTAATTTCTAGCAAAATTTTTTCGTATTTATTAAGATAAATGTGTAATTTGATAAGAACGAAATGCATTTTTGGCACTGCTTTAATACGCCACCTGCAGTCAAATATTTGATATATCCTTGCAATCCAAGACAGGGCGGAGTTACTTTGTTTAGGTGGGGATTCACTTTACGAGCGATATTGGGAATACAGAAATCGTTGTTACGGTTTTGAGTAGGTATTTGATTAAACATTTTTTTATATTATTTTACATTTCATAAAATTGAAAACATTATCTAGTAACCTTGGTTTAACTTTATAAAATTAATGTATATTTTCTTTTTGTAAAATTTACTTATATTATTTTGTATTACATTTCATAAAATTGTACACATTCTCTGGCAGGCTTTTATAACTTTTACATAAATACAAACTTAAACAAAAACATTACATATGATTCATAAATAATACTAGCTTTTTTAGTTCTTCCACTATTTTACATTTATCAAGATAAAATACTACTGACATTTATAAGTGAGTTAAAAATAATGTAAAACTAATATAGAAAATGAGATGGATATATATGGTGCCTACTTCCTCTGTACAGATCGTCAGATATTGTACCAGACTGGTAGACGTTCAAAAGAGTAATTTACGACGTAGCAAAAAATTACTCTCAAACGATTCAGTGTTCGGACAGTTATAAAAAGATTTGAAGTAAACCAGAAATTGCTCGGAAAGGATATCTTTTATTTTAAAAATTTAACTACATTACTCTTCGTGTTATGGTAAATAAAGAACAGACATAAATAGGACTTATTATTTTACAGATGTAGTTACATAATAATAATGAATAAACATTAAACTTTAAATAATTTATATATAATAATAAAACAATGAAATTTCATTCAATACATTATAAGTACAGTCATTCTGCATCTTTTTTGGAAAAAAATATGAGAGACTATTTTATTTGATAAATCGTTAGTTCGACGAACAAGTCTGTCGAACAAAACCGCAGTGTGTGGGCCCCTTTAGTCATTGAATTCATGTACGAGGTTTCTCGGATACCTTGCCGGACACCTTGTATTATAATAGTACCTATCGATAAAATAATTATCCTGTGATTTTCAATACGGCCAATGGAAAAGATAATCAAGACGATGACATTAGTGCCTTTCAACATAATATTATTATTATTATATAGTATTCATAGGCACTAAGTAATATTTCTTTTAATCAGAATTCCATCTTACATACATATTAACTTATTGAACACATGTCAGACTAAAAAAACTTACAATCTACATTGCTGTGGCGCCTAGACACCAGACTAAATAAATCATACAAAATATTACTAGCACCTACGTTACGTAGAGTATGTGTAGCCTGAAAAGAGACAATTAGCACTTAACGCATCAGACGTATGTCATTTCGAATGCATCGCTCCATAAGGGCGGTACTTATAAACTGGGAACTATACAATTTAGATTTTTACTATAGCATTTAGCAAAACAGTACGTGGTAGTGGGGTATTGGCAAGCTCCACCCCTGAGTAGAACCCCCCCTATACCCGCAGCGAAGACGTCGAAATTTTTTGTTTGCTATACAACACCCTTAACAATACTTAGAGATTGATTGGACGGCAATGCTACTGAAAGTACCAATATCACCACGCCATCTGGTGTTCTTAGTGAGCTATTAGTCTCATTTACCAGCATTTTATAAAATCGTTTAAAAGTATAATTTTTATTTTATTTGTAACATTAAAAATGCTAAATACAATATAAATAATTAATATTATATTTAGCATTTCTAATGTTACAAATAAAAGTATTGCATAAATATAATGTATATAATACAATAAAAAAACACAAGAAATTAACATAATAATTTATTGTATGTACAGTAGAACCTCGATTATCCGTGCTCCACGGGACCGGACGAGGCACGGAAAATTGAAAAGCACGGATAATCCGAACATTTATTTCTTATATGTTTGTATGTATACATACTAACAAGATAACAAAATAAAAAACAGAATTCTAGATAAGTAAACTTTTACACTAAATAAGAAAAAATAAACTCTACATAGGTAGGTTAGCTTGCATTTATGTACATAAAGCAGATGAAAAGCGAATGATTCCCAGGGATTCCTCTAGTACACTGCTGGCGATATCGATATTGCATCATCATGCGTATGGCACGGATAATCCGCAGCCCGGATAATCCGCACACGGATAATCGGGGTTCTACTGTACATATATAATTTTACATGAACTTACATGAGATAAATATTATTAACAAAAATATAGCCAATCATATTATTACAAAATTTGTACATTGATTATTAAAATATTAATAGTTCTTGAGTAATTTTTTACATACTCTTAGACGATTGATTAACATTTGCACATAATAGAGATATTTCTGCAGTAACAGGTGTTTGGAAGAATGTCTCGGTTTATACTTAATTATTCATGTAACTCTTTACAAACTATATCTCCTACCTGGGGCAGCTGTTGATATAGTAGCTGAATTCATTTCTGATGTTACTAAATCATCCACCTGTGTGTCTGCAAAAATTTGGTAATTTTGATGTATGTTAGAACAATAAGGCTGTATTACACTTATCAATTTCTTGACCAAGAACTTGATCAAGTTAAACTTGACGACAAGTCGGGTATTACACTTGTCAAGTCGACTTGATCAATTTCTTGACCAAGAACTTGTTGAATATTTGTTAATAATACTTGTTCTATTTTTCTTCTCAACTTGATGAAGTTTTTAGTGATTTATAGTAAAATTCATGTTATAAAGTTTTTGGCCAACGGTGTAAAATGTAAATACAAATTCTGTTTTAGAATATTGTTAAAAATGACATGTTAATTTGATACTTCTTGAAAGAATTGTGTGCATAAATTATTTATTTTCTTTTGCATCTCTTGTGCAGTTATTTTTACATTCAATATCAAACACAAATCTTCAGTAAATTTTTAATTTTTTTAATTTGTACTGTTGCACTATTGGTACTACTAATTCACCTAAAAACTTGGTGAAGAAATTGACCACCCAAAGTAAGTGTAAAACAGGCAAGGTCAACAATAACTTGACCAAGAACTTGACGACAATTTCTTGATCAATAACTTGATTAAGAAATTGATAAGTGTAATACAGCCTATAATAATAATAATAATAAAATGATTCAAATGTTGTTATTGTATTTTTAATGATTTTGTACATTCTGCAAACCTACCTTCGATTTCACAAGATAAATGTAAAGCGGGTACAATTTCCCCTTTTATGTTTGCACTATGTCGACCAATTAATCTATCTCACAAACTCTATGGTTTCTTCTAACTGGATCTTCAGACAGAAGTTTAGGGTTATTTACTCTTGCCAGCCATATTTTGTAGAACTAAGTGAATGCAAAATATATTAGTATTTGTAATTTATACAAAATATCATACTCACTTATTTGTATTATGGCACTGAGGAACACCAATAATATACTTGACTGATATGTAATGAATAATCGATATTTTGAAAAGGTTAAAATTAATCGCTAAACAAAAGAAACAAAACAAAGTGGTATACACTGACAAACACAAAAAAAAATACTACATTTGCTGATATATATTGATTCATCCTTATCGACATTCAACATTTTTTGATTATGAAGCGACCTCTCGTGTTCTTAGTGGGCAATTTCATTTAAATTCCCGCTAAAAATAATTGTCCAATTCTTTACTATTTACGTGTCCAACCCGTGATAAATAAACCACCTACAGCAAACAACCGCAAAACTGAAATTCAACATAGGCCTGTAAATTAAAACATACCATATGAAGATGACATGGTGAAGGCAGAATTATTAGCATTAGTTAAGGAAAATGTGACCAGCTTTGCGAAATATGCTGTAGATGAGATAATTGAAGCATCAAATAGAAAGGTATTGCGGCAACCTCCATACCATTGTGAATTAAATCCGATAGAGTTGATATGAGCACAAGTAAAGGAGTATGTTGCTAGGCACAATGTATCATTCAAACTGGAAGATGTAAAGCAATTATTTCAACAAGATGTGTTCAATATTTCATGCGAAAATTGGAAAAATGCAATTAAACCTGTGGTTAATGTGGAAAACAAAATGTAGGAACTTGATAATTTAATAGATTGTCAAGAAGACTCATTAATTATAACAGGTGATGATTCCACTACATCATCTTCTAGTGACGACTAATTAATAGTGAGACTGATTTGATGCTGTTTCATTTAATATGCTCTTTTGGAAATCACTGCTTTCTTATACTTTATTTTTCATATGTAAATTCATCTATTGATGAATGCTTTCATTCAGCAGGCGGATCGGGAACCGATCCCGCTCCAACCGTTCACTCACAACAGTTGAGTGTTCGCTGGACAGGACCCAGAGAAATAGAGTAGGGGAGAACGCGCTTCGACGAGTGCGCATCCAGTTTTAAGCAAACGCTATAGTGGTCGCCATTTTGCAGGAAGGCATTTCTTTTCACACGTAAGTTTGTTTACATTTTTCTAAGTCAATGAACTTTACATGCGAATTGTTGAGCTAGGTATAAATATAACCTTCAAAATGGCGGAATTCAATTTAACTTAGTTGGCGCATCTTTAAGCGCGTTCTCCCCTACTCTATTTCTCTGACAGGACCGCTCACCTTTATGTCATCGTCTGTCATCTCTACTTTTCATTGCTGCCATATGTTAAAATTATAGAGATTAAACCGAATAAACAATAATAATAAATTGTTTTTCTGCATTAAGGTTTGACGTAGTTTTTAGTGGAAGAGCTGGTTTTTCCAACCCCGAATAAAATACTGAGTGAACTCAAATTTATAATACATTTCTTACTGCACAATACCTTTAATTTGCTGTATCTTACTTTTCTAGTAACTTTCTTCAGAAGTATGTATTCGGTTGGTCTTGGAATGAATCAATGGCGCATGCGTACAGAACACGCTCACTAAGTGCGCATAGAATTTTTCCGCTCACAAAAATGGCGGCCGCTCCTGAACATGTTCAGAGTGAGCGCTCGTCTACTGGACATGATCACTGAACAGTTGCGTAACTGTTGTGTCTGCTGAATGAAAACAATAAATAAACACATTTTCTTTGTATCATGTAAGTAATCATAGAAACTTAAAATATACTTTCTCCTAATAGTGTATATATCGCATTAAAATTTTCCGAACCTGTCGATTTCTTTATTTCTTTCCATTTCCCCAATTTACAAGCGAATTGGACAAAAAATAAAAATTAAATTACAACTTTATATTCATTAAATATGCATTTATTTAGAAGAAAATTATTCTTTGATTTCTCCATTTTAGCTACCTTAGGCTTGCTTTTAATAAATTGTTATACAAATGCCATTATATACAGAATATTAAACATTATAATAAATATAATGTACTATTCCAAACGTCGAACAAATTATCATATCACAACATTTCTTGTTCATATAAACCTAAAGAGAGGACGACTCTTGTATTTTATTTTCATTCCGATTATACGTAAAATAATCTAAAGTAATGAAAATTATTAGTAATTAGTTCCTTAAACAGAGATTATATTACGTACATTGCATTAATTTTCGTCTATTATAATTACATTTATATAGGAGAATGTGTAGAATCCTTGCATCGAAATATGGGGTTAAAACACATATTTGTTTATAACGTCTAATGTCAAAACATTTATGGTTAAAGCTATGCGTTAAGCGTTGTGAGTTTGCCTTTTTAAGCTATTACGTCAATGCAACGTTGCTACTGCATCTGTTCGGTAATTCTACTATAGTGCTGCTTTAAAGTCGGTGACGTCATAACATGAAAAACAAATGAAGTAAGAAACTAAAAATGCGATGAAAATATTCCCTTTAGTTAATATTGCTATACCCCTTCGAGATTTTTTTCAAAAAATGAATATTAACGAATTTAATGTCTATCCGTTATTTTATTTCCACACTGTATATATATACAGCTTGAGCGCGCGGGGTATGATCACCCGATGCTAGTCGATATTCTTCGGACGTATATTCGGCAAATGATCTCCGCTAGCTGTGTTCGCCAGATATAGATATATAGATTTATTTTTCCAGAGTTGTTATTTCGTTATATTTACTGGAGAGAATCTCTAATTTTAATTTCTATTTCAAGGGTCGTTTTTATGTTATTTTATGGTATTCCTGTTATACTTATTTATAGTTTTTTTTTTACCATGAAATTTCTATTTATTTATTTTTCTCTAGACATCTTAGTTTATTCTGCAGATGTTTCAAGCGGGTTGTTTTTATTTCATTCTAAAACCCAGTTGTACTGCTATAACTTTGTACACAACTACATTATTATTTAATTTCATTAGGATAATCATAATTACGTTATAAGTATTACAATCTTCGCGTTATTATCGACTTAGTTATCTAAGCAATCGTCATCACTTAAAGAGAAAATTTAATTTGTTCTTTTTGTCAATCTGCAAAAAAATAATCAGATCACTATGAGTTCGAATATGAGCAGGCAATGCTAGTATGTTGTGCCGTTACTCTAATATGTATTATCGGACCACGTTTAGATGCGAGTTTACGTATACCATCGGGTGATCATACCTCGCGCGCTCTTGCTGTATAATATTAGTATGTTGCATGTAGACAAGGAAAATTTCACTCCAACATAGTGAAATAGAAAACGTAGAGTTATGCCGTTCCCCTGTGACCTGGTCAAAATTGTGTATGTGCTACAAAATACTCTATTTCAGATCTGTTTGTTTATCACATAGATGTATTATTATATATATTTAATTAAACGTTGTAGATCATCACACCCATGGATAATGTAAAAATTGACAAACTCCTTGCAAATTAATAATTGTGCCTTGGTAAATGTGAAAAAATTATTAACTTTCACATAAACAATGAAGAAATATCATATGCAATACCAAACAAAACAGACTATTAAAGAAATGTATTTGTCACAAGTTGTATGAATTGTAACTATGATATAGTAACTTAATTAAGTAAAACCCATAGACCAATAGTGTTGCAGGCACTTATACCAGTATGCTCACTTGAGCTGTCACTGACGTCATTGCGAAGCAAGTAAGTTTTGACGTTTCTTATCTCGGCTAAATTTTGACACACTTTTAAGTTAATTAATTGAGTTTTTAAAATAATATTTTATATAATATGCCAGGTTGTGCTATGTACAGTTCTGTGCAATAAAATGGCGTACACGTCTTATTGCTAATTTTGACATTATTTTTTCATTGTGAAGATGGTTTAAGTTAAGTATGACAAATTGAATTATAGCGTCAATTCAATTTGTCATACATGACAGATATTCAAACAAGCCATATTTACATAATCGTATAATAAGTGTACGCCAGTTTATTGCACAGAACTACTTTTATCGTAAGTAAAATAAGAAAAGTAGACATAGTCGGATTAAATTTTACAGGTTTCCCAATGAAAAGACAGTACAAAATTGAGAAAGTATTAAACACTGAGTTGAAAATCTTGAATTACCTACACTTTCGCAATGATTATATTCACAAAATGTAACATTTATGAGAACCTCAATTATAATTTTCAGTTTATATTTATACAGATTATTAATGCGTAACCCTTGATACCACAATACAACAATGAACTGTGCATTGTGTATTGAAAATGAAAATAACTTTGTTATTGCAACTAGTGAAGTTACAACACACATAAAACAGCACTTGTCAATATTAGTTATGCTATTACCTGACTGATATCTACTGCCGTTTTGACGATCAAGGCCAACTGGATCTCCCTATTGCTGCGCGATGTAAAGCCGTCTTCATAACTTCGAATTACAATGGTCGCATTCAGCAGATGGATCGGAAACCGTTCCTGCTCCTACTGCTCACTTGACAACAGTTGAGTATTCGCTGGACAGGACCGTTTACCTTATGTGATCACCTTCCATTTGGTACTTTTCACCTGCTGCCATATGTTAGAATTATACAGATTAAACCGAATAAACGATAATAATAAATTGTTTTTCTGCATTAAGTTTCGACGTAGTTTTTAGTGTAAGGGCCGGTTTTTCCACCCCGATTAAAATACAGTTGAATCCGTTTATAATGACATCGAAAGGAATTGACAAACACGTCATAATAAGCGGACGTCATACAAAGCGTTTCGTGAAAAAAAAAACCTTTTTTATATAAATATGTATGTAAAGTATTTTAATAGAGAAACATAGTAACTACATGTGTATACATACATATTAAATCAAAATAAAAATTGCACGTAATCAGTACATTATACACATACAAGTGTATTTTTTAATGTAAGTAATCTGTAATTTTTGTCTGCTTTTGTTTTTTCATTTTATTGTAAAAACTGTCTCTAATACTATTGTGTATAGAAGACATCGCTGTGGTCAAATTATCATTTTCAATATTGCTATGAACAAATCGTGGTAATAATTCTGCAGCTTTTAATGCCTCTTCTGCGGTAGGTAATGGTTCTTCCTCGACTACCTCTTCCCCATCACTTTCGAGTTGTTCTTTATAGCATTAAAGTTCTGTACGATATTTTCATCGGTGGGTTCTTCGGATGTGAGGAGAGCGCTATCGATGTCAACATAATCTTCCCACATTTCCGGTGCTGCTAAAGAATCTGAATTTAGGTTTCGTGACCACAAAGATAAAGAGACGTCATCTTCTTCATCAAATTCATGTTCTGATATTTGAATAGGTAAACCGTCGTGGCTTTCAATGAATCCTGCATGTTTGAAATAGTTGTGAATTGTACTTTGTGACATTTTATTCCAGGCATCATTAACCATTGCATGCATTTAGCACCGTTATTTTTGTAGAAGAGTTGTTTTCATTAGTATCAAGACAACTAATCATTTTGAGCACAAGGTTCTTTCTAAAATTCGTTTTGAGTGATCGTATTATTCCCTGATCCATTGGCTGTAGTACTGATGTTGTATTCGGTGGAAGGAAAGCAAGTGTTATAGACTTTAAATCAGTAACATTTGGATGCGCCGGGCAATTATCAACCAGCAATAAAATCTTTTTCTTCTTCTTCACCAAATCACGATCCCAATCTCGAAGCCATTTTTCAAAAAGTTCTGACGTCATCCAAGCTCTACGATTGTTGGCATAATCGACAGGTAATGATTTGACACTTCGAAAACATCTGGGTTTTTGTGACTTTCCAATAATGAGCAATTTCTTTTTCTCTGTGCCACTCATATTAGCTGCTACCATGACAGTTATTCTATCTTTCGACAACTTGCCTCCACGACAATTCTCACCTTTAAATTTTAAAGTTTTGTCCGGCATTAATTTATAAAACAGTCCAGCTTCATCGGCATTAAATATCTCATCATCAGAAAATTGTCTTCGTAGATTCGGCCACACAGATGTCAACCAGTTTGTTGAATTTTGATCAACAGACGAAGATTCACCGACAATTTTTCGCCGCCCGACTGATCCAGCTTGCAGAACAATTGAAGTCGAGATTACCAAAACGCGCGGCAAAAACATTTGCCTTCTCCTGTAGCATAGGGCCGCTGACAGGTATTCCTTTGTTTCTCATGATTTTAAACCACTGAATTAATGCTTTATCAACATTTTCTTGTCGCGATTTTCGAAGCCTCTTCGGTTTCAAAACATTTGAATTGAACGATTGCTTAATGCGGTTCTTGTTTTTAAAAATCATTGAGATTGTCGAATGACCCACGCCAAATTCCTTTGCGAGAGATGAGTTTGATTCTCCATTTTCTAATCTGCATATTATTGCACCTTTCTCCTCAATCGTAAATGCTTTACGGCGATGAGATGACATTTTTTCACAGTTGTACATACAATGAAAAACACAAACGACAAACGAAAAACAATGCGTGACCTTCAAGCGTCAATTACTCACTGAGACTCAAAACAAAAACGAGCCACGTGCCGAACGTCGTCGGGAATCAACGAACATTACCGGAGGTGTAAAGAATCATGTCGGTCATTATAACCGGACATAATTTATGTATTAAAAATGGGTCATAATAAGCGACATGTCACTGTAAGGGAAGTCATTATATCCGACTTTTTTATAAAGCATTTTATATGAAAACCAAACTTCGTAGTGTAATTACGTCATAATAACCGGTTGGTCAATATAGGCGGAGTCATAATAAACGGATTCAACTGTACTCCAATATTATAATTTATTCTGCACAATATCTTTAATTTGCTTATCTTACTTTTCTAGTAAGTCTCTTCAAAATTGTGTGTTATGTTAGTATCGAAATGCGTTAATGGAGCATGCCGACAGAATACGCTCACTAGTGAGCGTAGAATTTTTCTGTTCGCATAAATAGCAATCGCCCACAACATGTTCAGAGTGAGCGTACATCATCTGAATCCGATCACTGAACATTTGCGCAACTATTGTGTCTGCTGGCTGATGCTACCATTGACGAATTTAATTCTGGTAACCTCAAAATAGTAATCATTATGTATCGCCATCTAATAGTAGCCAAAAGAAATGCTTTCTGAATTTTTATTAAAATACCACTTTATACATTAACTTTAATATTAATAATTTTAGAATAATGAAATAGAACGAAATAAAATTAAAAAAGCAGCTGAAAATGAAGTTGTTGGGTAGTTTCAAGAATAACAATTTTACTTACATTTCTAATTTTATCAGCATTAATACAATTCAAAAGGTAACACTATTTGGGTTTCAATTACGTTGTAAAGTGTTTGTTTGGATTTTATAATATCTTCCTGGATTTTAAAAATGTTGCGGTACTAACGTAATCTGCGCTGTCAACTGTATTGGAAGATTTTAAAGCTTTACTATTCTACATAGCAATATATACCTCATAAAATATTCAGCCATTCTGGCATCGCTAGTATCATTTGCACCTCCTTTAAGCCTAACATGTAGAAACATTTCACCTACAGAAGCGCTAAACCATCTTGTTAAGACAAAATAACTTTGTTGTAGGTACAGTATATTCAAATATTACAATAAACTGATATACATACATGCATGTACCTACACTTATTAAAAGAAATATAGAATATTTATAAATAACACTGGTTAAAAAGGTAATATTCACTAAACTCCTTTCCTCTGTGTATTTCGGTACATATTTGATGTCCTTTTTTCATTTTGGCACTATTAGAATTTGCTAATTTAGTTAGTTACAGTGGCGCACTCTTTGGTGCTGCCTAAACCAAATATGTTAGTATTTCTATGCACACATTTTAAGAGACAAAAATTTGATTTAATACACTAAACAGTTTCTTGTTGCCACTTCTGAACCTTACAATGATAACAAAGTGCATTATTGGTAATAATTAGAGCATTTTAATAATTACTATAGCATCTTTATTTATCCAACAAGTGCAAGCCTAATTACAGAACAAAAATTAACAATGGTGAAATATTCATAATAAACCCACTTCTATCGTTTTTAAAATTGTACTAAATCAGCCCTCAATTACCTTAGAGTTCACATATTTAGACTTATTGTTAATATTAGTGACCAAATAACGTCTAGCAAAGCTGCTTCACTTCAGCTCGGCAATTAGCACGCATTAAATGAAACTACGAATGTGTGTACTTAGTATTAGAATAATTAAAGTAGAAAATAATATGGAAGAGACAAAATAAATATCAAATGAGTCAAATGTGTAAAACATTATAGTCCGGGAGGTAGCGTTGCATTTTTGGTAGTCATTTTACGCCGATCGATTGTTATCTTTTTCGATACGTATTGCAGTGATCTTGAATAAATAATAATATGTAAATAAATAAGTATAATCAAGATCACTTTAAGATTTTATTTAAATTAATTTTTACTTTATTCATTTTTACCATAATGTGTATATAAATATTCACTATATCAATAATTTTACGAAAACTTTATTTTTATTTAAGTAAAACAATAAAAGGATCTTAGTAAATTTTTATAAGGTTATAATATCAAGACGTATTAAATGTTACGTGAAAAGAAACGAGCAAGTGTTTCCCACACAAAGACTTCTGGCATTGGCAAAGATCGACCGTGTAGACCGGCGCAAAAAGTATTGTTTATCAGGTGCACGGCTGAGTCATAAACGTATAGACGAATTTATATTCGCATGTTTGTTTACCTTTTTCAAGGATTATTAATACACTGTTTCCCCAAGTGACCGATAAGGGCAGCACCGTCGATATACAATTTTGGAAGTGGATTCGTGTTTGCCGAAAGTTGCCGTATGTTTTTATAAAGAAATTTAAGCATAAAAGCGCGGACGGATAAAATTTCCGGGATTGCTGGTGCAAACCGCTCTCTTTAAATAATCTAAAAGTAGGTGATAAACCACTTCCTCCTTCTTTTTAAAAAAGATTACTCCTAAATCTGGACATAGAATAATTTTGAGACTTTTGATACTTATAAAATTTTAACAAGATTCAACGCATATAATATTTTATTTTTAACATGCAGCGCGTATCACATAGAAATGTCTAGATATATTTGAATAATTACTTATGTATGAGATACTTTTATTTATGAACTCGGTTTTTGAATTTATTTAATTTCATTTTATTTTCTTTTTTCTAGAGTGTTTTGTTTTGCATGTAGGGGTACTATGCCATACATTATGACAAAACCTTCTAGTAATTGTAATGATAACTTTGGATAGCATAATCATTTCATTTTCGCATAATTTACTTTTCTTTTAAATTTATTTATCCTACAAAAGGTATTTGAAATTAATAACTTTGTTTTATGTGTGTATAGGTTATATATATAAGTGAATTAAATTTTATTGAAAATTCATTATGGATGAGTTTGAAACGATGTACGAAGAGTTAAGGTGATTAAACAATATTTGTTATAAATGTGTGTATAGTGGCGTACCAAATTCTTTATTTGTAGTGGTGTTTTTGTATTGGAATTTCGCGAAAAAGGTAAAGTTTATTTTTTTTTTAATGTATATATTATTTCTTTTGATATGTGTATTAAGTATATTTTTGCTGTATTTGGGTGTTCAATATTAACGTGTTGAATAATACATCAGGGATGTGTGAAATGAATTATGTCATAATTTAATTCATAACATGGAGTCCTGGTGAATTTGAAAAACACGAATTGGTCTTGGTGGTACTGCGTTTGGGAGCGAGAAAAGGCACCAGGCAGAACTAATCAGGGCCGAGTTAATTTATTGAATACGCAGAGACATTATTTATTTCATTTTATTTATTTAATTTAAAATTTATATATTCCTTAAGGAGTGTGCACATTGTGATGTATGTTCGGGTTGCATCCAACGAGTTGAAAAAGACATGTTCGTAGGGTGGAACTTTGGGATACTCATCTGTGTGAATTTGTTATCTGATGGTACTGTGTTGGGAGCGAGAAAAGGCGCCGGACAGGACTAATTAGGGCAAAGCCACTTCCTTAATGTTTATATTTTGTTAGCAAATAGTAGACCAAAAAAAAAAAAATTATTTTTTTTTTTTTTATTTATATTCCAGTACAATTCATCACGGGTAATTTATTTTATTTTTGATTGTTTACATGTATCTATGACAAATATTAATCATAATAATCACGTTCACATTTTTAGACATAAGCTTTTCACGACATCATAATGTCATTTATTCTTTATTACTTGTAATTTTTTATTGATGATGATGTATAAATTTGAATTATGACTGAATATTGATTTTTTGTGTGTAAATATTTGTAGATTAAAACTTTTGAATTCGTTTAAAATTATTTTGTTTTAATAAATTAGATATTAAGATTTATTTTGTATTTTATTTCTTTACCTGACCTGGAGATAATTAAAGAGCAGGAGAATCAACTCATATTTTCTGCCCCTGAGAGAACTATTTATTTTCAAACTGAGCTAGTTGCATGTAAAATGTTTTGCTTAACCTACCTTTCAGCAGAAAGTTCACCGTATCTTAGTCTAGCATAAGGCCTAGCACTAGGATGCGTGCTTGACTCTCGGTTACGCATTAATTAAGTAAATTAAATTTATTTCATTTATATGTAAATTTGTAAGAGTCACAGCATATATATGGACGCTAGCCAACGTGGGGCCATGATACATTTACATTTATACATATCATTTATTAACACTTTCTATAATGTAGATATGGCACCCAACGTAGTGGGGCAAAACTTTTGCATTTACATTTCATATATATTTACAATTTACTAGCAATTTCACATTTCCATATTATTCATATGATGTCCAATGTTCATGGTGTAAAAATTTTGCCGTTCCATAATATATATATGGTGACCAACGTAGTGGGGCAAAACTTTTACATTTTTATGCTGATTAGATAAAAAATTAATTGATTATTTAATATTCAAATAGCTGTGTAATTAGAGGGAGATATTTTCACCTTTAAGTGCATTTGAATAATTAATAAGTATAATTCACAAGTAAATTTTGTCAAGTTTTGATTTATTTTTCTCCACAAATAAGTCTCTTTAAGTGCCAGGGCAGATAAAGTAAATATGTCTGAGAATAAAGGTGAGGGTGAAAATCCTGAAAGTGGTATGGATACCAAATATTTATTTGAAACGTACAGGGAACCACAAGGTATTTCCTCTGTGACAGATTCAGAAAAGACGCTACCTCTTGATGAGGATGAAAATGTAATTGAAAATGTAAAAATTGAAACGAAAGAAATGCCAGGCGGAGACAGATTTGATATTTTATTTGAAAAACTTTTCTGTAAATTGGAATGTGACAAAATAGAAATGAAAGCTGAAATGAATGAGAAGTTTAAAGAAAACAAAGAAGAGATGAATAGAAATAAAATAGAGATACAAACTGTGGTAAAGTCGATGAATGAGAAGATTGACGAAAGGATAAAAGCTTGTAGAATGGAAATGTCTGCAATGAACAATAAATTAAAAGAAGATGTGAAACAAAGCACGACACAGATCAATGAAAAAATTGAAGCAAATGAAAAGAAGTGCAAGGATAGCAGTAATTTTTTAATAGATGAAATGAATCAGAGGGCCGGTGTAGCAAGAGAAAATTTTAGACTGATAGAAGAAAGGATTGGAGGACAAGATGAAAAAATACAATCCTTGGATCTGAATTTAACAAATAAATTTGAGGACTGTAGGGTTAAATATGGTGCATGCACAGACTCTCTTTTAAAGCTACAGGATATGACATTAAATTGTCAAGATACAATTAAGAATTTGAAAACAAGAGTTGAACAAGGTACAATTACACCTTGTGTTGTACCGCAACAGATATCAATTGGTACGGAAAATATACCAAAATTTTCTGGGTATAATAAAGACAACCCAATGGCATTTCTTAAAACTATTAAGACATATATTCGTGGTATCAATGATGATATGTCAAAATTACATTTCGTGAGAGGATGTCTTAGAGACTATGCGTTACTATGGTATGATATGGTAATTGATGAGGTACAGACGTACGAAGAATTAGAGAACATGTTTATTAGACAGTACTGGGGACAAACTCAGCAAAGACGCATTAGACATGACCTTACCTTTGGAAAATATCGTTCCATCACATCTAGAGAAAACTATGTTATTCGGAAATATTCTTTCTTGAAGCACATACAACCTGTGATCCAGGAGTGTGACATTGTTACCCAATTAGCTAATCATTTTGAGCATGAGGTAGTACAAGCAGTTGCTTTACAGGGTATAGACACCGTTGAGCAACTCTTGGAATTGGTAAAGCGTCTGGACGACGTGGAAGATAGGAGTGTGTCTCAAAATAGAAATGGATATAAAGCAGGTAACAATGGTAACCAATATAATACTCAGCAAAGGTATAATGGTAATTACCATAATAACCAACAAAGATACAATGGTAATCAGTTTCAGAATAATAGTTACCAGGGAGGAAGGGTGGAGAATGGTAACAACAAGAATATGAGTAATAGTAGTAATGGTAATAATAATAATTGGAGACAGGAGGGTCATGTAGGAAGGAAATACGAAAAAAATGAAACAGAAGATACCCGAGGATTTAATAACGTAGTTATAGAAAATAAAGAAAATAAAACAGAAGCTGTGATGAAAGATGCGTCAAGAGGAGCAATAAAGAAGGACCTGGATTTTTGGTAGGTCCAACCAAAGGGAGAAAGAAGAAAAAACGAGGCAAGAGAAACGTCGTAGATTTAAGTAATATAACCACTAAATTTCCACTGGTAGATGTTAAAGTAGGGGATGTATATGGTGTAGCTATAATAGATAGTGAATTAGAATTGTCACTTTTAGATGGGGGATTATTTGATAAAAGGTTTGAAAAATTAGGTTTTTATAAGCAAGATAATGTATTTTGTATAAATATAGAGATGGGTGATGTAGAACTTGTAACACAATTTATTGTTACACCAAGATTAAAATATTGCTGCGTACTTGGGATGGATTTTTTGAGTCTATATACATCGAAATTGGAAAGGGAAAATAGAACCCTTCACAATAGTAAAGTAAACATGTCTTGGGACAAAGGCGCTCAAGATGATAAAATATTAGTTAATAATTCAATCATTGATAATTTTGATAGGGACCTCACTTTAAAAATAAATAATGATAGTTTGATTGACAAGGATAAAGGTTCACACCATGTGGATGATCTTCAAAGGGAAGAGTCCATGTTTGCCACGGGTGACATAAATAATAAATGTACACACCATGTGGAGGGTCTTCAAAAGAAAGACGCCACGAAATATATGGGTGACATAATAAATAAATGTTCACACCGGGAAATAAATATGGGTGACAAAAATTTGATTTGCAACAAACAGATTAATAATGATAATGTGAGTGATCCTTTGACAAAAGATGTTAAATTATTTAATGGTAATATAGATTTAGCAGTAGACTATGATAATTGTTTTAAAACAGAAACGACTCATCCATCTTCCCATAAGCAGAAATTAAGTGTTCAATTTAAAATTAAAAGTTTGTTAAAAGATGAAATTATTGAAAATTTAGTATATAATTTAATGAACCCCATCACAGTAGTAATTAAGGAATATTTAGATTATTTAGAAAACATTGAGAATAATAAATTAAGTTTATGTTTATTTCAATCAATAAAACAACAGCTACAACTCCCCAAATTAATAGAAACATTATTGTTAATAAGTACTAATGCAAAGTGGTTTGTAAACGTTAATTCTCTTTGGTTGGTACAGCTATATAAATGTTTCATGAAATTATATCCAATAGTGGTAAATTTATTAGTGAATTTAAATAAAATTGTTCATAAGGAACAAAATATTTTACATTATGGCTATGTAAAGCCCATACAGCACATATTAAACTCACATGATGAAAATGTGTCACATCATGTGAATGATAAAATGATTTTACAAGAGGGTGTGAAATTTATATGGACCCATGCGAGAATAGAGGTTTTGGATGCAGTTGAAAAGTACCCACAGCCCAGATACTTAAAAATGTTAAGAAGTTTTCCCAAAATAGTGGACTACAATTGCCACTTCATTTTAAGGGAACTCGATGATGCAATTACAATATTTGTAATACCTATGAAAGGTGTAAAATTTAAAGAATTTAAGTACACTTTTGTATATATATTTATAAGTAGTTTAATTAATTTAGGTGTTTTAAATGTCATTTGTTTAAACTTTCTCGTCATGAAAGGAGTAAAGTTTAAAATAAACTCCAAGAGTTTTGCATATTTACTTCTGACTTGTATATAGATAGAATAAGCATATTATAGGGAAATTTCATGTCTCTATGCTTTATATCAATAATATGATAAGCAATCTATAAGTATATTAACTGGTATTTATGGGAAATCTTGAATTTATACCATTGGCATTAGCGATTCTCGCTTATAAATCGCAGATATTCCCATAGGGATATTTATGCAGTGATCTTGAATAAATAATAATATGTAAATAAATAAGTATAATCAAGATCACTTTAAGATTTTATTTAAATTAATTTTTACTTTATTCATTTTTACCATAATGTGTATATAAATATTCACTATATCAATAATTTTACGAAAACTTTATTTTTATTTAAGTAAAACAATAAAAGGATCTTAGTAAATTTTTATAAGGTTATAATATCAAGACGTATTAAATGTTACGTGAAAAGAAACGAGCAAGTGTTTCCCACACAAAGACTTCTGGCATTGGCAAAGATCGACCGTGTAGACCGGCGCAAAAAGTATTGTTTATCAGGTGCACGGCTGAGTCATAAACGTATAGACGAATTTATATTCGCATGTTTGTTTACCTTTTTCAAGGATTATTAATACACTGTTTCCCCAAGTGACCGATAAGGGCAGCACCGTCGATATACAATTTTGGAAGTGGATTCGTGTTTGCCGAAAGTTGCCGTATGTTTTTATAAAGAAATTTAAGCATAAAAGCGCGGACGGATAAAATTTCCGGGATTGCTGGTGCAAACCGCTCTCTTTAAATAATCTAAAAGTAGGTGATAAACCACTTCCTCCTTCTTTTTAAAAAAGATTACTCCTAAATCTGGACATAGAATAATTTTTGAGACTTTTGATACTTATAAAATTTTAACAAGATTCAACGCATATAATATTTTATTTTTAACATGCAGCGCGTATCACATAGAAATGTCTAGATATATTTGAATAATTACTTATGTATGAGATACTTTTATTTATGAACTCGGTTTTTGAATTTATTTAATTTCATTTTATTTTCTTTTTTCTAGAGTGTTTTGTTTTGCATGTAGGGGTACTATGCCATACATTATGACAAAACCTTCTAGTAATTGTAATGATAACTTTGGATAGCATAATCATTTCATTTTCGCATAATTTACTTTTCTTTTAAATTTATTTATCCTACAAACGGTATTTGAAATTAATAACTTTGTTTTATGTGTGTATAGGTTATATATATAAGTGAATTAAATTTTATTGAAAATTCATTATGGATGAGTTTGAAACGATGTACGAAGAGTTAAGGTGATTAAACAATATTTGTTATAAATGTGTGTATAGTGGCGTACCAAATTCTTTATTTGTAGTGGTGTTTTTGTATTGGAATTTCGCGAAAAAGGTAAAGTTTATTTTTTTTTTAATGTATATATTATTTCTTTTGATATGTGTATTAAGTATATTTTTGCTGTATTTGGGTGTTCAATATTAACGTGTTGAATAATACATCAGGGATGTGTGAAATGAATTATGTCATAATTTAATTCATAACATGGAGTCCTGGTGAATTTGAAAAACACGAATTGGTCTTGGTGGTACTGCGTTTGGGAGCGAGAAAAGGCACCAGGCAGAACTAATCAGGGCCGAGTTAATTTATTGAATACGCAGAGACATTATTTATTTCATTTTATTTATTTAATTTAAAATTTATATATTCCTTAAGGAGTGTGCACATTGTGATGTATGTTCGGGTTGCATCCAACGAGTTGAAAAAGACATGCTCGTAGGGTGGAACTTTGGGATACTCATCTGTGTGAATTTGTTATCTGATGGTACTGTGTTGGGAGCGAGAAAAGGCGCCGGACAGGACTAATTAGGGCAAAGCCACTTCCTTAATGTTTATATTTTGTTAGCAAATAGTAGACCAAAAAAAAAAAAATTTTTTTTTTTTTTTTTTATTTATATTCCAGTACAATTCATCACGGGTAATTTATTTTATTTTTGATTGTTTACATGTATCTATGACAAATATTAATCATAATAATCACGTTCACATTTTTAGACATAAGCTTTTCACGACATCATAATGTCATTTATTCTTTATTACTTGTAATTTTTTATTGATGATGATGTATAAATTTGAATTATGACTGAATATTGATTTTGTGTGTGTAAATATTTGTAGATTAAAACTTTTGAATTCGTTTAAAATTATTTTATTTTAATAAATTAGATATTAAGATTTATTTTGTATTTTATTTCTTTACCTGACCTGGAGATAATTAAAGAGCAGGAGAATCAACTCATATTTTCTGCCCCTGAGAGAACTATTTATTTTCAAACTGAGCTAGTTGCATGTAAAATGTTTTGCTTAACCTACCTTTCAGCAGAAAGTTCACCGTATCTTAGTCTAGCATAAGGCCTAGCACTAGGATGCGTGCTTGACTCTCGGTTACGCATTAATTAAGTAAATTAAATTTATTTCATTTATATGTAAATTTGTAAGAGTCACAGCAGTATGTTATGACTAATGACTAAACCAAGCGTCAGGTGACGCACCTGCGGTGGGTGTAGTTGTAAGAGGCCCCGAAACGTGAAAAAAAAAGAATTAAATAAAGTCATAGTACGCCGGCTGGTTTTTTTTTAGAAATAGTTGACATCATACTGAGTTGAAATAAAATCGTCAGCTGCATCGTGGAGGGGGGATTATGCGTCAGCTACGCGCATGAACTTGTATAAAAATCGCTTCAGATAAAGTAATAGTACGCCGGCGGATTTATTTTTTTATAAATAGTTGACATTATACTGAGTTGAAATATAATAGGAATTATATTACATATAGGCGATAGAACAATATATATAAACTACGAATTTTGTTATAAATATGAATCCAAAGATAATAAAGTTGTAAAAACCGTCGATCATAATCTATCTTGTCCAGCTCACAAAGAAGCTGATACAAAAATTGTATTCCACGTTTGTAAGGTAGATTTTGATGCGCACGTAACCATTAGATGCTCGGACACTGATATTTGTATAATAATGCTTGGCAATGTTCTTCGAAATGATTTGAAAATCAGAATGCACATTGGGTCCGGGAATTCCCAAAGATTCGTTAATATTACGAAATTATATGAAAAATTAGGGAACAATTTGTGCTCTGCATTGCCGGGGTTCCATGCCCTTACAGGATGCGACTTTAATCCTGCATTTTACGGGAGAGGGAAAAGAAAGCCTCTACAATTGTTGCGAAAATCTTCGTCGTATATGGAAGCATTGGGTAGTATTGCAAATATCCCGGATTTGGCATTGGATGAGGTTTTCCTAAAGATCTAGCAATTTGTTTGTCGTCTCTACGGATTCAAAGGGATAAACGATATCAATGGTACACGAGTAGCAACGTTCATAAAAAAATACCAAATGAATGATGAAAAAGATATGTTGAAATTAAAAAAATATATAGACGGAGCAAATTTTCCTCCATGTAGATCCGAGCTACGCCAACAATTATTGCGAACGTCATACATAGCGCACCTTTGGAGCCATGATCATCTTGACAACCCTTCTCAATTATGTCCAAATGACTGGGGATGGGAAGAAAAAGATGATAAATATTTATTCGATGATATATGAGATGTTATTGTGACCGTGCCACGAGACGGACGTGCCTGCCTTGTCTGGCAGTGTATGTTTGAGTTTTATGTAGTGATTATTTGTTTATACAAATATTTAATAATAATAATGCCGCCAGAAACTCGTTATGGCATTGAAAAAATGGAAAAAGTAGTGGTTTTTTGAAAGCAGGGAGTTTGCGGAAATAGTATCAATAATTATACAAAGGGAACTGGACAAGAACCATAAGGTACAAATAGAAATGAAAAAGGAAATTTGTCTATTAAGAAGTGAAATACAAATCTTGAGGGAATCGAATATTGACTTAATTCGTCTACTTACAAATACAAATATGAATGCAGGGAACATACAAAACGTTAAAAACAGTCATGAAAAAAGTACTCAAGACAAAAAGGTACAAGAAAAAGATATTGTTGTCTGTGTTAATAGTAAGAAATCCACCAACCAAAAAGTTGAAATAAATAAACGGAAAGTAAATGATAAGGATTGCAGCTATAGAAAATACAGAACATAATGAACAAAATAAGGAAAAAAATTCCTTAGAATGGAGAGTAGTAGGACCCAGAAAACCAAGAAAAACGGAAGTTATTCGGGGAAGTGATGGTGCAGCCTCTTCAAATAAAGAAGCTACAAACAAACGGAAATTTAGGAGAATAGATGTGGTTACCGGTAGCAACAAAAGTGCGAGTACAATTAAAGGAGTTACAAAATTGGGCCATCTGCATGTATACCGCTTGGATCCGACTATAACGGAGGAGGACTTGATTAGTTATGTTAAATCTAAAAATGTTAATGAAGTGAACTGTGAAAAGCTTAAGAGTAAGTTCTCTAACATTTACTCTTCATTTAAGGTTTCAGTGCCTCTCAAATACGTCGATGATCTTCTGAAACCTGATATGTGGCCTGAGGAGGTATGTGTTAATCGTTTTTTAGCACATCTTGTGCGGAACCAGCCAATTACTTAAATAGTTTTCACATCATGCATCAAAATATTCGGTCATTGAGTAGCAAAGTTGAGTGTTTGAAAGTTGTAATTTATAATAAAAAAAATTGATGTTTTAATGATTAGTGAACACTGGCAGAGTGCAGATCAAATCAGGGAAATTTCATTTGTCAATTATAATCTTGCCTCTTATTACTGTAGAGATCTACGTGGCCATGGTGGTGTGGCCATCTATCTTCATAAATATATGAGATTTAAAGTTAGAGATGACATTACCAAATTATCTTTAAGTAATATTATTGAATTATGTGCTGCTGCAGACGCTTTTTACTGATTTGCTGAGCAGCCATAATTTATATACTGCAATAGACGTTCCGACACGCACTGGTTTCAGCTCGTCTTCGTGTATTGATGACTTTCTTATAAACCTTCCTCAAGGTAGCTACACTGCTTGGTGCTCTGATAACAACTTGTCAGATCATTTTTCTCAAGTACTAGCATTGCGAGTGAATCTACATCCAAATAATAAAAACTTCATCGTGCTTCACCAAAATTTACAATCAATTGGAAACAAACTTAATAAATTGGAAGCATTCTTGACTGAGGACTGCTTTGATCTATTGATTTTTAGTGAACATTGGCAAAATAATGATAGTATTCAAGCCATTAAACTTCAAAATTATGAACTAAATGCCAAATTTTGTAGGAAAAAGTATAAGGGAGGGGGCATTCCAATATTTTCCAGGGTGGATGTCGGTGTTAACGTTAGATCCATAGACGCTGTGCTGGATTTTTCTGTGGAAAGAGATCTGGAGTGTTGCGCAGTTCAGATCCCGGATAGGAATTTGATTGTTATTGGTATTTACAGGTCCCCATTGGGTGATATTGATACTTTTTTTGAAGTTTTTATTTGTCTACTTGACTGTGTTTCTGGTATGTCGGGTCAGATAATTATTGGGGGCGATTTTAATATTGATATCTTGGACGACAATGGCACAGTGGCTCGTTTTAGAGATATTTTGAATTTCTTTAGTCTTGATGTCACTATTCGGTCTCCCACTAGAGTAACGGCTGCTTCAGCATCGACGATTGACAACATTTTGATATCGGGGCTGTCTGCTGATCGGTATTGCAGCAGAATCATATGTAATAATATAAGTGATCATTACGCTCAGGCAATTAGTATAGTATATAATGTCCACCGTGGATCTCGAGATTATTATTCTGTTAGATCGTTTAGTGATGGTAATATTGGGAATTTCATTTTGTATTTGACTGACGAGGAATGGTGTCCGGTACTTACTGATAAATGTCCGAATTCTGCCTTTAATAAGTTTATGAATACGGTGCGTCATTATTTTGATATATCCTTTTCGGTTGTTAAGGTGAATACTGATAGAAATAATTCCAAGTGGATTACACGAGACGTACTTAATGCCAAAAGTATGTTGTCATTGTATGGCGATCTAAGTAGACAGTATCCGATTTTTAGACCAATATTTCGTGAGTATAATGAGTATTACCAGAAACTGCTTTCTAGTGCAAAACGTGACCATAATACGTACTTGATTAGTACAGCTTCCAATAAAACAAAAATGGCGTGGAATATTATTAAATCAAACGTAGGAACTTTTACAGATAAAAAAAAATAAAGTACTGGAAGTGGTTGATGAGACCAGTAAGACATTAACTGGTACTGATACAGCCGATTACTTCAACAACTACTTTGTTTCTGTTGCTGAGACTGTTACTGCTGGTATCATGGTTGGTGGTGGAGGAGATTTGCTACAGAACATTAGTTTAAACGACAGATCTTTCTACTTGTTGCCCACCAGTCAATTCGATGTTGAAACAGTTATAAATAAATTAAAATCATCTCACTCCGTTGGACATGACGGTATTTCTAGCTCACTATTAAAACGAGTTGCTCCTTTTATTTCTGTGCCGTTATCGCATATCATTAATCTATCTTTTTTGGAGGGAACTTTCCCTGATAATTTAAAACTTGCTGATATTAAACCTTTATACAAGAATGGGGATCATAATGATGTCAAGAGCTATAGACCGATTAGTCTATTGCATAGGTTCCCAAAGTGGGCGATAACGCCCCCTTGTGGGCGCTGCAGGTCTAAAGGGGGGCGGTAAGAGACCCAGAAAAAAAATGGGGGCGTTGTGTAAAGGCTTAGGGGGCGATTTGTAATTTCATCTAGAATCTAGGAGGACTCTTAGACACCGACTGAGCTCTCGACTCTCGACTAGGGATGGGCGATAAACATCGATGTTCATTGAACATCGATATTTTAGGATCGATGTTCGATGTTTTTGCATCGATGTTTGCAATTTAGATTTATCGATAAACTATCGATGTTAGAAGAAATATAGTGAACATCGAACTTTTAAGCTTGACAAAATGTATTTGCACTAATCACAAAATAAAACAGCGTCCTCTGTTGACAAATACAAAAATGTTTCCAAATTAACAGCTCACATACAGGCTACGAGGATGTAAAATTGTCTACGAATAAAAGAAGTATTTAAATTACACAGTGCTATATCATATAAATTCGAATATTTCATTTTAGGCTCTTTTAAATATTACTCAGTATAAATATTTAAATAATATATAATTAAATACATAAATTTATAGTACTTTTAATGTGCAGAATAAAAGTTAAATTATGTATGCATGCAGAATAAGTGAAGGAGGTAAACGTATTTTCATAGAAAAAGAAGGGAGATAGACATTACCGATGTATACTTCTTCGGGAAATTCCCTAGTGCGTACAATCATACACGACGATACACGTATTAAATGCAAGATGACACATCAGAAATATAAAACCATATCCATATGTATCTCGGTATTTGCCAGCGTAGTCAAAAAAAAATGCAAGACTATAAAATCCCAAATAAAAATCGTTCTCTTAAAAAGCTTTGATACACGTAAATGTATATATTTTTTAAGTATCAGACGATTTAAGTCATGTGGTTGTTTCATGCGTAATTGCATAATATTGTTTTTTTATATAGTTTTTTTTGAGTAGTTTCTAAAGTTAACTACATATTATAAATGTATATATTTCTTTTATTATTTTTTTTGAATAGTGATATCTTTTATATCATTTTGTTAAGGACGTAAATTAATTAAGTTATAATAAAGTTTTTGTTAAACTGCCAAAAAATAAATCTATAAATATAATTATCGATGTTTAAAAACATCGATGTTTGGTAGTCGATATTTTGCAACCATCGATGTTGATCAACGATGTTAACATCGATGTTTGATATCGATGTTTACCCACCGATGTCCCATCCCTACTCTCGACTACAGCTTGTGAACATCAACTAATATTAATTAAGAGATTGCTCAAACCAACTCGGTTCGATATTTCTCTCCGAGTAGTTCATATATCTGTCCTGTTTTATTGAATAAATAAAATAAAAAACATATCAATCGGTCGCTCCGTTTCGAAACGAAAAGAGACACAAACAAACAAATAAAAAGGCAACTGTATCAATCGGCTGGTTCATAGAATACTTGTTCTTACTTGTTGAGTACGATTGAGCGTCGAATGAGATAAACGAGTTTATGCATGTTTGTCTTATTCCTGTCGGTGCGTGCTGCTTATGCAATCCTATATAAACAACGTAATATTTATTTTATTTTCATTTGCGGTTTCGCGCGTAATAGATAAGCAGTACTTAAGTTCAACACTTATACTTACGTATTTCTCAAAACAAAACAATGTCGGAAGTAAAAAAGAAGAGACGGCAATACTGTGCGGAATATATTAAATTCGGATTCATTGAAAATCCTACAAACCCATCGTCGCCTTTGTGCCTTCTATGCCTAAAAACATTTTCGAATGAAGCAATGAAGCCTTCAAGACTTCAAGATCATTTGAATAAAATACATCCAGATAAGAAAGACAAGAATGTAGCATATTTTCAAGACCTAGAGAAGAAGCATAATACTCGGCCAAGTGTAGCAAAACTCTTTTCGGCGGCTGCTAAGCAAGATGACGACGGACTTCGAGCTTCGTACAACATCTCTTTGTTAATTGCTCAAAAAGGCAAACCACACAACATCGGAGAAGTGTTAATTTTGTCAGCAATAAAGGAAGTAATAACTACTGTGCTTCATAAACCGGCCGCAGATATTATCGGAAAAATTCCTTTGAGTAATAATTCTGTGCAAAGACGAATTGATGAAATGGCCGGAAACATAGAAGAATCATTGTGCAATCATCTGAGGACTAGTCAATTCTCAATTCAGCTCGATGAGTCCACTTTACCAACTAATGAAGCATTGTTGCTGTTTTACGTGGGGTTTATTAAAGATGAGAAAATATGTGAAAAACTATTGTTTGCTAGAAATTTAGAGACCGATACAAAAGGAGAAACCATATTCAATACATTGGAAAAGTTTTATGATGAGAAAGAGATTCCCTTGAAAAATATTATATCAGTTGCTACGGATGGCGCTCCGGCTATGACAGGGTGCCATAAAGGCTTCATAGCGTACGTAAAAAATAAAATTCCAGATGTCCTTGCTGTACATTGCGTTATTCATAGACAACATTTGGTTGCTAGAAATTTAAGTGAACGACTATTTCAATCACTGCAATATGTCATCAAAGCAGTCAATAAAATCCGTAACTGCTCTTTGAATGATAGATTATTTCATCAGCTTTGTGTTACTAATGACGAAGATTTCAACCGTTTGTTGTTTCATACCGAAGTTCGTTGGCTATCAAGAGGCAATTGTCTGACTCGATTTTACAACCTGTTTGACTCTGTGATAGAGTTTTTGGAAACTAAAGATACAGAATTGCGCAACAAGCTCATTACATCAAAAAATGATATAGCTTACATGACAGACCTGTATAAATTGTTCAACAACATGAATCTCCAACTGCAAGGCGATGAACTAAATTTAATTAAAACAAAAAATGTCGTTGCTGCTTTCGCAGCCAAACTGCTTCTACACAAAAAGAATATGGGCAGACGTGAGTTTCATAATTTTCCGAATTTATCAGTATCCTGCAGTAACGACGACTTGTTTGCCTACTGCCAACATTTGGAAAAGCTCCACATTGACTTCACCGAACGATACCAGGATATTTTGAACTTGGAAATACCAGACTGGGTGTTGGATCCGTTTTCAAATGTCAACACAGCAATATCACCACATCTGGAAGAAGAACTTATAGAATTGACAACGAACGAGGAAATAAAAATCAAGTTCAAAAATGGCTACCAAGAATTTTGGCTACAAAAACCGATCCCGCAATTGTACCCTGGATTGTGGTCAATCATTCAACGATTCTTGATAGCATTCCCATCGTCATATTTGTGTGAACGTGGATTTAGTGCTGTAGCAACGCTGCTTACTAAAAAGAGAAATCGTTTGCATGTTACCGAACGTGGTGACTTGCGGCTGTTCTTGAGTAAATTGGAACCTGATATCAACAAACTTATTAAACAGCATCAGATTCATCCTTCACATTAGTTTTTATATTAGAATCGATTATGTTTGTTTTATTTTGAATTTTGAATAAAAGATACTTTGTCTGAATACTATAAAGTTGCGTTTCAATAATCATTCTCATTGGCAGGTGTAGCCCGTAAAAGTTAACTTGAGACCTGAGCGCCGTTGTGTACTACCTACTACGCTCAGGTCTCAAGTTAACTCATTCATTCTAAACGAGACTTTTACTATAACCCATAGTAAAAGTCTCGTTTAGAATGAATGTTTAATCTCCGCTAATATAGCTCACAATAATTAATTTAATTTGAAGTTATAGTGGTTTTTGAGTAGGTGAAAAAATGGGGGCGCTAAAAAATAATTTATTCTCAAAGTGGGCAGTAGGCAAAATAAGTTTGGGAACCACTGGTCTATTGTCATCATTTTCAAAAGTTATCGAATCCATTGTCAGTGAGAGGTTAATGTCGTTTTTTATTAATAATAATCTTTTAAACAAGAACCAACATGGTTTTATAAAAAAGAAGGATGTTAACACGGCACTCTGCGAATTCATTAATTTAATTGTTCGGGCTCGAGACACTGGGAATACCGTGTTGGGAATATTTGTGGATTTCTCTAAGGCCTTTGATTGTGTCAATCATAAATTTCTTTTGAAAAAGTTAGAGAGATATGGAGTTAGGGGTACTGCCCTCAGCTGGTTCGAGTCTTATTTGAGTAACAGATGTCAGCGTGTCTCTTTGGGTAACCAAAAATCAAGCGTACAAAATACGAGTGCAGGAGTTCTCTTCACTATTTTCATTAATGATCTGTTTAATTATACATCTACCCGTGGTTGTACTATAGTGTCTTATGCTGATGACACAAATATTATTGTTTCGGGATCCACTTTGGCACAACTTGTACAGGGAACTGAGATCGTTATGAACAAGATAACTGGGCTGACGCTAATGGTCTATGCATAAATTTTGAT
The DNA here is from genome assembly GCA_963170755.1 of Amphimallon solstitiale. Lineage (NCBI taxonomy): Eukaryota > Metazoa > Arthropoda > Insecta > Coleoptera > Scarabaeidae > Amphimallon > Amphimallon solstitiale. The sequence goes on along the minus strand of OY720682.1, from coordinate 117,310,544 downwards.
AAGCTCAATTGCGTCGTTTTTGGCCCTGGCATGGCTGGGTTTTCACCGACCATTAATGGCGCAAACATCCCGCTTGTGGATTCAACAAGATTGCTGGGCCTATGGGTTGATGATGGATTGAAGTGGGATGTTCATATTAACGTGATATCCTCTAAACTATCAAAACTGTGTTATGCATTAAAGAATTTGAAGTACCACTGTAGCAGGGGTATACTGATGGATTTTTACTTTGGTGCTTTTACCCTCTGCTGAAGTACGGGATTATTCAGTGGGGGATGTCCTGTGGTGCCAGCCGAGTGTTTCTCTTGCAGAAACGGGCTATCAGAATAATTGAAAATCTAAATCAACGCGATTCGTGCAGAACGTATTTTTCTAAATTAAAGATTATGACTCTGCCCTCGGTTTTTATTTACGAGATCGTATGTTTCGTACACAAAAATATGAGATCGTTCAAATTTAATAAAAAAAAATCATCCGCATGACACCAGAAACAAGGATCACCTTTTGCCACCTGCGCATCGCTCTGCTCTTTTCCGGAAACATCTGGACTATTTGGGGTGTCAATTGTTTAATCGTTTGCCTCCGGACATTAAAAATCTGAATGCTATTTTTGATTTTAAGAAATCGTTGAAGCAGTTCCTTTTGTCGGGATGCTTCTATAGTATCGATGAGTATTTGAGCGTATCTTAGGTGTATTTGTTCTATGTTGTGTTTGTTTTGACAGTTGTGTTATTGTATACTATAAACTAGACTAAACTATCCACAGATTGAAAGAGGTTTCTCAAGCACCATCTCCGGCAAATCTCTTGTTGTACGTTGACTGAATCTTTTAACACCAGTTTTCAATCAGTCTCTTAACAATATTGCCTTTGTTATATAATTTTATCGTGTATGATTGCATTTTTTATAATATAATGTTTGTCATATTTCTTTATATGTATTTATTATGTACTGACGATGTCTATGTTTATTGTAAACCTATGACAAATAAAGTATTATTATTATTATTATATATACCTGTATCACGGGTAGCATCGAAAATATTGAAGGTATGTTATTTGTTCCGGTGGCACTATCTTTCAGTGTATACATTTCTGGTGGTATAATTTTTATGATTAACATGTTCATTTACAGATAACGCGGAAGGCGAACAATATGAAGAAGAAGAAAGCAATTTAACAAAGGACAGTTCAGATCACGATTCATCAGATAACGAATATGATTGCAATACTACTGAAAATGAATAAATTATTTTAAATTATTATTTTCATTATTACTTTTTTTTTACCTTCTATAAGTTTATAGTTTCTTTATTTTACACTGTATATTATGCCTCTAATTCATATATATATATATATATACAGGGTGTTCCTAAATATCATGTACATAAGGAAGGGGGTAACTATTTGGTTTATTTGGTGCCTAAAATTTCATATAAACATAGGTCTGCAAACGCTTCGTTACCAATATGCAGGGTGTTGAAACTTCAAGAATTTTTCACTTTTTACTGTATAGCTCCTGCAGTTTTTGAGATATTTTGTTCAAATTTGGAAGGTAGGTTACGCTATAAGGCCTGCATCATTAGCCATGCCAAATGATTATGTAAATCTACAGGGTAATAATTTTTTCGGGGTCATGCCCTCTTTTCTCACCCTGAACTTTTTTGCGATGCGCCACTGCTAGATTCTAAAATACGCAATAAATTTTCTGTCTTGTTTAGAAACTTTTTGATCTCTTATATTTTTTTCTTATCTCTGACCGTTATCGAGAAAAAAAATAGAAAACAATTTTCTGTAATTCGCCAGAGAAAATTAAATTTTTTAAAATGGTCTAGCAGGCTCTGGCTTTATTCAGATAATCACTTGAGTTTATTAATTTGACAATTGACATTAGAAATCGTAAAAAAACTGCAGGAGCTATACAGTAAAAAGTGAAAAATTCTTGAAATTTCAACACCCTGCATATTGGTAACGAAGCGTTTGCAGACCTATGTTTATATGAAATTTTAGGCACAAAATAAACCAAATAGTTACCCCCTTCCTTATGTACATGATATTTAGGAACACCCTGTATATATACATATATATAACAAGAATAAAACACATTTCATAAATATTTTCGTACGATATAGTTTTACACATAATACTTTTTTCCCGATATTGTCATTCATTTGTCACTACCCTGGTTGAAATTTGACAATACCATAGTTTAATAATTACGTCTGGGAAATTAGCAGTCAGCAGAGTTCGAGCAGGGGGAGTACTGTCAGCTGGACCCTGGAAGATACCGTGCGTAGCTCGAATAATATTTACTTTTGCAGCATCAGTTGATGGTGTTTCCACCACTACACACTCGGCAGATTCTTGTTTCATACTTCTAATTATTTAAACAATCACATAGTAAAATTTCATACGGCGTACTATAACTTTATTTCACGTATTTTTTTACAAGTTCATGCGAGCAGCTAACGCTTACTCCCCCCTCCACGATGCAGCTGACTATTTGAATTCAACTCACTATGATGTCAACTATTTATAAAAAAAAGTTTCAACCGGCCTACTGTTACTTAAAATTTTAATTTTTTTTACCACTTTCACGGCCCCCCATACCCAGACCCACCGCTACTTGAGCAGCTGACGGTCGGTTGACTGATTAGTTGTACGAGATCAACTACCTATATCAAAATCAGCCGGCTTACTATGACTTTTTCATTTGCAACGCTACCTCCCGGACTATTAGGCTTGAATTAATCCAATCATATTGCATATTTTCTGCACCTGGTCACAGACACAGACATTTTTTAAAAACCACTTTTTTGGTATCAGGGACCTCAAAACGTGGACATCTGCAAAAATCTCGAGGTCAAAAATTTTCATCATCACAATACTTCCTTATACTACGTATAAGAAAGTAAAAGTGGTTTTTAAAAATGCCTGTGTCTGTGGCCACGATAGCGGTCAAACCGCTATAGCTATCAATTCCAAATTTTGTATTTACGTGTATAATCACCCTCTTGAGATCTGATTAGTTTTTCAGTAAAATCGGTAGACCGGAAGTAACAGTTTACTGCAGTGAAAAAATCGAATTTTGCCAATATTTCGTCAACTACTAAGTTTAAACAAATTTATAAAGAATTCATATGTACTTAGAATTAAGTTTGAAACAAATTGTCTTAAAAAAGTTTTTCAAAATTCCAACCGGAAGTAAGTCTTTTACTCTTATCGAAAATCAGTTTCTTGCGAATATCTCGCAAGTCATGCTTTTTAGACAAGTACGTTACGAGTATAAAAGTATTTAACACATAATTTTCAGTATCTTTTGTATAAAAAAATTTAAAAATTCAGACCGGAAGTACCACTTTTACTCTTATCGAATAGCGATTTTTTGCAAATATGTCGTAAGTTATGGTATATATATTTATCAAGAGTACAAAAGTATTTAGAACTGGATTTGCAATATTTTTTGTGTATATGAAATTTCAAAATTCGGACCGGAAGTAGCACTTTTACTCTTAGCGAGTAGTACTTTTTTGATAATACATGCAAAGTATGCATTCTATAGAGATTTATTAAGAGAATAGAAGTATTTATAATAGGATTCTGAATAATTTTTATATAAAAAAATTCTTAAAATTCTATAATTTGAAACTTTCATACGTATAAGAAAGTGGTGTGGTGGCCACACCTCATTTTTTCTTTATGGAACCAGTGAAAATTCTAAAGCATACACAAAATTTTAAATTGCGCTTATGGGATTCTAATGTAAAATTTGACTATTAATTTGAATTCACGCCAGGGTGGAAATTCTAAAATATAAAAATTGCTAAAATGTATGTGTCAACATACATCAATTACAGACACGTTATACTCTGATCATTTTTTATATCGAAATTTTTGCGTGGAAAAACGTATGACAGTGACATAGAATGTCAAACGGTTTCATAATTCAACAAAATTTAACATTTATATTTAACATATTTTAATACCTACAAATAAAATGGATAGCAATTTAATGTCTCCTTTTAGTAATGGTTACTGGGTATGGGATGAAATGAATAATTGCTTATTCTTCGCAAGGTAGTTCAATTACTAACAAAAATTAAAATACAAAAGCTCATGTATATGTTGTGCTTAGCCGAGACTCTAGTCCCAAATCTCCATCTGCAATAAAAACAACCACAACCTCCATCACGGGAACTAGCAAACCACAGGGACAATTTGAAATAAAATTCCACGAGATTACAGATAAACTTGAAAAGGTACAATAAAAAAATTTCATAAATACAAAACCGCATAAATAAAAAGCTATACTCAAATCGCTGAACAGGTTCAGTGATCACGTTGGGTTCACGTGATCACACCAAAGTCGTATACACACATATGTATGTAAACGATCCCGACCGTTTTTATGCATAGGATGCCTTGATCACGTTGTGATCACGCACTTTTATTACTGAATCTCTTCGGCGATTCTAGTGTAGAAACCCATTTTTAGATTATTTTTCGAAGATACTTCCAAAGAAGATGCAAGCCTGATGAGCCAGAAGTCGTTACTATACAAGACGTAAAAGATATAGCCTTGTACTTGGCAAATCCCAAAGATCTATCAGTAGAGTTTATAACATTCTTCCACATACCAACTGTAGACAGATTTCTTAGAGCGTTGGTACTATACTTCCAATACTTTTTAGATGTATTAAAAATCCTCTTACACCGGCAATAGAAAACACTTAATAGTATACTTACAGATATGGGAGTACATGTTAGACAGACGAGTAGAAGAGTCACGAAAACTCAGGCAACCCGTTGTAATCGAATTGGAAAACATAATAATAGAAGATCTGAGCGATCTGCGCAGTATGCTAGCTAGGGAATATTTGTCTATTATAGGTGGACTTGAAGAAGCTGCAAAGTTTCACCATATGAGCAGCAGAAATAATGATTCACTGTCTGATAAAGACAGACGGTTGTTTGAGATGTTAATGTGCATGTCTGTTAGAGTTGTGTGGGTAGCACTACAAAGGAAGCACCTGACACTGATAGGTACAAAGATTAAGATAAGAGACTCTCATAAACTAAGGAATTACATTAAATTATTGTACCACATGAACGAAAACTTGTATATTACAAAAAATCCTGAAATTATTTCTTCAAAAATGTTATATTGCCATTAACTAATAATTTTATTGACACATTATAAATGACTACAATAATTCACATTATCGAAACCTAGAAGACAAATCATATTAACACCCCATTTTTACTTCAATGATTTAACGGACTAGGCATTCTTTAGATTATATTTGTCTAACCGTTATTTCTTAAGCCTAAGAAATTAGATCATGATTAATTACAAATGTGCTGCATATCTGACACTAATCAAGCGAATGTCCAGAAATATTTAGGTATCGACATTTTATTGCTTAAATGTTTCAGGAACATTGCCGCATCTTTTTATGAAACGTTTCATGTAACCAAGTGAATATAGTCAAAATGTTTCAGGTAACCTACGCAAAAATGTTTGCTGGGACAATTCTCAAGTAGGCCATTATGTTTACGTTTTTTATTTTTGTGATTTTATTGTTATACATTTAAATCATTAAATGATAAAGTATTCACACTTTATCAATTCAAATAAATATAGTCGTATATAAATATTGATAAACCCAGATTTCTTTATAATAAATGATAACTTTTAATAATTGCTCCTTATAATTCTTATATTAAACATATTTATATCTTTAGTATATATCTATGTATATATAAATAATAATTTTTGTTGTATTTCATCTCATTTAGTTAGTTTTTTTTCATGATACTGTAAAATTTTATATAGTTTAATATTAGATCGTTCTATATTTTAATTCTACAGCAAGAGCGCGCGAGGTGTGATCACCCGATGGTATACGTAAACTCGCATCTAAACGTGGTCCGATAATACATATTAGAGTAACGGCACAACATACTAGCATTGCCTGCTCATATTCGAACTCATAGTGATCTGATTATTTTTTTGCAGATTGACAAAAAGAACAAATTAAATTTTCTCTTTAAGTGATGACGATTGCTTAGATAACTAAGTCGATAATAACGCGAAGATTGTAATACTTATAACGTAATTATGATTATCCTAATGAAATTAAATAATAATGTAGTTGTGTACAAAGTTATAGCAGTACAACTGGGTTTTAGAATGAAATAAAAACAACCCGCCTGAAACATCTGCAGAATAAACTAAGATGTCTAGAGAAAAATAAATAAATAGAAATTTCATTGTAAAAAAAAACTATAAATAAGTATAACAGGAATACCATAAAATAACATAAAAACGACCCTTGAAATAGAAATTAAAATTAGAGATTCTCTCCAGTAAATATCACGAAATAACAACTCTGGAAAAATAAATCTATATATCTATATCTGGCGAACACAGCTAGCGGAGATCATTTGCCGAATATACGTCCGAAGAATATCGACTAGCATCGGGTGATCATACCCCGCGCGCTCAAGCTGTATATAACTTTATTGTGCCTCATAAGTCTGTTTATTTAGCAATTGGCACAAGAGAAATTAATTGATGAGGCGTCTTTCTACTTTTATCTAGTCCGCTAAATCATTGGAGTCAAAAACTCGCGTTAATATTAGATTTGATAGTTACAAGAATTTCGTTACTTCGCTCCTCAAAAACTGCAGAATGGTCATAATCTCTGCAGCCCTGAAACAGTGTCTATAACCAAATAAAACAGACAACTAATAGTATTGCAAATGTTAAGATATGAATAACTCCAATCGCAGTCTAAGAAGCGTTTTACCACAAAATTGATTATGCTAACTTAAGTTTAAACAAAACAAAAATGTCCATAGGCTGCATGAGTACAACATATTTCGATCATATTTCAAAAAAATGAAGGAATATATATGTTAGTAATTATTTATTAGCCCAGATGCCTTTAGAAGAGTACTGACACTTTCACTACTACTGGCAGTGTTTTTATTAAACCTCCATTTTCTTTCATTACTTGCTTATTAGAAAGTACTGAGGAAATTTACTCTATCAACACATTATATCAATAAACATTTTCAATTAATTTGAATCACTATTCACCTACATTCACATTTAAGAATGGTAAATTATCAATAAAGAAATAACTTTTTAATTTGGAAAACGCAACCTTCCAACAAAATTAACATGTATTAAATATTTTCTTCAAATATTGTTCAACTGAATCAGCACAATTTAATCGGCATTTTTAAATTTGAACAACACAGGATATATTGCAAATTGATACTTATTGTGATATAAACATCGTAATATCATCAAATCAGTCAGGTTTCAAACAATCACAACAGTCTTGGCCGACATTTGTGATAACTTTTCGAGGGAAATAGTGTTGGCTGTGTTTTTGAATTTCCGAATAGCTTTTGAGACAATCAACCGAGAATTCCTATTAATGAAATTGGAAGTCATTGACTTCAAAGGAATCGTTCTGAAATAGTGTCGCTCATACGCACAGACACCGGTGTCTGTGCGTTTGATTGTCGGCAATGGCACTTAATGTATGTGTGTATCTCAAACACATGCATATATGCATATACGTTTTACGTATAAATGTATATATGTAAGTCACAGTATTTATTTACTGCTTGATGTTAGTTTTAACATCCATGTGTTTACACTATTCATTTTCGTTTCACAATTGTTTAGTTTCAAAAAATTATAATGTTCACAAACGACATATCTTTCGCCACACTGTGGCTTCATCAGGTGGATGAAAATAATAGGTATTTTCATCCACCTGATGAAGCCACAGTGTGGGAAAACGTATGCCGTGTGTGAACATTATAATTTTTTGAAACTGACCCAATTGTGTTAAAACACACTTAAATTATTGGTATATAATAAAATATACCAATAATTTAAGTGTAAATATCACTAAATCTAAATTTATAATCATAAGTAGTGTGTATAAATTGAACACCATTAATTCTGACAATATTAGTAAACAGTATAAAATATTTATGGAGAATTATAGATCAACATTTAAATATTAAAGAAAACACAAAGCATGTCCTAAATAAAATGTCTAAAAAAGTAGGTTACTCAACTGAAATAGAATAAAATATGTCAACGTATATGCATATACATACTGTCTCCAAAAAAGACGAATCCATAACTCCCTTATGTATCAGTAGATTTTAATTACCTATACACCAAATCAAATGGTTGAGAATAGTCTACTAAATGGCTTAAAAAATCACGTAGGGCTTTAAGCCTAAACTGTCAAAAACTTTTTTTTAATTCGAGCATATACTTTTTTAGTAATTCTGATAGACATTTTTATTCTGAAAACAACAATGTATAACAAGTATATAAAAAAAAGTTAAAAAAAAAACTATTGTCTATGCTCAAACTGCGTGCCATTTCAACGCAACGCCATATATCGCATTGGACAACATTTCAAGAAGAACTTTTCATCCCGAAGTTGATGATCCCGGTTTCTTGAAAGCTCCATATCTTAGTACATTGTCTATTACACGCTGAAATTTGCATCGACTTGAATGATCTCTGTTCGGATAATATTGCAGATATAGTTGTAAAGCTTGGTAAATATCACGGCACTCAAGATAAACTCGAAGTATATTTAAACACTGTTCGTTCATTTTAATTTTATTATTGTTTGAAGTTCGACTTGGCAAGTTGTGCAATTATTATTTGAAACTTGTTTTCCCAGCCAACTTAATTTAATTATTATAGCGCGACCCTTAGTTCCGAGCGCTCCGCCACACGCTCTCCAGTGTCGCCACCGGCAACACCCTTCCAGACAACCCCTACTTTTACTTTACCACCCTCTCCCAGACATAGGTATGCGCACGCCACCCCGATGGATATAAAAAGGGGCCTACCGGCCCACAACAGCAGTCAAGCTCTTCGACTCCCTCTGGACAGCATCCTGCCTGGGTCTTCCAGTACTGGTCAAGAGTTTACCTAGCCGCGCCCTCGGACAGCACCCGCCGGGTCTTCCAAGCCAAACTCTGAGAGTGTTACCGTCGCCCGTGGAGTAGCGTTCTGACTGGACACGCAAATCACACGGAACTCCGCAACAAGTTGAAATAGTTATCATTATTGTTATTTAATATAAATAAATAAACTATAAAGTGAAGTGTTATTCCATCACCACTCCACCCAAAGGCCTACTACAATTGACGCCCAACTAGTGGCCCGAAGCACGGAAATAAGCCAAACAGAAAATCCATTGGAATCTCATTGGACCAGTACGAAACCTCCAATTGGACCAGGACGAAAAATCCAATTGGAATCCCATTGAACAAGGAAGGAAAAATCCAATTGGAATCCCATTGGACCAGGAATGGAAAATCTAATTGAAATCCCATTGGACCAAGAACGAGGAAGTCCAATTGAAATCCCATTGGACCGGAACGAAAAATCCCATTGGACCAGACCGAGAAAATCCAATTGGAATCCCATTGGACCGGAACAAAAAAATCCAATTGGAATCCCATTGGAGCGGAACAAAAAATCCAATTGGAATCTCATTGGAGCGGAACGAAAATCCAAATGGAATCCCATTGGAGCGGCGCGAAAAAAACCAAGTGGAATCTCAGTGGGCCAAGGAGAGAAAATCTGATTGAATCCCAGACGACGCCCAACTCACCAGCTCCCTCATGCAGCAGGTTATGCATGTGCTCCAGTGGATCAACATGTACCATACTTCGCACCTCACCGCCTACCACGGACCGGATCAAGACCACATCCGACCCTTGCGCTGCCGAGGACGACCCAAGAAAGCCACCATCACCCGCGCTTCTTCATCGACTCCTGCACCATAATGGCTTGGAGTCTAGGGGGGGATTGTAGCGCGACCCTTAGTTCCGAGCGCTCCGCCATACGCTCTCCAGTGTCGCCACCGGCAACACCCTTCCAGACAACCCCTACTCTTAGGACCACCCTCTCCCAGACAGAGGTATGCGCACGCCACCCCGATGGATATAAAAAGGGGCCTACCGGCCCACAACAGCAGTCAAGCTCTTCGACTACCTCTGGACAGCAACCTGCCTGGGTCTTCCAGTACTGGTCAAGAGTTTACCTAGCCGCGCCCTTGGACAGCACCCGCCGGGTCTTCCAAGCCAAACTCCGAGAGTGTTACCGTCGCCCGTGGAGTAGCGTTCTGACTGGACACGCAAATCACACGGAACTCCGCTACAAGTTGAAATAGTTATCATTATTGTTATTTAATATAAATAAATAAACTATAAATTGAAGTGTTGTTTTCCATCACCACTCCACCCAAAGGCCTACTACATTATTACATTGTTACTTTTTTATACAAGTGTTTTATTTTTTTTATACGCGTATAGTTGTGACACATTTTTGTTTTCAGAATAAAAATCTCAGAATTACTAAAAAAAAGTACGTGTTCGAATTTCTTTCAGTTGTCCCTCTACCCTCGTTTCGAGTAGAGGGTATTTACCCGCTGGACTTGTGATTCTTGACAGACTGACATCACACACAGGAAGTTACACATGGTACTTCTACTAACAAAAGTTACCGCATCTCGTACTGTATTTAGTCAGTGGTATGCAGTAGTGACAAAGAAATAAATGTAAAAAAAACTTTTTGAATGAATTCAGACTATCATATAGATTGCGGATTTATGACAATTTTGACTCGTCACAAATTAAAAACAAATATTACAAAAAAATTATAAAAAACATTTATTACCTGGCATTTTTAAATCTTCCTGGTTAAATGCGATAAAACCATATTGCTCTAAATTTGGCATGAAGAGAAGGTCTCCTATTTAAATATGTATATAGATATGGATGACGTCATAACTACTGTATCCAAACAGAAGAATTGTGATAAATTCAAAATTTTCGCACTGATAGGTACCTGTTTGTACTTTGTTTATAGCAGTGCAGAAGAAAAAAGAATATGAATTTTAGGCGTTAGTTTTGAGGCGCATGTGTTATACCGTGTACTGCGTGTGCTAAAAACTAACTTCAATGAATTTGTACTAACGCTTGTACTGCCAATCCCTGTTTATTACATTTTCAATATTTCACAAATATTCTATAAATGAACAAATAATTGTATAATCCATTCTTTAGATGTGAATCAACAAGAGTAATATACATTAAACATAAGCATAATTGACTCATATTCATATCCAAACGCAATGTTTCAACAATTCTAGAGTTAGAAATGAGTAGAGTGTTTCGCAGCGACTTTTTCAACATAGTAGTTCATCGTCGATCAGTTGCTGGATTCAAGAGAACACCAGCAGAAGACAGGGTAATGATGGGACTGTCAAACAGATTTGAACGAAAATTATTGCAGAGATCACCACTCGTGAAAGATCTAATGCTGGGAAATCACGATTATAGGATGCTTGGTGCTGGTTTTAAAGATTTTCAACTGTATTGTATTCAGATTTTCATAATCACTTCATCTATCTAAGCACAATTTACAGATCAAATGATAGAATTAGATATTTGGAAGCTGGATACGCAGCACCCGAAGAATTATTACTGGGGATGGGTGTCACTGTGGGCGTTTTAGGTATACCTAGAGATGAATATGATCCTGTTTTAATGACAAGAGAAAGGACAAGTAAAACTTTTAATAAACCACCCATCGAGGTGCCTCCCTTTAAAATACCACCAAAAAGAGAACAAAGGTAAACAAAATCATTTTTCAAGATAGTTCACTTTACATGAAGTTAATCAAATGCTGTGAAATTATTTTGTGATTTCAAAAATATTAGAAAAACACCAACTTTCTAATATAATAGCTAAATGTTATCAAAAATTTAATGAAACGTAGAACTACGGGCAAAATATACTATATCAAACACACAACGTGATAATAAAGATTTGATTTTGCATCCGCTAATCGTAAAATATCTTGGATTGTAGGTAAATCTGCGAGGATTAGAAAATCCTGTACCATAATTCTAATACTGGCAAACATTCATTTGATTTTATTTTAATACAGATTATTAGATCAGTAATTCTTTGGTGGAACAAAAGCATTTTAGACTTTGACTCAATGTAGTTAAATTTAACAATTAAGTAGAGTAACAAAACATTTATTTGTTTGATGTGCGTTTATCATTAAACCTCTAAGTCACATATCAACATACCTTAACATATGCTTCAGCTTCTCACTTGAATGGGATACTTGTATTATATATAGTAAAATAGTTTTATTGAGGAGCGTGTTGAGCGGGGTTGGCAGTAAAATATTATACAATTTTTGTAACGACCTTGAGAAAAGAGTAATAAGTGCAAAACATGTATAAAAGATCAACATAAAACAGACAAAACATCTTCTCTCTACATATAGAAAATAAAAGTAGAGTAACAAACATAATTGCACATGATTTTTTCCACCGAAAGATGCCATGCACAAAACACCAATTCATCTCACAAAACTTATATTTCTCAAGATGTACCATATACTGTCTATTAGCACAAGGCTGTTTTCATATCTCTATATGTTTGGTCAAATTGTAGAGCTATTCATTCACAATAAGTAGAAAATTTATATTTTTCAAGTATTTCTGGCAGAACAAAATAATTTCACATCATGTGATACAAGTTCATGTAAGAATTGCTTTAGTTACTTACATGCAGTGTTTATTTTTAATAGTATTTTTCCTGTATAAATCTTTGCCATATCATATTTTAGAGATGGTCCTATTCCTAAGACATTCCCTACCGAACCCTGTAATTTTAAAGAAACTGAGCAGACTAGAATAGCTAGACTGACTCAATGCAAAATGTGGCGAAAGCACATAAGAAAAGCACTCGAAGGAAACACAATGGAAGAAATACGACGTTCGGCGTCTCAAATAAGAGAATCACCATCAATTACCTAATTTATTGAAAAAATGGCAGGATATGTAAATACAATGTACTATTTATGTACTTTTTATTGGATATTCCTTAAATACTGTAATAATTCATTTTTGCCTAAAAAAAATTGTTTCATTGTAAGTACCTCATTTATTTCATATAAAGGTGGATTTTGCATGGCTTTTGCTGCAATTACTATTATGTAAGGATATCCCATTCTTCGCGCTTCTAAATATCTTTTACCAATCGTTAAATGTTTGCGGTCATCTATTAAGACATTATTATTATAGTTTTGTAATGTGTTGATACTTCTATATAGATCTTCATCCAAATGACTAGCTGATTGTTCTTTACTGCCATCCTAAACAAAAAATCAGATGTAAAACGTTGTCAAAATGGAGTTAAACTCAATAGAAAAAGTGTATCACTGAAATACTAAACATGTCAACATAATTTTACATATACTGGTGGTTGATACAATGGAAATAAAAATAGTCAACAAAATATCCACTTCGAAACATCAGATTAATGAATAATAAAAATATCATACGTCTCAAATTTAAGATTTAACAGAGCACCATGCATTGGGACTGTGATAGATATTTTTAAAACAGGAAATAAGATAGCCATAAAAGACCATTAGTATTAATTTCAGTAAACAGATAGCACTGATAAAAAATTAATTTAATTTGTAAACATACAGCTAATATTTACCTTAGGTGGGATAATTACTACTTTATAAGGTGCTAGTACCATAGGCCATCGTAATTCTTCCTCAAGTGATAAAACTTCCAATGCTGCTGCTAATATTCTAGAAACACCAAGCCCATAACATCCCATTTTTAAACATGTTGCCTTTCCATCCTGATTGAAAAAAGTTGCATTTAGGGGTTTGGAATATTTATCACCAAGTAAAAACGTATGTCCTACCTAATACACATATTAATTTATAAAAGTACCTATAATATTTAATGTGCTACATACTTCAATTCCATTTTGAATATGAATATTATATGATTTGCATTTCGGACAGGATTCTGTTCCTGATATTTCAATATTTCCTTTGTAATTACAATTTAAACATAAAAATAATTTATCTTCACCAACATCAGCCATATAATGGAACTCATGAGATAAAACTCCACCAACAGTACCAGTTGCACCATGAACTAGATGAATCAAGAAATAGTTTTACTAGACATAAAAGCTAATAGTAACTACCTTCAATAAAATCAATACCAAGAGTATACAATATGTTACGATAACTTTCAGAAACTTCCAAGTAAGTTTCTCTAGCTTTTTCCATATCAACATCGAAAGTGTATAAATCCTTCATTACAAATTGTCGTCCTCTTAGCAGACCAAATCTAGTTTTCATTTCATCTCTGTATTTGCTGGTAATTTGATATAAACGCAGTGGCATATGTTTGTATGATAGATCTCCAATTGATGCTAACATATCCGTTATAGATTCCTCATGGGTCTGTACAAAAATGACAATATTAAATGCAATAAATTTTAGAGATTAATTGGAAATATTTACCTACAGGGCTTAATATGTACATATTTTCATGGCGGTCATGTAGTTTAAATAAGTCAGATGTATCATTCAGTCTACCTAAAAATCTTATTAGCAACACAAATTATCTCATAGACTATTGATATTTACCACTTTTCTCCCACAAAACAGCTTGTGTTAACGTAGGCATCATAATTTTCTGACCACTAATTCTAAACATTTCATTATCAATTAAAAATTTTAATTTTTCTAAAGCTCTTAATCCTAATGGCAACAAATGAAAACTTCCAGGACTGCTAGGCCTAATGATTCCTAAGTCTAACATAAGCTAAAACTAACAGGGTAAGTTTTTTGAAGAAGAGCACCAAATATTTACCTTTTGGCTTCTTGAAGTAATTTGTTTGTTCTTTAATAAAGCATCCTTTGGTATTTTATTTATAGGTTGAAATATTCTACTTAATCTGTTCATATTAAATCTCGATATTTGAGTATATGTTGATTAATTTAATGTTTATAAATTCGCTTCAAGTTCAAGTTGATCAGAAATCAGAATTCGTCATATTTGTAAAGGAAAATGGAATGGGCCGTGCGCTGCAGGGCGCTGTATCTCTACGCCACACTCTTTGCTCTGTGTCCAGATGGCAGCAATGTTAACGGTCCTGATCGATAAAATAGATATCAAAATATAAAGGTTATATTGGTTATATCAACCGACAGGAGTGTCATCACATGACAGGTATCATATGATAAAAATTTCGTTTCAGTCTGCTTTACATTAAATTTACAAAAAGATGGGTGCTTCACTTGTACCATTCCTAGTGTTTACAATATTTTGGGGCGCAATCGGCATTATTTTACCTATTATCGTACCTAAAGGTCCAAACAGAGGGTAAGCTAGTAATTGATTTCTAAAAACATATTTCTAGTTTTTCGTTACAGGGTCATACAAGTGATCCTAATGTTAACAGCATCTACATGTTGGTTATTGTAAGTTAAATATTTTGTAAACCACTCTCATGAAATTTTAAAATTATTTTATGTTTTTTAGCTGGTTGTGTTGTTATATGGCACAGATGAATCCATTAATAGGACCGAAGTTAGAGAGACCAATTATAATGCTTATGGCTAGAGAATGGGTACACTTTATTTACCTTCTATATTATACAAACTTAATTATTATAATTTCAGGGCAACCCCATCCAAACATGAGGAAATATATATATTTAATAGTATAACATTGTATATATTTTGTTGCGGCAATTTGAAACTGTGTATATGTAAATTTTAAATTAGATTAAGTTATATAATTCATTATTATATTAGCATTATTCCACAAAATATTCCATATTACTTTTACTGTACTGTTAAATAAAGTATATATAGTGAACGTAACAGTCATTGTGTAACTTCTACAGGTTTAAAGGTTTCAATTAAATACTTACAAATATACTCTCATATCATTGTATTTTAACACAACATAAAAATATTTTTTTCTATTTACATGCAAGATAGACACTTCTCTGAATTTTCTAACTTCAATTTAAACAATTTGGTTCTTTGAGTCAAAAATGAATGTACGTATTAAATGTTTTAATATCTTGAAATGATGATTTAGTGTTCTTTACTAAAGTATAACAATTGTCAATCTTAACACAGAACGGGATACATATACTCACTGAAAAAAAATCACCTTGATATTTAAATAATTCAGTCATTAGGCAGAGCACTGTACAGTTCTTAATCAGTTTAATTTATAAGTTAAAATGCTGCTTCCTATTAAAGACGTTCATTAGTTTTTTGAATGAACATTTAAATTAATAGATAAACTCTGAAGCTGAACTTATATAGCACTGTTGACCTTAATATGGAAAATATATACCTAATGTACTGATTTTTTTAATATTCTCAGTTTATCAGGATTTTTCTACTTATATTTAAAAACGAACTTGAACTATATTGAGTAATTTTAAAATATATCCTTTTGGTTGAGTATTATTTGCTTTAATAATATAAAAAAAATACAAAAACATAAGTCTATATAAATATCAGATTAAAATTTATCATAAATATAGGATATTTATAATGTCAGATCTCTCAAGAACCATAAAACTCCTTATAGCAGTTAAAAATCTGTCGAATTTTATTGTTTGCTTGTAATTCACTTTGAGTAATCAGTTCAGAAGTAAAACTCAATGTTTTTTTCTTATTCACATACAATTGATATACTTCATCTCTAGCTTCGCAGAGTGAACCATATCTATTTTTAGAAGAATTTACATCAGAGCTGAGATGAACAACTTGGTCATAGATTTGACATGACTTTTCATAACTGTTTCTTTTACTAAATTCGATCTCTAACTTGTCCATTTCTTGATTAGTATTTGTGATATCTTCTTCCATTTTCTCAATTTCCTCATCAAAAATTAGTAAACAGGATACACATCTTTCTTCATTATAAATCCGCTCTCTGGTTTTAACGTTGCTAGAAGGAATTATACGTGTTGAATGATCAATATGAGGATCTGAAATTTTGGTCACATTCCACTTGTTTTTGACAATATCAATAGAGCTTTTTTCATCGCTGGGTTTCACAACTGACGTACACTTAGTATTCTTCAATATTCGAAAATCATCATTACAGAATTCATCATCTCGTAGATATGGTTTTGCACGTTTTCGAGATACCAAGTGATAGTCATCATAATCTGGTTGTTGCCTCTTCTTGCTTGTAATAGCACTTGCATTGGATTCATCAGTAGCATTATTAGAAGCCTTGAGATTGTCAGAAACATAATTTACAGTATCACATTGTTTAATATTGATGTTAGCAGTATCAGAAACCTTGAGATTATTGTCAAATATAGATTTTACATTATCACATTGTTTAATACTGACATTAACAGTATCAGAAACTTTGAGTTTACTGTCAATAGATTTTACATTATCACATTGTTTGTGAGATATATTGAATTGCTTCAATATAGTTACTTCTCTTAAGATTATCTTATCAATACATGGTTTACTAATATTCTCTTGTAGGAACCTATTTTGAATCACTGCCTTGTTATATAATACTTTCTTTGGTAAGTTTATAGTAGGTAAAACATTAATATTAAATAAATTTAAGGGTATTGGTAACTGACGTGGAAGATTCTGACTAATAGTAATCACATAATTTAAAAAATATTGTTTCAAGATCAGGTCTTCATTTAAAATAATTGATGTCTGTGTGTACGGTATAATTTGCCATTTTGGTTGAATGAAGTTTTCTCCATTTCCAAATTGTCCATCACATTGATTAATCTATAAAATAAATATTGTAGTAAATATTTATAGAAGGCATTTAGTACTAAAGCATTACATTTTTGGTTTCGATTTGTATACAATCCATTTTTTTAGAATTATGAGTCTTCAAACATGTTTTCCTTGTTTTAAATTTTTATTTACAAATCTAAAACGCTTTTCTTCTTTATTGTAACTTTGAAAAGATTTAGTATCTTACTTAGTTAATTAAAACTGTAGTAATACTTACATACTTAAACTGTTATTATAGGTAAATACCTCAAATTAAAATGATTCCTACAAATTGAATGTTATTTGGAGAATCGGTGAGAATGGAGACATAAAAAACATTAGAAAATCATACTTATGTGTAACTTGCAAAAAATTGGCGGTGAAATATTTGCAGGGGAACCATATTCAAAATAATGAATTCTCTATAAGAATAAAATGCTTGATGGTATATATAGCATGGAGGGGGCTGGGATTATAAAAATTAGCACTGGAAAATGGCGCCTTGATAGATGTAATTTATTAATTGATATGGTTGTACTTATATGTAGTTATGTGTATAGTTTTGGCAACCGACACGACCAAAGTACGAACTATAGAAGATTCGAAGCCACACAAATTCTCATCGACCGGAACAATTTGGAAATAATAAAATTAAACTAATTAATACTTGAGCTTCGGCGAGTAAAATACTATTCCATGAAAGTCAGTTACAAATTAAATATTATAAATAATGTTATTTAATATTGTTTTTCTATACCTACATTTTATTTAAAACTTTTTCTATTTTTTATTTAAAACTTGGCTATTCTGTTTAGTAGGCAAGCTTTGCCGACAAATTGGTCGCAATCAGCAGCCACAACAGTTGCCCAACTGTTCAGTGATCGGATTCAAATCATGTACGCTCACCCCGAAAATGCTTTCATTCAGCAGACACAACAGTTGCGCAACTGTTCAGTGATCATGTCAAGTAGACGAGCGCTCACTGTGAACATGTTCAGGAGCGGTCGCCATTTTTGTGAGCGGAAAAATTCTATGCTCACTTAGCGAGCGTATTCTGTACGCATGCGCCATTGATTCATTCCAAGACCAACCTAATACATACTTCTGAAGAAAGTTACTAGAAAAGTAAGATACAGCAAATTAAAGTTATTGTGCAGTATTAAATGTATTATAATATTGGAGTTCACTCAGTATTTTATTCGGGGTTGGAAAAACCAGTCCTTCCACTAAAAACTACGTCAAACCTTAATGCAGAAAAACAATTTATTATTATTGTTTATTCGGTTTAATCTCTATAATTTTAACATATGGCAGCAATGAAAAGTACCTGATGACAGACGATGACATAAAGGTGAGCGGTCCTGTCCAGCGAACACTCAACTGTTGTGAAGTGAACGGTTGGAGCGGGATCGGTTCCCGATCCGCCTGCTGAATGAAAGCAATGTTATGGAAGGGTCGCCATTTTAACGAGCGGAAAAACTTGCGCACTAACGTATTCCAATAACAACGTATCACACAATTTTGAAGAAAATTACTAGAAAATTAGATGAACAAACTAAAGCTATTGTGCAGAAATAAATGTATTATAATATTGGACTTAAATGGATATTTTAATCGAAGTTGGAAAAGCCGGTCCTTGCACTAAAAATTACGCCAAACTTAATGCAGAAAAAAACAATTTTTCGTGTACTTGATAGAAATTGATAATATTGTTTAACCCAAAATAATTAAGAAAAGTGGGACTTTTCTTGTTAGCAACACTTTTCTTGTTAGCAACACATTAGTCGTTTACTTGTTGTGATGTTTTGTCATTAAGTAAACAAATCCTTGACACGGATTACTTTGATAATAGGAAAATGACAATTTTTATTTTTAAAATTATAATTCTCGTGAAGTACACGAAAAAATTACGCGTTCAATGCGTAAAAAAGTGAGTTTTCTAGATCGGTAAAAACTTGATTCACTCGCTACGCTCGTTAATCAATCTGTTTTCACTCGCTAGAAAACCATCACTTTTCTTTACTTGTTAAACAATCTACTATTATTATTGTATCTATATAAGTCTAACATATGGCAGCAGTGAAAAAAGCGAAATGCAAAAGTGATCACATAAATGAGAACGGCCCTGTCCAGCCAACACTTAACCGTTGTCAAGTGAGCAGTTGAGGCGGAAGCAGTTCCCAATCTGTCTGCTGAATGTGACCATGGATATTGTTTGGTTGACAATTATAATAAACGTCAAAACGTAATTACGACAAATATCCAAAAGATACACATTTTGATTATATACTTAGGCGCTTTCCTTTTACTAGAGATCTGAGCTGAGCTAAAGTGATGTGAGTCTCTGCTCACTTGAAGTGAGGAAGGTTCTGACCAACCTCACTTTGTCTCAGTCAGCTGATTACAAAAGGAACGCGTCAAAATATAATCTCGGCTAAACTGAGGTGATATTATCTGAGATTTATGTCAAAAGGAAAGCGCCTCTTATATCAGTCCTGAAACGGCATTTGTAGGTTATATTATTTGACAGATCGCCATTTTAATTAATTGGCGCATGTCGGCTGCCAAAGCAATTCAATCAATAAAATTTTGGCAACTCACGTTTATACGTCAATTGTCGTATTCAGCAGACACAACAGTTCTGTGATCGGATTCAAACGATGTACGCTCACTCTGACATGTTACGGGGCGGTCGCCATTTTTGCGAAAAGAAAAATTCAACGCTCACTTACTACACTACGCTGTATCATTTCTGTTATAAATAACATGTACGTTATCCCCATATAACATGTGCCTGTTACTGAAATCCGAAAATCGTATGATGTATCCTATAACGTACACGTTATATAACGTATGCATGTTATGCGTATACGTTATTTTCTTCATAACAGCTCTCGAATAACATTCAGAAAAAAACATACGTAAATGTACGCATGTTATGAATAACCTGAATGCAGTTTAGCGAATTCATGTCAAATAATTTGAATTATTTGTTGATTATGTCTCTGTCTAGTTTATAGCAGTTTATGTGCGTGAATACTGTTGTTTATACTTTATACAAACATTAAAATTATTATCTTACAGGAATATGAAAATCATGTGGGAGATGGAAGAGAAGGTGAAAGTAATATTTTTATAATTAAACAATTACAAATTTGAATATATTTCTTTTTTATAAACTATATATCAAGCACATATTTGGTTACCATAAGGAGGAGCTATTAATAAATTTAATTACATTTGGGCAATTATATATAATTGAAAAGTATCGTGAGGAAAGATTTGATAATTACTATTTGCAATTTATTTTTATTTAACTGAAAACCTAGTGTTGAAAAATGTTTGTATAAAAAAATCAGACCGCGTATATTCGTATAAGAAAGTCGTGTGGTGCCTACACCTATTTTTTTTTAATGTAAAATTAAATGGAAGATAAAGTAGATATATTTCTGTAGCAACCTGCAATTTTAGTGTTCCTGCTCTATCTTGTATAAAATAAACATTAAGTTACTTCCCACTAAACATGTAATATTACAAAATATTCATGTAATATTTATTTGTCTATATGAAAGCAATATTTCAAAATAATATTTATGTATTCCCAGCAAACACGGGTTGTTGGCCCAATTCTGGTAAAATAACCAGTAGCCGTCATAGAGATCATTGGTTCGGCAATGGTTAAAAACAACGGGCCGGCACTTATAGGACCCGCTGGCCGGCCGTTGGACGGTTAGCCGGCATCACCAACATTGGGCCAGCAAATGGATTCTTAAATAATATTTGTTTTGGTCCATAGCTGGATCAGCGGGGTTTATTCATTCCTTTTTAAATGATAAATAATCAATCAACCATTGCATTATTTCAAACGATTTTATTCTGGCCCTTTATCTTATCCTGGACACATAATAATAAAATATTATACAGTTCTCGTATTGAAAATTGTATATAAAATTAGTGTTTAATTTTATATAGTTTTTTTACAACCTGAAATACAAAAATAGACATGTAGTTATACATATTTAACTAATATATATTTTTCCTCGTTTTTGTAATGACCTTTTTAATAAAAATTACAGAAATTTGAGTTTCAAAATATTCATAACCTTTAAATTTCAATAGTACATTGTTAAAATAGGAGCTTAAATTTAGATAAAAAATTCTAGGGCTAGATAAAGAAACAACTATTAAAGAAAATTTAACATATATTCTTCAAACATCAAAATAAATATCTTTGGCAAAATTGCACATTAATAATTATTACCTAAGTATATATAAGTTATCTCTAAGTTAAGTAATATAAATTAAAAATATAGTTCTTAAAAAACGATTAAGATTTGGTACAGCTGTAAACTTATCAATTTCTGTTGCGTTGGGACCGTCCCCCATCTCTGTTTCCTGCACCCCTAAACCAAAGTTTTATTACGATATCGATTTGCTGATTACTGGCATTATTTGTTAATGAATTTTTGCGCACTGTATCTAAAAAATGAATTATTATATTGAAAGTTGTTAATAGTTGAATTAAAATTTACCTTCAATTAGTTTCACAACATTTGTAAAATTTTTAACGGCAGGTTTGTTGTTCCGTCCAGACCAGTTCATATCTCTGGCAACGTTAGTTTTAAACATTTTTAATAGCATTCTCCTTGTAATGTCTGGAATGTCCTTTCCTCCAATAAGTTTCAAAATAGAAGACTAAAACGACAAAATAATAAATACACAAAGAAGGGAAAAATATGTAACTTATACACATTCTTCGTAGACATTAGGATCTTCCAACATGGCGTTGAATTCTACAAGCTTTTCTAGTGAAGTTATTGGAACATAATTGTCCAGAACCGTGGTATTAGCAACTTGACTTTGTTCCAAATTTCTTTGAATTAAAACTTGTTCAACCATTTGCGTCAAATTTTTGATTTGGTTTTTCATTTTTTCCATTGAAATCATTAAATCCTTGAGCATGCCTGTATTAAAAATTTTAAATCAAAATATGATAAAGTTGTTATACCGACCTTGAGTTTTCAGGCAACTGTGACAGTCTTGTAAGAGCACATCTTGAATGATTGTGGGCTGTGAATTCACCACGTTTTGGCTGTTGCTACCTGAATGACAATGCCTTTTTTTTAGAAATATTACAGGATCCTGATACTCACGATTATTGTTTGTTAGAAAATTTGGTACATTTGGCACATCTTGAAGAATTTTGGGCTTAGAATTCAAAACCGTTTGACTGTTGCTAGGTGAATGGTAATGCTTCTTCTCAGCAATATTACGTTCCTGATCGTCACGATTATTGTAAGTTAGCAAATTTGGTATCTTTGGCTCCTTAGGAAGCTGATGGTTGTCTTCATCTGACGAAGATGAAGAAGTATTATTATTACTGCTGTCAGCCCCTTCATTGTCATACACCAACTTCGCTGCTTCTCTTCGTTTAATTTTTTTCATTTCTAAGTTATCTTCATCCGTTGGCATATCATCGGTAACAATACCCTTTATTTTATTCTTCAATTTGTCGAGGGCTTTGCCGAACTTTTCTATCGATATCGAAAAGTGTATATACTATAAACAGAAAAAATTGCAGTGGTCAAGACTTACTTGCTTTGTAAAGTATGTTGACAGGGCTGATCTGGCATTCACTGATGTTTAATTCTTCATGCTTCATAACAGCAATATTTCTTGATTGATCCGTTTTGAAATACAACGGCCACCAACAAAATTCTCTGCCTTCATCATCATCATCTCGATAACACCATGTACTCGATGTACTCGAGACACAGCTTGCAGTCGTTTCACCATTGCTTTCATTCAGCAGACACAACAGTTGCGCAACTGTTCAGTGATCATGTGCAGTAAACGAGCGCTCACTCTGAACATGTTCAGGAGCGTTCGCCATTTTTGTGAGCGGAAAAATTCTATGTTCTATGCTCACTTGTGAGCGTATTCTGTACGCATGCGCCATTGATGCATTCCAAGACCAACCTAATACATAATTTTGAAGAAAGTTACTAGAAAAGTAAGATACAACCAGTGGCGGCTCGTGATTTTTTGGGACGGGAGGGCACCGGGGGGTCTGAGTGTTTAATATCAAAAATTAAGTACAGAAAAAAATTAACTCAATATTCTATTTAATTAACTTGTTTGAAAATGAAATCTATCCGCCGTTCCTTAGGATCAGCAAAATGATTAATAACTAATTCATTGAAGTTTGGTGTTGATGTCAGTAATTGTTTTTCCATGGAACACATTGCTAAGGCACATAGTCTGCTTTACCGCATGGTATTTCTAGAAAATGTTTTTATTCTCTTCAAAGTAGAAAAACACCGTTCACTTTCAGCTGTTGTCATCGGTATGGTGCAAATTATTTTCAATAGCTTCACAGATTCGGCAAATGTAGTTGTTAAATTATTTTCATAGGAACATTACAGTAATGTTAGAGCAGATGAAGCTGTTCCAAAATCTGGTCTATTATACAAAATTACCTACCAATTCGTATCGAACTATAAAAGCTAACTGGGAAAATGTACTCGAATCTGTCGTCTTGTCTGCTTGTATAGCGATATAATGGGCTTTGTTAATTTCGTCTAGAATCAAAGTGCGAGAAACTTCGCAGATACTGTCCAGCAATTCATTTTGAATGGTTTTTGACAAACCCATAAAAACTCTCTTATTAGACTTGACAATCCACGAAAAATCCCCGGCCCATTAAAGCGATTTCAAACATGCCACAAAACTTAATGCAGTCTATTAATTTTCCAAGAGTATGTCTGTTTTTACTGACGTTTTCATTGTGCTGAATTATATTTAATCTATCTATATGCAGTGTTCAGCTGGCACATTATAGGTATTTACCTTTCCCAAAACTGAATATTCTATCATGTTACTAAGATGTTTTTCACTTACTTTATGTCTTTTTACTTTCTCACCAAAGTGTTTTAAACCCCTACTACCATTAGAAGTCCAGACAGGGTCGCTTTGTGGAGAATTCCTAATTAAGCACACATAACAAAAAATAGTATATTAAACTACAAGTTTCATAACACACGATTTTTGCGCACGCGTTTAAGTTAAGAACAAGAACAGGTGTGCAAAATGTGTTATGAAACGTGTATTTTATACTATTTTTTCTATTTTGGTTATTAAAAGTTCAAAAAAGCTTAAAATGAGAGACATGTTTCGTTCGAACATTTTAAATATTTGAATATAGGCGGTGGTATATGTAATTATGGTTAGAACGTCTATGGAAACTGTAACTTCGTACGAGTTTGGATGTCTTCGGAATGTCAGTGGTGGCCTTGTTTTGACTTCGGCCAACTTCGTTTGTGTTCGGACATCTTCGGAATATCGGTGAAGGCCTTGCCTTGTCTTCGGCCAACTTCGTGAACATTTTAAATATTTGAATATAGGCAGTGTTATATGTAATTATGATTAAAATTCAGACTGATTTATGCAATAAATTATTTCAAATTATCAACAAAAAGGACGAAATAAATAATTGCACGCCCCTAGAGATTCGCAAAATAGCAGAAGACAATTTACAAAATCTTTCGCCAACATAGTCTCGACATATTATCAAAAACAAACTTTTATAACAGTTGTACTATTCAACAATGGAAGTAAATTTCAATAGTAGCATCAGAAAACTTATCATCAATTCTGCTTAACAACTTATATTGTTAATTAGTTAATAAAATGTTAGCATGTGTGCTTTTTATTCGTTGTACAACTTCTATTGCACATGTTTGTTACATTAAAGGCTTACATTTTGACATTTAAATATAATTTGGTTCCATTTTTTTTTTTTGTTACCAACGTCAAAACAACAAAATTAGCGTGCGATAAAGTAATACTTTTGCAACCAAAACGGGTGTCGTAAAGTGAACTTTATAGCACCGAAATAGCAAAAAGCATTTTGCACATTACAGCCACTGATAAACTGTAAGAGCTTCTGTTGAATTTTCTCGTCACGGTTTTATTAGTTTTCTATCTTAATGTCATAGCTCAGTGTGTTATTTTCTATCATTTCAATTATGTTACTAACGCAATTCATAGTTGCATTTGCATCGATAGAAATTGCAACATACACTCACCGCTATATATTACATACCGGACAGCCACGCGGCACCATAGAGGAGTGCCCCACCGCTGACGTATATCTGCACGCTACCCGCGCCAGTTTCATCGCTCGATTTCCAATACAGACCCCCGTCTGTATTGGAAATCGAGCGGGGCAGTCGCACGAGATGCCCCGGAGCGTACGTCAGACTGCGATTTTTAAACGCGCTGAAAAGACGGACTGTTACTTCCGAAAACATATTATTTGTTATCAAACAAATCAGAAAAACTACATACAAATTAGGTATTTATAATTAATTTATCTGTTAACAAAAATTTGTCATGGGGAAATTTGTCACAGGGGGCAGTGCCCCGTTGCCCTCCCTGCAGCAGCCGCCACTGGATACAACATATTAAAGGTATTGTGCAGAAATAAATGTATTATAATATTGGAGTTCACCCAGTATTTTATTCGGGGTTGGAAAAATCAGCCCTTACACTAAAAGTAAAAACTACGCCAAAACTTAATGCAGAAAAACAATTTATTATCATTGCTTATTCGGTTTAATTTGTATAATTTTAACATATGACAGCAATGAAAAGTACCAGATGACAGACGATGACATAAACGTGAGCGGTCCTGTCCAGCGAACACTCAACTGTTGTGAAGTGAACGGTTGGAGCGGGATCGGTTCCCGATCCACCTGCTGAATGAAACCATTAAGCATTAAGAAGGATATTGAAATAGATGTACTATTTCAATAATCTTTAATTTAGTTTCGTAATGTTATTTATTTAACATTCAAACGAGGTGTTAATTTAAAGATCATATTCTCTTTAATGGCCACTTGTTTTATACATATAAGTAAATATATTTCGAAAAATATTATATTTTTGAAAATTCTTCATTCCTACAGTATAGAGCTGCCTGATGTCATCCAAATATTTTTCGAAAATGTACACCTTCTCAAAATTGACTCCCAATTTTTTAACTCACAATAACACTTCTGAAATCTCTCGGAAATCGTCTGGATTCCCTCAATTACCGTCCTTGGATTGGCCTGCACTCCCGTAAGAAATCCTATACAATGAAATTCGATCGCAGTTAAAAGACCAGGTGGTAGAAATTTCGCTATAGTATTGTACATTTCCGGGGAACGTACGGCAACTAAAATTACACTGTTTCCTAAAAGCAACGCGCCCAGTGTAAGGTGGATGTTAAATGTCTCCTGTCTGTAAGACACTACAACACCAACGCTTTCTCTTTTCACGGTAACATCGAAATCGCCAATGGTTATTGAATTATTTGCTGACGAAAATTTTGTTATACACTCATAAACCGTTGTAATAAACTCGTCCCAGTTGTCAATTGCACTGAAAAATGAAATGATTGTTCTTAGTAAACGATAAGAAACAAAACGATTACATGCAAATTCAATACACAAAGATATTCTATGCCGCTCTGGACGTGCTCGACAAATTTTAAATATATGAAACATTTTGAGAATAGTAATAATAAAATTTATCTATCAATAAGAAATGTACTCTCGTAAGAAACATATATAATTATTAGCGATGAGCAAAACCGAATTATTTCAATAACCGGTTACTCACTACTGGGTTTATCTTAATAATCAGATTGTCACTCGAGTCGTTGTCACTCGCATCATTACCCTGTATACATTGCAAATGGCAGAGCCCACAGAATGGTTTAACACCTATGTCAAGTTGCCCCCCCCCCCAAAGCTACAATTTATATACTATAAAATGTATGTCAATTGTGCTCCATTTGTGCTCAATTGTGCCGATATTAGTTTCATTTGTGCTCCTCAGTTTTCAGAAATTTTCAAAAAAATCGAAGGGGGGGCTAACTTGACGATTGCCCCCCCCGCCAAAATTTGAATTTCTTTCCAAAACTCGGTGCCTTTGCAAAGCACTCCAATTGTGCTCAATTGTGCCGTATACCGTTTTCCCGTCAACCACTCAGTTTCGAAGTTGTACTTAAAAAAAAATCCGAAATTGACAAAAGTCTACTGTCGCCCCACGTTTATTATAATTTACATAGTATAATAAAATGTGTGTCAATTGAGCTCAATTTGCCGATATTAGTTTCATTTGTGCTCCTCAGTTATCAGAAATTTTTTAAAAAATCGAATGGGGTGCTAACTTGACGATTGCCCCTCCCCCGCCAAAATTTGAATTTCTTTCCAAAACTGGGTGCCTTTGCAAAGCACTCCAATTGTGCCGTATAGCGTTTTCCCGTCAACCACTCAGTTTCGAAGTTATACTTAAAAAAAAATTCGAAATTGACAAGTCTACTGTCACCCCACGTTTATTATAATTTACATAGTATAATAAAATGTGTGTCAATTGAGCTCAATTGTGCCAATATTAGTTTCATTTTTGCTCCTCAGTTTTCAGAAATTTTTAAAAAAATCGAAGGGAGGGCTAACTTGATGATTGCCCCCCCCCCGCAAAATCTTGAATTTCTTTCCAAAACTCGGTGCCTTTGCAAAGCACTCCAATTGTGCTCAATTGTGCCGTATAGCGTTTCCCGTCAACCACTCAGTTTCGAAGTTATACTTAAAAAAAAATCCGAAATTGACAAGTCTACTGTCGCCCCACGTTTAATAAAATTTACATAGTATAATAAAATATGTGTCAATTGTGCTCCATTTGTGCTCTTCTGTTTTCAGAGATTTTTAAAAAAATCGAAGGGTGGGCTAACTTGACGATTGCCCCCCCCCCCGTCAAATCTTGAATTTTTTTCCAAAACTCGGTGCCTTTGCAAAGCACTCCAATTGTGCTCAATCGTGCCGTATAGCGTTTCCCGTCAACCACTCAGTTTCGAAGTTATACTTAAAAAAAAATCCGAAATTGACAAGTCTACTGTCGCCCCACGTTTAATAAAATTTACATAGTATAATAAAATGTGTGTCAATTGTGCTCCATTTGTGCTCTTCTGTTTTCAGAGATTTTTAAAAAAATCGAGGGGGGGGCTAACTTGACGATTGCCCCCCCCCCGTCAAATCTTGAATTTTTTTCCAAAACTCGGTGCCTTTGCAAAGCACTCCAATTGTGCTCAATCGTGCCGTATAGCGTTTTTCCGTCAACCACTCAGTTTCGAAGTTATACTTAAAAAAAAATCCGAAATTGACAAAAGTCTACTGTCACCCCACGTTTATTATAATTTACATAGTATAATAAAATGTGTGTCAATTGAGCTCAATTGTGCCAATATTAGTTTCATTTTTGCTCCTCAGTTTTCAGAAATTTTTAAAAAAATCGAAGGGAGGGCTAACTTGATGATTGCCCCCCCCCGCAAAATCTTGAATTTCTTTCCAAAACTCGGTGCCTTTGCAAAGCACTCCAATTGTGCTCAATTGTGCCGTATAGCGTTTCCCGTCAACCACTCAGTTTCGAAGTTATACTTAAAAAAAAATCCGAAATTGACAAGTCTACTGTCGCCCCACGTTTAATAAAATTTACATAGTATAATAAAATATGTGTCAATTGTGCTCCAGAGATTTTTAAAAAAATCGAAGGGTGGGCTAACTTGACGATTGCCCCCCCCCCCCGTCAAATCTTGAATTTTTTTCCAAAACTCGGTGCCTTTGCAAAGCACTCCAATTGTGCTCAATCGTGCCGTATAGCGTTTCCCGTCAACCACTCAGTTTCGAAGTTATACTTAAAAAAAAATCCGAAATTGACAAGTCTACTGTCGCCCCACGTTTAATAAAATGTGTGTCAATTGTGCTCCATTTGTGCTCTTCTGTTTTCAGAGATTTTTAAAAAAATCGAGGGGGGGGGCTAACTTGACGATTGCCCCCCCCCCCCGTCAAATCTTGAATTTTTTTCCAAAACTCGGTGCCTTTGCAAAGCACTCCAATTGTGCTCAATCGTGCCGTATAGCGTTTTTCCGTCAACCACTCAGTTTCGAAGTTATACTTAAAAAAAATCCGAAATTGACAAAAGTCTACACGTTTATTAAAATTTACATAGTATAATAAAATGTGTCAATTGTGTTCCACCATTTGTGCTCAATTGTGCCGTTATTAGTTTCATTTGAGCTCATCTGTGTTCAGAGATTTTTAAAAAAATCGAAGGGGGGGGGCTAACTTGACGACTGCCCCCCCCCCCCGCCAAAATTTGAATTCCTTTCCAAAACTCGGTGCCTTTGCAAAGCACTCCAATTGTGTTCAATTGTGCCGTATAGCATTTTTCCGTCAACCACACAGTTTCGAAGTTATGCTTAAAAAAAATCCGAAATTGACAAAAGTCTACTGTCGCCCCACGTTTATTATAATTTACGTAGTATGAAATGTGTGTCAATTGTGCTCCATTTGTGCTCAATTGTGCCGTTATTAGTTTCATTTGAGCTCTTCTGTTTTCAGAGATTTTTACAAAAATCGAAGTGGGCTAACTTGACGATTGGCCCCCCGCCAAATTTTGAATTTCTTTCCAAAACTCGGTGCCTTTGCAAAGCACTCCAATTGTGCTCAATTGTGCCGTATAGCGCTTTTCCGTCAACCACTCAGTTTCGAAGTTAAACTTTAATCAATTGTGCCGTTATTAGTTTCATTTAAGCTATTCTGTTTTCAGAGATTTTTAAAAAAATCAAAGGGGGCTAACTTGACGATTGCCCCCCCTCCAAAATTTGAATTTCTTTCCAAAACTCGGTGCTTTCGAAAAGCACACCAATTGTGCCGTATAGTATTTGCCCACCAACCACGCAGTTTCGAAGTTATACCTAAAAATAATTTCGAAATTGACGAAAGTCTACTGTCGCCCTACATTTTTTATAATTGACATAGTATAAAATGTGTGTCAATTGTGCTCCATTTGTGCTCAATTGTGCTGTATAGCATTTTTCCGTCAAACACTCACTTTCGAAATTATACCCAAAAAATAAAATTTCCAAAATTCTCAAAAGTCCACTGTCGTTTGTTATAATTTATATAGTATAAGATGTATATCAATTGTGCTCAATTGTGCCGTTATTAGTTTCAGTTGTGCCCTTCTGTTTCCAGATATTTTTAAAAAAAACGAAACGGGGCTATCTTGACGATTGCCCCTCCTCCCCCAAAGTTGAAATTCGAAATTTTAGGACTGTTTAGATAAGATGACTGAAGCCCAATGAAATGAAATCCCAAGAGTTTCTTTTAATTAGATCAATAAAAAAATTGATTTTGTGGCAAAGCAACTAAATAATATGATATTGACAATTAGAAATGTTTACTGGTAACCTCACCTACATATAACAATACGTATAGGGCCTTCGTAATGTACCAAAAGTTTAAGAAAATAATAATCTTAATCACGTTCAACTACTATTATTTATTATACATATAACTATATACTTTACATATTAATTACTATGTTACTTGAGTTACTATGCTATTCTAAACTAAAACTGAACTTGAACTGCTTTTTATTTCATTTAGAGAATCTTATATATTGTAACCGAGAAATAGAATTTGTACTTTTTTAATGATTATTTACAAGTAAATATACTACGGAAAATTATACTGATAAATGGTTACAATAAAGAAAGATAATGAACTCTATGTTTACCATGATAATGTAGGAAAAATATGGAATATGTTAGTTGTTTCTAAAAAGTATTTAATACAGTAAATAATAACAATATGTTATAGTTCTATGCCTAATAGTGTAAGTAAGTATAATAGAAATAAAATAATAATTACAAATGAATAATAGGTAGGTACATTACACCTTCACTACAATTTTAATAGGTACTTTTCTCCCAGTCCAAATCGATGATTTTTTAAATTAAATCTAAATGACCAAATAAAAACCAATAACAGAATTTTGTGTAATACAATTTTCTTCTAAATTTATCAAAATTTTGGCCTACCGAAACTAATCGCAAAGAGTATTAGCAGGTCAGTTTCTGTATTCTCAACAATGATAGAATAAATCCAAGGTAGACTATAAAATAAACTTGAAAAATCTTACAAAAACTGAAAGGATTGAAAGCGTTCCTGTTAATTTCTCATATATAGTTATATCTACATATATAGTATATTTAATCTTTAGAATGTATGTAGATTGGGGTAATAAAGTGAATGTATTTTCGATTAAGCAGAAGGGAGACAGACTTTACCAATGTGTATATATCATTGGGGGAATTTCCGGCTGCGTAAATACATAAAAATGATGATTGTATGAAAAAGAGAAAACGATTGTAAGAAAACACAGAACTGTATAATTAATTGTTTAATTAAACGAACAAAGTATAAAATAAATCTCAATAACATCTCCACATTCGGAAACTAACATTACTTCTATATATGCATGGGCGTGTACGTTGCACATCTCACGTTCCCCGAATACCTGACTCCCTGGCCCTTTCCTTTCTTCACCAAAAATCCCTGTGTTACGTCATCCGCAAAATGGTTATCTTTGCGTTTTCTTTAATTGTCGACTTTCTTTTTCTCTCAACTTGAAAATTTTCTGAACCAATTAACAATTGCTATGCAATTTTCTGAATGCTGTGAAATCTGCTTAAACTATTGCCCTGCAATTTTCTTAAGCTATTGTTCTGTAACTTACGTATTACTCTGCTATTTACTAAAACTATTGCTCTGTAATTTATATATTACTCTGCAGTTTACTGGAGCCATTGCTCTGTAATTTACCTATTACTCTGCAATTTTGTGAAACCACTGCTCTGTAATTTACATATTACTTTACAGTTTACTATTGTCATCCTGTATTGTTATTCAATTTTGAGGTGGTCCGCTGCAATTACCGTACGTAAGCGTTTACCTCCTTCTCTTGGATACTTAACTTCATACCTGTCGTTAAGTAACTTCTTTATGATACGGAAAGGACCTTCATGTTTTGGGTGTAACTTTCGACTACTTCCTGGAGCTACCTCACTAGTTATTTTAACCATAACTAAATTTACTTCTGTATATCTGACAGCATCTCTCCTGTTTTTATCGTATTGTTCCTTTTGTCTCTTTTGATCAGCCGTTATATGTTCTGATATTTTTCCTCGTCATTTTTGTAAATTTTAGTTTGTGTATTTCATCCTGAATTTCATTTAAAACATATGCCCCTGCTGCTCGTTTAGTATTTGTACCAATCAAAAGCTTTCATGGAAGTTGCATCAATACCTTTATTAAAACATTTGTTGAGAACATTTTGTACTTGTTTGACGTAAATGTCCCAATCATACGCTTCTTTTCCTGCAGTTGTTGTGGCTAACGCAGAAATGATTGTTTTGTTGTATCTTTCCCACTAACTGTTTGCTCGAGATGACAATACTGCAATTAATATGTGCTTAATGCGGTAAGTTTGACAGAATATTCTGAAGGTCTGAGACGTGAATGGTGTACTCCAAACAAGTGTATTATGTCCATCAATAACTTTATAACAGTTTTTGCTTTTTGGTCCCACTTTGGCTCTATGATTGTGAATTTCGTATTTGGCTCTATGATTGTGAATTTCGTAAATCAATCTACTAATACGAGCAGGAACTTATTTTTCCGGTTGCTGGTTTCAAATAGATCAACATGATCAACATGTATTGTGTGAAATGGTACTGGCGTCTTTTCAATAGAATGCAGTTTGCATTGCATTTTACTAGTATTTTGCTTAATTTAAGCAAGCCTTGACATATTTATTTACAAATTTCTTCATTTTGGTAAACCAATATTGACTTTCCTTGGTATATTTTCTTCTTCGTTTAAATGTCCTGCACCATCATGACATAGTCGACATGTCTGCATTCGCGCTGACCTTGGAACTACCCATGCCTTTTTATGATTTTCTAATTCTCTATATAATTTGTTCTTGTAAATTTCATACTACTCACAATATTGTTTTGTATCTCTATTAGGTTTTGCATCTTTCAAAATCTTGAAAGAAAAGTAGTCACTTTTACAAGAGAAGTATCGGACAATAAATTCAAATACAGTGGTGTCCGATTATAATGAACCCGGTTATATTGAACTCTCGTTTATAATGAACCATTTCAGAAGACACGAAAAGATTGCTATTTAATTCAATGTATCTTTTTTCGCTTTTAATGAACCCGGATATATTGAACTTCCGGATATAGTAAACCATATTGCGCTTACTAAATCATAAAATTTACCGTTTATAATGAACTTTTGCCGAATGCTCAACCGGCCGTCCGGAATTTCTTATCGGTAATTCTCGCCGACCTGTCGCGAGACAGTCTACATCGTTTGCTAAATCAACTGAGCATAGTAGTGCATTTACCGGCATTATGGCAACAAGCGGTGTTAAGCAAAAGCGTAAAGCTTTTACATTACAAACTAAGTTTGAAATTATTAAAAAATTACAAGATGGGGCTTTGCAAAGTGATGTATGTAAAGAAATGAATTTAAATAAGTCGACAGTGTGTATGATATGGAAAGATAAAGAAAAATATTGAAGAGATATGAATGCCACACTTCTTCTACTAAAAAACTTAGAAAATCAGCTCACGAGGAAGTAGATAGAGGACTCTTGAAATGGTTTTCTCAGCAAAGGGGACAGAATGCAACAATAACTTGTGCTTTATTACAAACGAAGGCGGAAGATTTAGGAAGCATAGTGGAAAACAAAGATTTCAAGTGCAGCCGTAGTTGGATTGAAAGATTCAAAAAACGCCATAACATCAACAGCAGAAAAATTGTAGGTGAAGCAGCGGGAGTTAATATGGAATTGGTAGATGACTGGTTGAAAAATAAATGGCCCATTATACGCCAAAATTACGAAGACCATAATATTTTCAATGCAGATGAAACTGGTCTATTTTATAAACTAACACCTAACCGTACATTAAGATTCAAAGGCGAGAGATGCGTTGGGGGAAAATTATCTAAAGAAAGAATAACCGTTTTGGTTGCAGCAAATTTTACAGGCACCGAAAAAAGGAGATTGTTGATTATTGGAAAATCCCAGAATCCACGCTGTTTTAGAAACAATCGACTGCCTGTAAAATACTATGCTAATCAAAGAGCATGGATGACATCCGATATTTTTACTAAAGAATTACGCGACTGGGACGATGAATTAAGGGAAAAAATCGTAAAATTATATTACTGGTAGAAAATTGTCCAGCGCACCCTGACATTAAAAACTTCATTACATTGGTAATTATGTCACCTAACACTAGCTCCAAATTACAGCCTATGGACCAGGGTGTAATTCACAGTCTGAAAAGTAATTATCGACGGATTCTGCTTGCGAAAATTATGATTATGGATGACAATAATGAAAACGACAAACGGATCAGCCTTCTCGATGCTGTAAACTTCATTCATATGGCGTGGCAAAATGTGTCACAGAAAACAATAGAAAATTGTTTTCGCCATGCAGGATTTCAGAAACAAAATGACGAATTTTATGACGATGATGATGACCTCCCGTTAAGTGAGTGGCTCAAAAAAACAACTGAAGTTGAGATTTCTCAAGATGATGCTGGTGTTGTGCCTTTAACTGAAGAAGTAGACATTAACTTTGAAGAAGACGTATGTGTTGATTCCAATGTTTTATGTAGACAAGTTTTGTCCGATAGTTGTATTATTGATTCTATTAGTACCGATGTGGTCGAGGATGACTGCGAGGATGAAGATAGTGCTAATGATGATGTATCACCACCTCAAATGCCAGTTTCAAAAAGTGTGGAAGCCATCAGTGTTACACGTCATTTTTTGCAATCGCACGGTGCTCCAAATTTTGAACAGTTTCGCCGCAGTTGAACTATATGTAAGTAACACTTATTTGAATGCATCATACAAACAGTCTAAAATTAGTGCCTATTTCAACCAGATGTAATACAGAATATGTACATAGAATGTGTACCTATATGTAAGTACAGCATGTTTCTGTTTAGTAATGTATCTGATCACATTTCTTGTTTATTTTTTCTCAATAAACTCGATATATCTTTTTTCACTATGTATGAACTTTGTTTTTGTTTTCTAATTTTTTGTTGGACATAAAGAACTTCGGTTATAATGAACCATTTAAGGTGGCCAGAAGGGGTTCATTATAACCGGACACCACTGTAGATACTTTAGAGGAATTGTGTTTTAGGTATAACTTCGAAACTGAGTGGTTGATGGAAAAACGCTATACGGCACAATTGAGCACAATTCGAGTGCTTTACAAAGGCACCGAGTTTTGGAAAGAAATTCAAAATTTGGCGGGGGGGGGGGCAATCATCAAGTTAGCCCTCATTCGATTTTTTTAAAAATCTCTCAAAACAGAAGAGCTCATATGAAACTAATAACGGCACAATTGAGCACAAATGGAGCACAATTGACACACATTTTATTATACTATGTAAATTATAATAAACGTGGGGCGACAGTAGACTTTTGTCAATTTCGGATTTTTTTTAAGTATTACTTCGAAACTGAGTGGTTGACGGGAAAACGCTATACGGCACAATTGAGCACAATTGGAGTGCTTTGCAAAGGCACCGAGTTTTTGAAAGAAATTCAAATTTTGGCGGGGGGGGGGGGCAATCGTCAAGTTAGGCCCCCCTTCGATTTTTTTTAAAAAATTCTGAAAACTGAGGAGCACAAATGAAACTAATATCGGCACAATGGAGCACAATTGACATCCATTTTATAGTATATAAATTGTAACTTGGGGGGCCAACTTGACATAGGTTGATTTAACACTATCCTTTGTATAAGACCATTATAACAAAATGGTGTACAAAAGCTAAGTGTACTTTCAAAATTATAAATATACATTTTCATAGGGACAACAATAATAGATTCTCAATTTCATTTTGTATGTTTGAAGTTGTTACCGACACGATAAACTGGTTGCGGCAAATGGCAGTGTTAAGTTAGGACTAGTTCGTTAGTCATATTTCATCTTCACTCGTCTGGTACTTGTTACTTGCATTAAAACGCCGATTCAGAGTTCTAAGTAGTAATAGGACAACTCATGTGATAAAGAACCGGATAGGCGACTTTTCAATACAAGTGACGAGTACCAGGTGACGGATGATAAAGTACGACTATAGCCATTCCCAACTTGAATTTCTGGTTTGCGGCAGCTAGGTTGTCGTGTCCGTAAACCATCACCGGTCACTCGTTACTCGCATTCAAAAATCGAATTACACCGATTATTTGAATAATCGGATACACGGATTTTTCCTCTAGTTCTCCCATTACTAATAATTATACCCGGTATTAGAAAATAAGATAGAAATGTATTCTCAGATTGGGTAGGAACCAAACACTTAGTACTTAATTGTACTGGCTTTATAAGAGATGTCGTTAAAACGTCTGATTTATTTACGGTAGGTAGACTGACAGTTAATCTAAGGTCAGGCGATTAAAATACACGGTTAACTATCATTGTTTAAGTTTAATTATTGATTATCTCTAAGCGACGTTTTTCAATGCGAATAAATACACCGGTTATCAACAGGTTTAAGAGGAGCGTTTACCGTTTACCTATCGAAAACTAAGGCATCGCCGTTTCGAGTTTTTTGAATTTAAATTTTTGAAGATAAAAAACATTAAATAGTAAACAATGTCACACACATTTCACACGTGGTTTTAAGTTATTACGTCGTCTATCCCCACTTTACGGTATCTCTACCGGTCCTAGTGAAAACGAAAATCTATGGGAATCGGTCGGCTATTCCAGACTTAAGTCAGAGTGACAGTTTGTAATTAAAAAAAAATGTCATGTATACCTATAATATTCGAGTGTTTAATAATATAAGTTATGGGCAAGCGAAAATTGGCTTATTACAAAACATCAACAGTTCCGTAAGTACTCATTCTTTATACATTATGTTTCCCATCTATAGTATTCCTTTATCTATGACAGAATCTGTGAATAAAACCGAAGCGCTGTAACAGAACAGAATATCGTCCTCCTCCACCTACTCACACCCCCTTGCGTCTACCCGTCCCGCGAGTAATATAAGTTGCATAAGGTTCTATTTGTTAGTAAACGCCCCTCCTAAGGATTTATTGTAAAAATTTGGTAACATATTTGCTAGTGC
This sequence comes from Amphimallon solstitiale, assembly GCA_963170755.1. Lineage (NCBI taxonomy): Eukaryota > Metazoa > Arthropoda > Insecta > Coleoptera > Scarabaeidae > Amphimallon > Amphimallon solstitiale. The sequence continues at coordinate 117,272,779 of OY720682.1, read as the reverse complement.
ATTTGATCTAAATTAGTATATTTGGTTCTAATAATATTGATTTCTATATCCAACTGGCTGAACAGGATTCAGTAATCACACCAAAGTCGTATGCACACAGGCACATAAAATCATTTAAAAATCAATGTCTGTAAAATAGGTATCGCCGTAGTATTTGACATAAGAAATTGTGCACATTCAAATGAAAACATATTAAATGCAACCAAAACAGATTTAACAGAAACAGAAACGTAAAAGTAAATAAACACCTGGGATCTGTGATACTATTAAAGTTGACCTAATCGCTTAAGGGTGGGCTTTCCCTAAGAAAAATTCTCGAACGGCGAATGTCGGGTTGTCTGAAATATATTGAATATATTTACGGAGTTTAATATGCCTGTACCTTTTACACGATCGTCGTATACCTGGACCAGCAACATGAAGCGATGCCTGGTCAACTGGAAAGCAAATAAATTTGGGATATTTGTCTCCTGCATTTATTGCATGAAAATATTGGTGCATCTCTTTTGTTCGAAATTTGTTTTTGCTATTTCTGAATATTCTTTTGGCTTTAGTTTTATTAAGACTCCAGTTTTATGTAATTTGTAATTATTTTAATGATATTTGCCGGAATTAATTAGATTATTCTGCAATAAATATATAGTTTTATTACTATTATTTATGATTATTAATTATTTAAGTTGTACTTCTTATTATTTCTCACCATGATTTGTATTTACTTTACATGTTGAGGCTTTGTAATAATATGTGTATGTTTTAGAGAAAAATAAACCGTTTCACGTAGTTTTCTAAGAACGATGCTATCACCGTCCCCTAATAATCTACCATAAATTACACCGTGCATTTCACGAGAAACCTTCCGCAATAATTGTCGACTCCATGACTGTTGACGACGAAGACTAATTTTTGTAGCATACGTGATCTTTAGATTTACCAAATTTTGCACAAATTAAACAAAATTTGGTTTTTACGCCTAAATACAATTTTTTTTTTCGTTCGCCATCCAACAATTGCTGCCACTCCTGATAAATCGCTGTAATTAAACTTGTAAGCTCGTTTGGCCCATGGCTCTTTTACTTACTCACATATACAAAAAAAAATCTAAAAACTGTCCTGGAGTCAAAATATAGAGTATAAATAAAATAAAATCATGAAAGCACAACAAATTCAGATATTTAAATAAATGCTTTTACCATCTAGAAAACTGAAAATTGTGTAACTTCCTGCCACTTAGTTTGAAGAGTCCGGCAAACTTCTAAGTTCGTATCTTACAAAGACATAAAGTTGTTTTTGTCAGATTTTAGTTTTCTACAAACATTGTTCATATTATTAAAAAGCTTCAACATGTAAGGTTAAAAATAATAATAAGTCGTGCAACTTTATAATTAATAATAATAATAATGTATATTTATTGCGAAGAAAACTGCATTTCTGAAATTCCACAAAGCCGGAACCTTGTCCTTGAAAAATAAAATGCATTTTGAAAGTGAGAAGAATATTAACGAACAGAAAAAAATTTCAAACAATGTAGACGCATCAATGTTATCACAATTTGCTTGTATATACCAACCGCATGTAGTTTATTTTACAAATATGTTTAATGTATACTTATTATTATAATAATAATAACAACATATATTTATTCCAGACGAGAAATTAATATCTAATACATTCTCCCAAATATAATTAAATTAATTACAAAATAAAGGTGATATATGAATGAAACACCTAAGGTAATAAAAAAAGTTGAAGATCTCTCTGTTTATATGATGTTCGGCTTAATACAGTCGACCAGGTATACTTTTTTTTACTGGTCTTAGACATTACAAAACTGTGAGTAAGACGTTGAATTGTGTGTTGCCTATTTGCCATTTATCAGTGCGGACTTTGTGATCATTCTCATTGGTTTCAAAGTAATTTTTTGGAGATCAGGGTTATTTTGAAAGTAAAGTAAATACATTGTCGTGTTCAGAATAAAAATATCTAGGTACTCACGATTCAAAAAAGTACTTTTTAAGAACAGTAAGCTTTATATCGCTATAAAACGAAAAAAATTCAAAGTGCTGTATTTTAACTATTTTTTAATATAATTGCAAATTTTAATCGTGAGTCACTAGAACAAATATTGGTTATTTTTTACGTTGAAATTGACCATTTTGTGGCATACGCCGATCAAGTAAAACCCCCCCTTAATGTAAACGATCTTTGTCGCTGACTGTTTTTATGCATGGGATGCCTTGATCACGTTGTGATCACGCACTTTTATTACTGAATCTCTTCAGCGATTCTAGTATATATTTGAATTTGCTCTTTGTGTTTTTTGCCCTTATTTTTAAGATTATATTATGTATAATTAGAAATTTTATTTTAGTAAATAAACTGTAGGCATTTATTCTGTGAATATAGCATCTGAGAATTTCTGTGTACCCAGCACTCATTCAAAATTTCTAATATAAAATAAATAAAGTACACCAATCTTGAGTGATACTGAAACAAATGCATTGATTACTTAGGTACGGCTATTGAGAAATACAAAAAGATTGTGAAAATAGAAAAACTAATGCAATATATTTATATGAAATTAATAGTTACCAAAAAATATGTGAAATATATGACATGTAACTATTATGAAAGCAGGAATTATAATGATTGTAACTTTATAATGGTATAAATTTCTGAGAAATGAATAAACCCAGATACTTTTACTGAAAAATCGTATACCAGCTGTTTATTAAAACCAATGCGTTCGAATTCATTTTATGCCCAAATTTAATCAAGAAGGCTTATTGCGAAAACCTTGTTCCCAATTGGTTTACACGATTTCAATTTAAAAAATGTTATGTTCTGAAGGAATCGGAGTGAGCTTCACCGTGCCAGTAATAATTATTAGTGAAGAACTTAACTGCACGTCAAGCATGTACATTATTCATCCAAATTGAATCCAAACCCAGTTCAGCCAAAAGTACTTAAAATGTCTGCACAAGCTCTCAACGTGAACTTGCCAGCTTCTGTAGAATTTCTTCGATGTTTTCAATTTCATTTTTAATTTTTTGTTATAGTTTAATATGTTAATGAGATATCTAGAGTGAGTCCAAAATATCGTTGACTAAAATGATGTTGAATAAAGTGCTGTTAAATGCAATTTCAAAGAGGAAAAGAGCAACGCCAGCATAAATGACCACAGAATATTTAGCATCTTCACAAATTGAGATAAAGTCCCAGAATTAAAAAAAATTTCAGAACTCGATCGTCCTCATCAAAAAAGATAATGGTTATCAATTGATTATATTTCTGTGGTAAGTTAAAAGTTACACCCATTCAATAATATGTTATTTTTATTTTTAATTATATTTTCATTTCATATATAGAAGACGCAATACAATACTCATCACACATTGAAAACATTTTTCCAAAAATATACTGGTCGAAATGTTCTTGATGAATCACCTTACGCAAATATCATGTTTCTAAGTGCTTCACGAAAGTAGTAGAATGAATTAGAAGACATCTTTCAAATCAGTACCTATGGATAGGTGCCGACAAAACTGTCGATATATTAGGACGTGTGTGGTAAATGTTGCACCTGGTCTACTACATCCAACTATTCCATATAACAGTTGCTAAAACGAGAATTGACGAGAATTTGCACAAAATGCTTCATTCGGACGACAGGTGCAAGGAAAAAATACTTTTATTTGTTAGTGGTAGTGCCGCATATATGTTAAAACAGGCAGACTATTAAAGGAAACATATCCTTATATGCTGCATATTACTTGTGTAGGACATACTCTCCACAGAATCTGTGAATATATCAGAGACACCTATCCGGAAGTTGATAAGACTTGTATCCGCTTTTGGAAAAGTTTTCAGAAAAGCACCATTGAGAGTAGCTCTTTACAGTGAAAAACTTCCATCTTTGTCTAGATGGGGAACATGGTTGGCAACTACTAGTGTTTTTATGCAGAGAATTTCCATAATTTACTTGCTTAAATGACGATGCTCGAAGTATTCCAAATTTAAAAAATCTGTTGTTATTCCTTCAGGAACACATTGGAAATTTGCCTAAACTAATCACATATTTTGAAAATCGAAATCTCAAATTAAAACATGGATTAACCACATTAGATGTGGTTATTAATAATTTCAAAAGTATTCCAAGTGAGTTCGGATGTGGCCTTCGGCAAAAGTTAGACGCAGTTTTTAATAGAACACCAGATTTAATAACATTGCGGCAATTGCCTATGGGGACAATGACACTGCTAAATACGCTGAAATAAAAGAATATTTACAGTATGCACCTATAACCAGTTGCGATGTAGAAAGGACGTTTTCTATCTACAAGGATATACTTCATTCAAAGAGAACAAATCTTACAGAAGAGAACCTTGATAAAGTATTGCTAGTAAATATTAATACTTCTTTACTCGATTTGAACTACAACATGAACAAATAATAACGTATTTTGTATTTTATAGATGACTCACTTGTTATCCAAGTATATAAGTAAAATTAAAACTCTTTAAAAATAGAAAACTTCAATAGTGCGCCCATGGGCGATGAGTCATCAACCGCTCGTGTCCGGTCTGTAATTATTATTATTACATTAGGAAGAACTTGTGTGTGTTACTAACATGTCGTTTATGTGTCAGGCTGTAGTAACTTCAAAGATTTAAGTAGGAATTGTAGTAATAAGATCTTAAAAGCACTGCATGTTTAAGAGCACGATTAATTTTGCACCAATTATGGTTAGAAGTGTTGGGAAAAAATGTTGAAACGTGTACCTGGTCCAAAAATAGTGTTATTTGTTCCAAACTTATAATGCAGTTTAATATTGTCCACAGCAGCCAAATCATCGCAAGTCTAGCTGTCAATAGTGAAAGAAAGTCTTCTGGAGGAAAGCATTATAGACTAGCAGTTCAACTATTCAGAATTATTTGGAAGGTGAAACTAGTCCAGTTGCAGTACGGCCGTTGAACAGAAAATTAAAGTACTCTAATTTGCTTCTTAAGGGAATTTCAAAATGCATGTTTTGTAAGTTACGAATGGTGATATTGTTATGGTTACCATGTGTGATAGTGTTTTGAGCATCTTTGCAAAATAGTTATGTGATATATAATGTATACCCAGCATTGACATAATCATAATAGACGGAGTTTTGCAATCTAAATAGAACCTTGGTTGTTTTTTGAGGGGTGTATAAAGGACATTATACGAAAATATGTCAGGTAAACACATCCATAAATAGAGAAGATATAAACTTACTGTATCGCGGATTTATGCTTTTCCAAATCCAGAACCCATTGGGATAATACCTTAATACGCTCATCTAACGAAAGCTTACTCCATGTTGCTTGAGCTTTTTGAGCCAAAGTAATTGCATCAGAAACATATTTTGGAGGCGAGTTAATGAGTTGCTCTTGTGTTCCTACTAAATTCTGATCTTCATGTTCATAAAAACCTAAATAGTAAACAAAAAAATGTAATGAGCACACAGTTAATTTCAAAATAATATGTTTAGTTTTCTCTTCATTGAGTTGTTATGTGGTAAATGGCTTGATACATCACTGTCTTTTTAATTATTCCCTTCATATTTAAGCATTTTCAAATGAAACTCGTTTTTTATAGTCTTGAACAATCTACTTTTATGTAGTAGTAGTACTCATATAATTAATGTATTATACCTTGTCTCAGAATGAGTGATTGAAATATTGCACCTAAATGGTTCTTATTTTTAAGAAAAATTATTGGTTCTTGCGTAAAAACATTTAATATGAAAAAAATAAGTACGTGATATCCGCCATATTATATAACATAACGTATGAACATGCTCATAAATTTGCTTTGGAATATTATATTTTAACATGTTATTAAATCGAATCTGTACGTTTAAATACGTCACGAACGTTAGTGATCAGACAGGTCTTAGCAAACCGTTAAATTCACCAACAGCGTCAACGATTAGTACACGTAAGACGACGAAAAACAGTTTTAATTATGTACAAAATGTTAATGAAATAAACTTCAAAAATTGAACAATAGCAATTATCATGACATCTCCAAAACACTAAGCACGATAAAGATATTACTTCAATGCCAATATATTATAAAGAATAATTTAGTATAGGCTAGCAAAATCAACTGCATATTGCATAATTAAAGAATAGGAACAGGTGAACTAAGATCTCTTAATGAAAGAGTGGGCAGGCACTTGAAACTACACGAGAACTTTATGAATATAAAAATACTAATCAGTAGGTGTACGGTTTCTTTTTTAAAGATGAACCTCTCCTAATGTATAACAGCAGCTAATGATCATAATGAAATGAATGTTCCATGTTTATTTTTAAAAAATGATTACCTAAATTGACAGAAAATGCTGTAATAGTCATAGACAAGCATTATTTCATTCACGTAGAGTGGAAAGGCTACTTGCTTAGAAAAAAAGGAGGTAGGATAGATATTGTAGAACCATTTGTTATTTGTGTTGAAAATAGTGATAGTGGAAATGCCTTATTATTCTCAGTGAATCGGACAAATTTTTTCAACGAATGTTTGTATATTTATAATAGATGTTATTGTATGTTACAATTACACCTGATATAAATATCAATAACTTACGATGTGTGCACACATTGCTTTCATATTGAAGAAAAGTCATTAAATATGTATATGTTCGAGTTTACCAAAATAAGTTACATCAAATATTGCATTCTACCATAAATTTGAGTAGATTTTACATATTAGTCTGGAACTACGAGGAAAGAATAGAACAGTAGAGATAATAAACTAGTGGGGGAATAGGTATTATTTAGACGGAGTTATCACTTTAAGGCAAGTCGTTATGGCAATATTGACAAATCATAGTTTATAAAATGAGTATTTTGAATAACTTATCATATATCTGACACTAAATCTGACATGTAACATACATATTCTATGCATTGAGGCGGCCATATTGAGTTACCACATTTGGACAAATATTATTATTAAGGAGACTCTCTCCTGTTCTATTCTTTACTCGTAGGTCTGGAAAGTCACATTTATACAATCATTTTATTAATATAAATTTCTTTACACGTATTAGGATAATCAAACTTAAAATTGTTAACAAATTACTACATTCTTGAAAGTTTGCATGTCATTACAAATTGTTTACTACATTTTTAAGCTAGGAGATCCAGGTTTTGATGGTATACACTCCGCAAAAAAAAATTATAGAATCACCATATTTATAAAAAGTAAATTGTTTGTTTGTTTTGGTTTTATGACATTGTCATTCACTGAATTCAAGTTATTTTTTTTTCTAATTTCGTGAGCTTTAAGTGCTTTACATCTTCTCATTTCATTCAAAAATTGGTAAGTTTGAAACTATATACAGTTTTTTCTTTTAACATTTATCACGTATTTTCATGCAGAACCTTCTTGCCTGGTTTGGTGAAGATGAAGGACGGTCCCCCCAATGCGCAATGTACGTAATTTGAGTCATGTAGAAATTGTCCAAGCCATTATGTTAATTAACAATGGTAGGAGTCAAAGATACGGTGCTAGGGTGCTAGGTGTCCGACAATTGACAATTTCGAATATGGTGCGCAGGTATAGAGAAACTGGAGAATATAACAGCAGACCAGGACAAGGTAAGAAACGGCCAACTACGGTCATAGACGATCGCTTTTTACGACTTGCAGCCTTACGAATAAGGCATTACACAGCAAGACAGATAAAAAACGAGCTGTTTACCGTTCGAAATGTAAATGGTACATCTCATATGGTAAGAAGCCGACTTAAAGAACAAGGCATACGTACAAGATTACCGGTCAAAAGGCCCATACTCACTAGACAGCACCGAGTTCACAGATTACAATTTGCGAAAGATCATCAAAATTGGACCAATGAAGAGTGGGCTAACATTCTGTTCACAGACGAGTCCAGGTCTGCCAGTATATGGAGGAGATGGTGAGCGCTTCAGTCAGTCAGGAAAACAACAAATTTCGGAGGTGGTTCGATTATGATATGGGGAGGTGTATCGTGCGACGCTAAGACAGAGTTGGAGGTTTGTCATAATGGCTCTGTGACCGTAGATAGGTACATTAGGATTATCTTAAAGCCACTCGTGGTTCTATTTGCACTTTACATAGACCCGAACTTCCGTTTAATGCATGATAACGCTCGCCCCCCACATCGCCAACATTGTACAAAATTACCTAAATGAAGTTAGCATACGTTATGGAGTGACCAGCTAGAAGCCCAGTCATGAATCAAATAGAGCATCTCTAGGACCACACTGGGTGGGCATTACGAAACAGACAAGTTCCACCTGCAACGCTAGAAGCAGCGGTCACTGAAGAATGGGACCAGGTGGGTCAAGACTACATCAGAGGTCTTATTGAGACTTTGCCTAGGTGGATGAAATACTCAGTATTAGTTCGACTTTCCATTAATTAAATTCTTTACGTTGGTGTTACTTTTTCAATTGTTATGTTTATCAAGTTGCGGTGTTTGGCTTTTCCTTTGCATTTTGTTTAATTTTTAATATGTTTATATACTACTTAGTTAAAGAACATAAAATTTTGAAAAAATAAAAAATTTCAAAAATAAATGGGCGATTCCATAATTTTTTTGCGGAGTGTATTTGAAACTCCGTATTCTGAGACGGGGTATAGACCAAGAAATTATAAAATAGCAATCAATTTTTACTGGTACATTAATCACCTTGTGAACCTCCTATATATCCTGCACCATCGAGTTTATATGTAGTGAATGGAATGCTCGCTTTTATGATGCCGTGTGAATTTACCCACACAGTGCCGACATTCAATTGTTTCACTACTTCATTCAAAATACTAACTTCCTCGCACCATACAGAAGCTGCAAAACCTTGCCTGCTATTATTTGCAAGAGCAACTGCTTCTTTCGGTGTTCTAAAAGCCAGAACAGTAGCAGATGGTGAGTGTAGGTCTTCATTGATTACATTATTATTATATACTTTTGTTCCCACAAACAATGTAGGCTGAAATTCGGTATTTTCAGCATCAAGTTGATATACATCAATCCCTTGTATACGAGCATCAACAATCATTTTTTTTAATTTCTCAATTTCACTATGTCTCGGGTATGATATATCTGCTAATTTATCGTTGCCTTTACCAACACGTATGCTTTTCATTCTCAGTTTTAATTTCGACAGAAATTCATAATAAACATTTTCTTGTACCAAGATTGTATCCACAGCCCACGGCATCTAAAACAAAAACAATATATATACCTATATTTATATATTCAAAAAAAAATTAATTACTGAAATAGTCCCAACCATATTGCATGTGCTCTATCTTAAGAATGCGTCATTTTTATTCGCAATTAAGAGAGATGGACAATGTGACCTAGTCTGTTCTGCGCATTGATCTCATAATAGGTACCTACTTCGTTAATGGATGCAGTCATGGAACAAGTACAATATATAAGGTATGCTCTGGCGCAGCTTGTTTATGACGTAATCGCGCACTCCTATAGGTGGATTTACACGGGCGCGTGATGACGTGACGCGTTTTCCGGCAATAACCAATCACAATGCTGAAAATTTTGAAATAGAAATCTCGCAGTTGGTGGGGGAAAAATAGAAGAGGGTTCGATTTTTCTGCGTTTGCAATATGTGCTTCTCTTTTTAGTATAGTAATCCATCTTCTTCTAATATTTACGCGGTAGTTCGAGGATTTTTAAAACTTAACATGTGTTTACCAAATGCCTAAAACAGGTAGCGGTGCTTAATAATAGTTATTTACGAACCAAGTGCGGGAAAACATATTTCGCGAATGAGTGGCCATTTTTAAAGCGCGAGCAGAAAGGCGAGCGCTTTATGGACACGAATTCGCGAAATGTTTCACGGACGAAGTTTGTATAATATTTTTTGTACGAATACTTAAATACTACTGTTAAATACGTTATCATTCATGACACACAACTAATTTGTTCATATTAATTCAAAAATTTTGAATAATTAATGCTGTCAGCCGTTACTTTGTGATAATCCATATTAAAACAATAAAAACACATTTACTTTGTTGTATCACTATATTAAACAAATTAATTTTCCCTATAATTAACTAATAACTGCTATAATGTATTGTGTATTATCCCATTTATTTCCCCTCTACTTCATAATTACTGCCTTACAGTAAGTTTAACATAGTTTTGTGTCTCATTCAACACTGTGTTCGTTAATGGCCATGTTGGTCGATACCGCGGTCACACCATTTGTTTAATATAGTGATACAACAACGTAAATGTGTTTTTATTGTTTCAAAAATTTTGAGTTGGCAGTACTTATTATTTGAATTGACATTTAATTTTTACTTCCCGCACCCATATGATTGCGTAAAACTGTATGTTATGTGATATGAGTATGAGTACAAAAAACAAATTCTATAACACTTGGTCATTCCTTTATGAAGAGAAATACAAAAAAAAGAAAATGTATAAAAACAGTAATGTGTCATTTTATAATAATATACTTCTTCTATACTATGAAAGTGCATTCTTTTATTGTAGAAAATATGTAAACCAAAAGTAATTATTTTACGTAGGTATAACATCAGTAAAACAAATAATTCTCATTCAGCAGGTAAACTAAAAACAATAATGTAACTTATGGCATACTTAATATTAATTTAACACTCTTTTATATAGAAAGTTTGTTTTTATATTTATATTATATGTATATCCATACAATTATTTGTATATATTGACAAGCATAAAAATAAATGATGCAGACAATAATCAGATTAGATTATAAATTATTTACTATCTTCATAACATTTTTGTTCGTTTTTTGGATTTGGTTATATTTCGCTGTTTCATTAATAAATAATATAACTAGAATACATTATTCCAAATTTGTATGAAAAATTTGTGTGTAAAAATTGCCAGCTGACAGTAAATTACACTAATGAAATGCAAAATACCATAAAAATTGTAACATAATATAACTATGAGCTACGTAAACTTAATCTGCATTATTAGTTGCCTTTGTCCACTGCCATTCAACAGCACATTCGTTGACAAAATATGCTTTTAAGGTGTGTCTATTACCCCCTACATTATGTACATTTTCCAAAGCACCTCTTTCTTTATTTCTCCAGCTATCAGCGATCAAATTGCCTTGTTCCTCACGGTCGACTAGATGGGGGAACAATATGATCTTTGGTCTGCTGGAAGTTTATCTTCAAGTCGCTTTAACCAGTTATGCAAACATACTGTAGCTTTAACGATATTTTCATTTGAGTTCATACTAGCATTTAATGGTCTTCTACAAATACGCCATGCTGATGATAATATACCAAATGCATTCTCAATCACTCTTCTTGCCCGTGACAAACGATAGTTAAATATCTCTTTTGGCAACTCAATGGCACCTCTTCCAGGATATGGCCTCATCATATATTGAATCAATTGAAGTGCCTCATCCCCTACTAATACAAAAGGCGACATCATACTTGAATTTGGCAGTTTACATGGCTTCGGTATTAATAATGACTTGTTTTCTAACACTTGACCTAATGCACAATTTTTAAACACACCTCCGTCACTTTTTCTTCCTTGCACACCTATACCCACAAAAGTAAAACAATATTTTGCATCACTACAAGCCATCAAAACAATGCTATGATTGTTTTTGTAATTATACAAATTTGAGCCACTATGTGGTGGTGTCTAAAAATACATCATTGTTCTTACACATTTTAACCTTCATATATGACTGTTTACTTGTATAGTTACATGTTTTCCATCTATAGCACCAAAGCAATTAAGAAAATTCCGATCATACCATAATGTTTCTGCAATGTCTAAAAACATTACCTCTGAAAGCTCTGGAAAAGCAACATTCTGTAATATATCCCATATTGCTTTGGTTGTTATTGAAATAATTTCAGAAATCGTAGCAGCTGACACACGATAAGCATAAGCATAATGAAGTGATACCACGCTATCACCAGAAGCTAAATACCTAAAACAAAACCGCGTAAGTTGCACTTCCAAAGCTTGATTTATAAACTTGACGTTGCCGTTGTCGTTACAGTTGATGCTAGCAGTTGCCGTTCGTTCTGTTGATTTCTTTCGGAAATAGCATTTATAAACTTTCCATTCGTTCAAACTGCGAATGGAAACGTCAGCTACGTAGACTAGTACAGAGTGTGCATACTTACCGATCAAGTGCATGTTATCTGCCGTTTGATTGGCTAACCGTTTGACGTCAGCAAACGGCAACGACAAAACATAAAAGTTGGTTATGTACCAACGGACTCCAACGTCAAGCGAACGACAGCTCAACGTCCAACTGCAACGGCAACGAAGTTAATAAATGGTTCTGTAGCTTTCCACGTATTCAACTTTAAGGGAACGTCAACTGCAACGGCAACGTCAAGTTTATAAATCAAGCTTTAAAGACAAAAACATTTTATACCGTAATATCAATGCTAATTTTGTTGTTGGTGAAATTGGCTCTCTAGATACATGTAATTTATTTATTTTAGGGCCAACCATACCAAGTAGTATATCAAACAGATCACTGGACATACGAAAATAATTGTGAAATTTGTCTTTATCTGTTAACCGCATTTCTTCAATTAAATTAAGTCCATATCCTTGGTTAAGTCGATTTTGCAAAAACGGTCTAACCCACCAACGACGTGCAGCCCGCTGTTTCATGTTTTTCTGTATTATATTTGCGATAGAAATATAATTGCGCTAACAAAATCCATTCTTCGTTATTCATGTTCAGAAACTTTCGGTTTATAAATTTTTGTAATGAGGTTCAATGTGATGTTTAAACAACACTTCACCGTTTTCGCGCTATAACTACGCGCCTGCGTTTAAAAAAAAAACGCTTCAATTTGAAAGCCAGCCAAGAATTTTCCCGTGAAAGTGTGACGTCACTTACAAAAACGCGTAACGTCATCCCTCTTCACGCACCCGTGTAAATCCACCTTATGTCACACAATTGATATTAACCACTAACATACGATGGCGGATGGCACAAGAGAACCGCTTGTGTTTTATGACGTATGTGTAGCGCGAAATATATGAAATTGAGTCTAAATTACAGCATACCTTATATACTTGTACCGCGCGATCATTTAAATTCTAAATTAGAGCAGGCTGTGAAATTTAAATTAAGTTGGTATATAAGTACTAATTTACAATTTGAATTGTCAAAGTGACGTTTCCCAATGTTAATTAATCAATAATTGACATTCTGGACAACCTAATAAAAAAAATCCCGCCTGCTATAATTTAGAATTTAAATGATCGCGTGGTACCATGGATGGAGTCTAGACAGAGAGATAGTTGTGACAACATGAAAGAAATATAGATTTACGTTTGTCAAAACCATCAAAACATAACGCGTGAAAAGTTTTGTTCGATTATATAAATATTTTATGTGTTTTTAGTGTACAGGATATTTTTTAATTACTTTTTACGATTAAGCTTTTTTTAAAATATTTCTGTATATAAATACAAACAGCTCTTGTTCGTGTATAATTTGTTTGTTCAAACTTTGGACCAATTATAATATATTGCAGTTGATGAAACCGTTATTAAGAAGATGGATTTTTATCCCACAAACACCACGAAGTTGGTTGGACACTTTCTTATTGCTTATTTTTTTTAATGTGTTTTCTTTTATATCCTTTAACTACCAAGTAAATAAATTATGCAATTATTTTTCATACAATATCAATTTACTATAAATTATGCCAGAACCACAACGCGTATGTATTTACAGTACACTGACCGAGTGCTGACCGCTGGGAGGAGTCCTCGCTGCGCGACTTATAGGTCAGTGTGAGACAGAAAAAGATTCGGAAAAAAGAAATGATAAAATTTTTTCATCATCGCATACATTAGCCGGACGAAGGAGTAAATGCAGATAAGAAATTGTAATATACTGAAAAGAGATACATATATAGGAAACATATTGCACTTCGATGTGTAACACAAGACTATTTTTCCAGACTGCTCATGCTTATCCTAATATTATAAGAATTCACTGCGCATCTTGTGGGTGGGACATCTCACCGGTCAGCTCTCAATCTGTGAGCCGTACATGTAGGTATATTACTCGTATTAAATATTTCATTATTTAAATTTACGAAATGAATTTTTTTTAGATCATTTAAATGAGAAATAAAAATAATAAACCGTCACTTCCTTATTTTAAGAATTTTATAAAAAAAATAAAATAATTATGGTGACTAAAGGCAAATGACGGTGTATTGTTTTTATCTCGCAGAAAAATTAATAAACTACCTCTCTGATGTTGTCACAACTATTCCATGTGTATTTAAAGTGCAACATATTATTATGTCAATGGTTCTACTTAGAAACGCACTGATCATTTACGGAAAGTGATGTTAATACGTAGGTACCAGCATATTCTATTTAAGAGCCATTACGTCACAAATTATTGGATATAATCTACACAAAGATGTTTTTCTTTTTACTATTGATATCTTAGGAGAATTACCTCAGAAACAGAATTGCAAAGCAATTGTACTGTCGATTTTACTTAATTAATTTATGTAATTTCAATACCTAACCACAATTCAATAAACTTGGTACAAATATATTCCTTCAACATGCTCGTTTGTTTGGCTATTGTTTGCATATGATACTTCTTCATTCATTTATGCGAAGTTTAATTATTTTTGAAAATTCAGGAAGCCACAATTATCAAGGGTTTTGTCGACTTTTAAACTATTTATGATAGTTTGATGATTTACAAACTTTAATTAAACATCTATAGTAATGCTTCTATGTGATAAACAAACAGATATAAAATAGAATAATTTGTAGCGCATGCGCAGCTTTGACTGGGACACATTAGAACGGCATACAATTATGTTTTCTATTTCACTGTGTTGAAGGGAAATTTTCCTTGTCTACACGCAATATAGTATAGTATATACAGGGTGTAACAAAATAAGTGTAAAACATTTCAGGGGGTGATTTCTTAGCGAAAAAGAGATAGGGTCTTTCATATAAAAAAACTTCAATGGAGTATCCCTTGTTAAGATACAGCCCCATAAAGGGGGTACATAAAATTTGTTTTACAATTTTTCTCACAAACACTAAAAATGTAATTTATTTCCAATGTAACTTTTTGTCTGATTATTTGTTTACTATTCAAAAATTTATTCCCAATAGCTTGTTTCATTCGAAACAAAAAATGTCTCTTGAATTTTTTGCCCAAAAGTAATCAGTTCGCAGCAAAAAATTATTTTACGAACAACTACAGAGATACGTCGTCATAAAACGAAAATGTAAAACTAATTTATTTAGTAGGCCGCTAGTAGTGGTATCACGCTGTCAGTTTGTAAATTTTTGAAATTGAATTAATACTTAATTGTGTGTCGTTGTTTTGTTCGTAATTTGTTAGTTTAATAATTCACTTGTTATTTAAATGGCATACACAAATGAGGAAATGGCTGATATGCATTACGTTTACGGTCTGTCGCAGGGGAATGGGTTAGAAGCTTCTAGAAGATATGCTGAAATGTATCCTCAACGGCAGCTTCCTTTGCATAGAATATTCAACGTTTACGAGAATATGGTTTATTCGACAAAAGAACGCAGGATTGTGGTCGCCATCGAGAAGTTAGAACAACACATCTTGAAGAAGCAGTACTTAATTTGGTTGAAGAACAACCTACTAGCAGTACTAGAAACATTGCTTTCGAGTTAAATGTTGATCATATGACGGTATTTCGAATTTTAAGGGAACAACTCTTATACCCTTACCATCTGCAACGAGTACAGGCACTGTTACAGCGAGATTTTCCGAACCGTCTAGAATTTTCCAATTGGATGCTGGAAATGATTAGAAGAAATCCTGACTTTCTGAAGACGATCGAATTCACAGATGAATGTACTTTTTCTCGGGACAAGATAATTAATTTTCATAATAACCACATATGGGCTGATGAAAACCCTCACGCTATTGTACAAGCTAACCATCAAGAACACTTTTCTCTTAACGTGTGTCTCAGAGTTATTGGGGATTATTTAATTGGCCCTCATTTTCTACCTCCTCAATTAAATGGTGAGGCATACACTCAATTTTTAAGAGAAGTGCATCCAGTACTGCTGGAGGAAGTTCCTTTGGGCGTCAGAAGGGATATGTTTTTTATGCATGATGGGACTCCCGCCCATTTTAGTTAAGCAGCACGTCAGCATTTAACCCAAACATATCCAAATCATTGGATAGGTCGAGGAGGACCACAGAATTGGCCCGCTCGAACCCCGGATCTCAAACCTCTCGATTTCTCTACTTGGGGCCATTTACAGACTTTGATTTATCCTACTCCTGTTCGCGATGTAGAGGACTTAAGAAACCGCATCATCGATACGTGCAGGGTAATTAGAGAGAATCCAGGAATATTTGAGCGAATACGTGGCTCAATGCGCCGACGTCTAGACGCATGTGTAATGACTGAAGGTGGACATATTGAACATTTACTATGATTTCTACATGTTTTATGTTTTGTTATTAATAAATTAGTTTTGTTTATTCATCTTTAATCATATGTATTTTGATGCAGCTAGTAACTACAAAATAACAATACTAATCCAGTTCGCATTTATGACGATGTATCTCTGTAGTTGATCGTAAAATAATTTTTTGCTGCGAACTGATTACTTTTGGGCAAAAAATTCAAGAGACATTTTTTGTTTCAAATGAAACAAGGCATTGGAAATAGATTTTTAAATGGTAAACAAATAATCAGACAAAAAGTTACATTGGAAATAAATTACATTTTTAGTGTTTGTGAGAAAAATTGTAAAACAAATTTTATGTACCCCCTTTATGGGGCTGTATCTTAACAAGGGATGCTCCATTGAAGTTTTTTTATATGAAAGACCCTATCTCTTTTTCGCTAAGGAATCACCCCCTGAAATGTTTTACACTTATTTTGTTACACCCTGTATATGGTCCCAACACAGTATATCTACTCAAAAGGAAATGTTTGTGGCAGTAACTTAAATGTTCATAAACTACAAGTGTTAAATATCATTAGATCAAAAGTTCTATACCCAGGATCAACGAGATATATAAGTAAACTATAGAGAGGCTGTTGTACAGACTACAGCGCCTCCAATTTGTTACATATAGAACTAACGGCGGCCATGACAGAAATAGGCAAAATACAATCAATTCCGTTTAAACACGTTATAGAAGTATAATGGATTTCACTTGTTTTTGTACATTAAAATTTTTAAGTTAAATTTAACAGAGTACTTGGAAAAATGCCGAATCGTCCTCACCTTTTAACTGTGCCAAATAGGTGGTGAAAAGAAAAAAATATTTCATTTTACGTAGTAAGGAAGTATTGCGATGATGAAAATTTTCGACCTCGAGATTTTTGCGGATGTCCACGTTTTAAAGTACCCTGATACCGAAAAAGTGTTTTTTGAAAAATGTCTCTGTGTGTGTCAGTGTGCAAACCGCTATAGGTATCAATTCCAAATTTTGTATTTACGGCTATAATCTCCCTCTCGAGATCTGATTAGATTTTCGATAGACCGGAAGTAATAGCTTACTTCAGTGAAAAAATCGAATTTTGCCAATATTTCGTCAACTACTAATTTTAAACAAATTTATAGAGAATTCATATATACTCAAAATTAAATTTGATAAGAATTTTGTTCAAAAAGTTTTTCGAAATTCTTACCGGAAATCAATTTTTTGCGAATATTTCGCAAGTCATGCTTTTTAGACAGGTACGTTACGAGTATAAAAGTATTTAGAATTTATTTTTCAATAACTTTTGTATAACAAAAAATCAAAATTTGGACCGAAAGTACTTCGGCTCTTAGCGAGCACTTTTTTCAAATATCTGGCAAAGTATGCATTCGATAGAGATTTATTAAGAGAATAGAACTATTTAAAATAGGATTTTGAATAATTTTTGTATAAAAGAATTTTGAAAATTCGGACCTGAACTAACACATTTATTCACAGGCGTGTTTTTAAGAAGATAAAAGTATTTAAAGCTTAATTTAGAATA
Organism: Amphimallon solstitiale; assembly: GCA_963170755.1. NCBI lineage: Eukaryota > Metazoa > Arthropoda > Insecta > Coleoptera > Scarabaeidae > Amphimallon > Amphimallon solstitiale. Next base: position 117,254,717 of record OY720682.1, on the reverse strand, counting down.
ACTTGGCATAATTTGAAAGGCACATATGTATAAGAAAGTCGTGTGGTGCCCACACCTTATTTTTTAAGTAAGTAGTAATAATAATTATGAAATTTAGTATTGTATCCTAAACTTCTAGGTTTCCGTTCTCAGATCCTATTCTTTTAAAAAAATGTCAAACAATGAGAGTATTACCCACAACTTTATTTACAAATACACATTTATTTATTGCTACACATCCTTCAGAGGAGAGTCACTATTTCCAGTTAGTGAAATTATTATTGAAATAGTATTTCACAATTCGTTTTCACCACGAGTGTCGCCAGGAATCCACCAAATTACGAGGACTGCAAGTCAGTCAAATGTATACAAAATTGATTTTACTCAGAGGACAATAATGTAATTTTATATATTTTTGTTTTATTTGTACATTAAATTATTATTTTCACTTTTAATAAACAAAATATGTATTAGTTTATAATACCGCTTCTTGTTGCACAAATTTTATTTACCCCTTCTCCAAAACTTGCCTATTTCTACCATGGCGCCTTCTAATTCAATTCGTAACAAATATGGCGGCTGGTTTGCCTCTCTATAGTTTACTTATTCAATCTCGTGCCCAGGATCTATTTAAAAGAATCAAAAAAAATATATATATAAACAACCAACAACAAATTGCCCAAGAAATTAACAGCAATTTCTTGATCATTGTTAGCAAAGAAATTGATAAGTGTAAAACAGGATATAGATATACTATATCGCGGTGTATGGCCTGTACCATTCCTCCATACTCCCAAATGGCGTCAACTGCGTAATCACAAGCGGAATCTAGATCGCTGTTCTCAAAAACAATCAATGGACTTTTGCTATTTGATACTGCAAGAAAGCAGACAAGATAGTAATTAATAAGTGTATATAAGCTACATATCTTCTAGCACTAAACCCCATTAAGCTCATTCGAATTTTATACAGATGTAATCGCATTCGGGTAGTTTATGTGGCAAAATTCAGAGTTCTCCTGTGAATGGAGTTTGTAATTGCTTATGGATACAAAATAACTTGCCATGCATTTAAACAAACCATATTTGAAAGACGGACGTCAGATGGCTCTGAAGTTTACTACATATTCTTCACACCCAATATAAAACTCAAAGGATCTTGAAAAGGTTAACAATCTGTATTAGAGAATATATGGATTTTTGTGCTACAAGAAATATGGTCTATCTACTAATAAAAATATCGTATTTCTTATTGTTACCTGCAACGACTTTTTTGTTAGAATACAATTCAGGTCGATTGAATTTTTTGTTTCCTAAATCTCCAAACAAATATAACATAGCAGGCGCTGATGGGGTCCACAGATTATCGTCGCATGTTATTATTTGGAGAACACCATCCGGGATTCTAAACAAATTATTAATTATTGAAGAGTCCAATTACTAGACATATATAATTAGCGATAACTACACTAAGATCAATCTCATGTGAAGTGTGGTGGTATCTTAAAAATCCCTAGATTAGGGCATTTTCTTGTAAGACAGATACATACATATTCTGAATATGTACAATCGCTGTCATCTTGTTTCAATTTGTTGTCGTTTTATTTTTTCATTCTCTTTACTGATATAAAATAACATGACATACCTGTCAAAACCATATGAGTACATTCTTACGGCTATACATAGTGCCTATATACTACGTAATCATTTTGAACTGTCCTCTGTTGGCCATACTGGTTTTAATATGGGAACCCAGTGTAATTAGCAAGCCTTTTTTATTTATTTTTGTGGTTAAGTTTATTATTTAAAATTATCCTGTGATAAATGGCAATGAAATAGGGTTACTTTTAAGTTGAATCATATGAAAGAATTTTTTAGAAACATAGTAATTGCACTTTATTTTTTATCATAAACAATAATAAATACATTACAACTTCATTATTTTAAAACATAAGCCCATAATTATGTGCCCAAACGAATACATTTTATAAAAGCTGTTCGAAATGTCCACTGTTAATCTCAATGCATAGATTGATACGTCTTCTCATGTTATTGAACACATTGTGGAGTGTTTCCGGTGTAATATTTTGCAATTCTATTGTAATTGCCTGTTCAAAATCATTAAGATTATGCACTTTGTTCTGAAACACTTTATTTTTTAGATGACCAAAGAGAAAAAAGTCCACATCTTGTTGGAAGTACTCCAGGTTTAATTCATCTTCGGAAAAGGTTCCAATATTTGTTCTCGTATTGCATTAATTGTATCATGAAAAAAAATTGGTCCAATAATCCGTCTTTGCGACATTGCAACCCAAACACCAACTTTTGATAGGATGGAGACTCTTTTCAACAAAAACATGTGGATTCTCTGTTGACCAGGTACGGTAATTTTGAGAGTTGAAATACTCCGACAAATGGATCCAAGCTTCATTCGAAAAGAAAGTGCGATTCAAGTCTTCTTCATGTAATATTTTATTATGCTAGTTGCAATAATTCAATCTCTGCTCAAAGTGATTGTTGTGGTACAGAAACTTTATATGCGTGCATATGTAAGTTTGTTTTTACTGCCTTATGAGTACTTCCGTAGGAAATACCTATAATTTAAATACATAATGCTGTGTAACAAATTACGTTTAAGTTAATCCGATCTCTTTACCAGTTTGAGCAGAAACAGCTTTCGTATAGATTTTATGGGACTAACTTTCATTCGCTGCCTAATATCTGCGATAACATCTTCAGTTAAAACTGTTGGTACTTTTTCAGGTTTACATTTACAAACACTCCCTGTTGAATCCTCCTGGTTTGAAGGATTGTTTGCCACTTTCAGTAGGAAAGTATGAGCGTGGATTGTTTCGCCACCCGTGTTGGTTTGTAAGACCACACTTTGTTAACCTTCACTATTTAAAATAAAAGTCGTAATATATGCAAGCACTTTAATAACACCTTTATCAACACTTGAAAGTTAATACAAATAGTATAAAAATAATGTAAACGTTGAGAACTATCTTGATATTATGTCACATATATATTTTCGGAAAGATCACTAATTTAATTTGAAAGTAGTGCTTTCGCCCTGAACTCTGTGATAGAACTGATCTTTCATATTCTTAAAATCTTAAAAGGAAGGTTTTTACAAAATCGCCCCCACTATTCACGACAAGAATACTGGCTATTAATTAAAGAGGGAAGTTCGAGACTTTCACAGATGATGAGTTTGTTAGAATTATAATCCTTCAATAAAGGTAATTAGGTAAAATACCTAAAATTTACAAATGCATTACTTAACGGTACCTCGTGATACATAACAATAGACAGCATCGATATTAAATGGGAGTTTAACAGTGGGATTAACGCTCCAAGGCTAACATCTATTAGGAAACGCTATTAAGGAGATATTTACAATATTATTCCTAGAAACTATACAATTACTCTAAACCTACCGTTGTCAAAGGTAACGTTAATATTGTAATAAAGTAATTTATCCTTTGCTTAACAAATATCATTAGGTTTTCCCTGACAGTCTGAATCGTCATAAAGCATAATGAGATTATAAATGCACATTTATATACGGTTTTATTATGACGCTATTTTTACTTACATATAATCTTAACTTAAACATAAATTGAATATAAACTAAATATACAGGGTGATGCGCCAACACTCCCCGTTTCCTTAAACCTTTCAATCACCCTATTGCGATGACAAGTGAATCTGTCCAAGTTTATTTCCAGATTTCCATTTTCTGTTACAAATTGCTGAAAACACGATCCCAATGAATATTTTCATAATCCATCCTCTTGCAATGCTCTGCTGCGAAAGTGCGACATTACGATAAACGTATCCTGTTGTATCGTAAAAGCGTTGATTGAAGGAATACATAAAGATGCGCCACCACATAGCATTGAGCGTACCCAAACTGGATCCGACATCTAGAGCGGCAGCACTAGTCATTTGGATCCGAGATTTTTAGTTTTGCGTTGACCGTTGAGGGATACACGTTGCGTTTACAATATCGAGCTCTAGCATTTACGCACAGGTCTAGCGTCTAACAGTCATACGTTTAAGTTGTGGTTTAAGTTCATTGTGGTTAGATTGTCGACTTGTTACGTATTTAAGTCAAAATGAATAACACGACGAATCATAACTGTGTTTATAAAAACTGTTTAAAAAATAACAGAAAAGATAAAATTAGTTTTTTTTAAGTTTCCTGTGAAAGACATTAAAAGAGTAGAGGAATGGAAAAAAAATTGTGGCAATATTGATATCGTACTTATGGATATCGATAATTTACACAATAAATTAATTTGTGAGGAACATTTTTTGCCGACACATGTTATTGCAAATAATCAACGAAAGTTGTTAACGAAAAATGCAATTCCTGTGAAGTATAACGAAATAGGTAAGAAACATTTTTTACTCATGTAGGTACACTAATTTGTTTTTAGTATTAGAACTTAAATCTATTTACTGGGTGGGTGATCAAAGAGGGGATTCGCATAAGAGAGAATTTGTGAGTAAAAGTAAAAAAGCAATAACTGCAATGCTGCCATGGAGGAAACAAGTATTGGTGAACATAATATCACATATGAAATAAAACGGACAACATCTTCATCGACTTCGTGTGAAGAAGATGAACTGACAGAGATGTTTATTCGAAATGATCTGCCAAGGACGTCAAGCTTTTGTAGTAGTGGAAGATCACATTCTGTGTTGAGCGATCGTATCCTTGAAATGCCATCAACAACAAAGAGAAAATGTAAAAGTTGGTCAATTAAAATTAAGGATTTAAATAGAAAAATCAAAAAAAGACATCGCAGGTGTACAGACTTAAAAAGAAAAATTCTCTTTTAGTTATAATAGCAGTCCAAAATTTGTTAAAATTTAAAAGTGGGCCACTAAAAATTTATTAATATGCAATTATTTCATATGACTCGAGGTAAGTGGTTTAAAGCAGAAAGAGAATTAGCCATTTCCTTGTATTATAAATCACCAGGTGCTTATAAATTTATGTTACATAATCTTAAAGTCAAGCTACCTGGTATAAGAACAATTCAAAATTGGTTAAAAGTATGTAATTTAAGAACAGGATTCAATAATAATTTTCTAAAAAAAGTTGGTCTTAAAGCTGACAGAGAGAAAATGTGTGTAGTCTTGTTTGACGAACTAAAATTGAAAAAACAGTTACAATTTAACCAACACGAAGACATCATTGAAGGCTATCAGGATCTGGCATTTTTGGGCCGAGAAAATAAACTAGCTAATACAGCTGTGGTGTTTTATATTCGTGGCCTACTACATAATTGGAAAATGCCATTGTGTTATTTTATATCTGCGGGTCCTGTTAATTCCATATCATTGCACAAAATTATTATTTCTGTGATTGAAAAAGTGCAAGAATTGTCATTTCAGCCAACAGTGCTAGTTTGTGATCAGGGAGCAAATAATCGTGCTGCGATTAGTTTATTAGGAGCAACAAAAGAAGAACCCATATTTTATATAGAAGGACATAAAATATTTATGTGCTTTGACACTCCACATTTATTGAAATCTTTGCGGAATAATTTTATGAATTGTAAACTACAGTTTATAGTAAACAATAAATTGATATCTTGGGCGGATATAAATAGAACCTATGATGCTGACTTACAGAGCGGGACCACTAGAGCAATGATAAAAATTACATCTAGTCATATTTCGCCGAATAATTTTCAAAAAATGCGAGTAAAGTATGCAGCTCAAATATGTTCTCATACTGTTGCCTCAGCTATTAAAACTGCTTCTGTAATCAAACAATTTCAGAGTAGCATAGCATTAGATACAGCAGGGTTTATTGAAAATGTTAATTGTATATTTGATGCACTAAATAGCAGGATTTTAAATGATCCTAACCCTAATAGACGACCATTGTCCGCGTCCAATAATAAGACTTTAAATATTTTGCAAAATGCATTAAAATATTTTAATAACATAGAAATATTTGAAGACAGTAACAGGCGTAACAATATCTATTGTATAAATGGTTTTCAGTGGACAGTGAAATCAATCCTTTTACTCTGGGACTACTTAAAAGAATTGGGAGTTCGGTATTTAATAACAGGGTTTTTAAATCAGGATCCTCTGGACATTTTTTTTTCTGTTATAAGAAATAGAGGCGGGTACAATCCCACCCCTACAGTTAGAGAGTGTCGCATTGCAATGCAACAAAATATAAATATTCGACTTCAAATGGCTGCTGGCACAGGAAATTGTGAAGTAGATGACAGCAACGTTCTTGATATAGAAGTTGAGAATGAGCATAATGTAGAATACTCTGGTGATACTGTGAATGTTTATCACCACCATATTGAAGAAGACGCAAAGGATAATTGCTTCATATCTGAACAATTACCAGAGTGTACGTTAGACAGGTGCAATAGTTTGGAAGTATGTTCGAATGTTTATGTTGCTGGTTACTGAGCACATAGTGTTGAAAAAAAATTTAATTGCAGTAATTGTTCATCTAAATTCATGAAAGGTGACAATGAATTAATATTAAATGAAAATGAGCTTTTTCTATTTTATAAAGACTATTCTCGGGAAAGTAATATCCAGTTTTTAAAGAGACCGTCAGTGGATTTTGCAAATCTTACATTTCAACTTTTGCAACAGTTTTTACATATCATTTGAAAAATATAAATGTAGTGCTAATGTTTCAAAGAAAATCGAAAGTGACCTGAAAAAAAAGCTGCATTATTCATATAGGTACCAAGAAAATGAACATGCATCATGTACAAGCATAAGGAATATATTATTCAGTTATTGATCAAAATGAATTTATTTCGCTGCTTAAAATGGCTCTCAGAAAAAATACAGATATACAAAACACAATTAAACCTGTGACACCGCATAGAAAAGTAAGAATTTTAACATAACAATTTATGACATCTTTTCTTATTTCACTGTTTACAAAAGATTAGAATGTTTTGTGCACGTGCGGATATCTATAGGTATTGTAATAAAAAACATTGTGTTAATAAACATTAATTCTGAATTAAATAAACATTCTTCATACATAAAAAATACCACAATTATTTTTTATTTTCCTAAACAACTACAAATCAAGCAATTAGTTCTTTATTTTTGTTTTTTTTTTGTCCTTGTATATGTATTTGTGGCGATTCTTATTATATTATTAATATATAGGTATATGTTAGTAAAAACAATGTGACAATATTTCTGTAAGGTTTTATTACAATATATTATTTTTAACAATAATAGTTTTATTTTATTCACCCATCTAATGAAAAAATACATTATTTATGAAGAAGAGATTTTTATAGTGAATCAAGTACCTACTAATCGATGTTGCGGAAGCAGAGGAAGTCTATCACCGTCCTCGGCGTCGTTTTTATATGCGGGAAAATGCGTTAACTTATATGATATACAATATAGAAAATTATTTCGTTTAAACAAAGAAACAACAAAGGCTGTATTACACTTATCAATTTCTTCACCAAGTTTTTAGGTGAATTAGTAGTACCAATAGTGCAAAGTAGGAAATAAAAAAATTAATAAATTTACCGAAGATTTGTGTATTGAATATAAAAATAACTGCACAAGAGATGCAAAAGAAAATAAATAATTTACGCACACAATTCTTTCAAGAAGTATCAAATTAACATGTCATTTTTAACTACATGTATGATATGTAGAAAAATTAATAATAAATTGATAAGTGTAATACAACCTCAAGATATATCATTGATATGATTTCTGAATATGCTGAACAATCATCCCGAACGTCGGCTATTAACACAAAATGACAAATATAGAAACATATTCGCTGTACTGAAACGTTTTAACATTATTATAATACTTAAAATGTACTAACACAAAATTGTCTATTATAGTTTTCCAACCGCTCACGGGGTGCAAATGCAAACTTAAACCAGTATTCCACAATGCGTTGATACTTTAATGTAAATATATATAGCATATGTTATTGTATTATATTGAAATAATATTAAACATGTATGATTTGTAGAAAAATTAATAATAGTTTACATTTCGATGTTTAGCCTAACACTTTCCGGAAAACCAACTCATTATAACATAACTCATAAACAGTGGCGTAGATAAGGCGCCCGCAGAACCCGCAATGCGGGGGGGGGGGCAAAAATTCAGGGCCCCGCACTAGTAATGAAATTTACAAAACTATTTCTGTTTTATCCTTCATGTATAAAAAATGTGTATGTTATTTTATATGTACTTGTTTTCTAGTATTAAAAATTATAACAGTACGTGTATTTGTATTTTTTACTCTGATAACGTTCGTCCAGTTTTATTTTTTTTATTGTTCGTATTTCTCTTTCAGTTCCAGGAAAATATCACATCTGGTATTGACAATTTGCTCTTTCTTAAAAAGAAATGAAATATCTCTACTTATATAGAAACCCACAGTATGACTACATTTTCTGCCTTAACACAGGTCCATATAAAAAAAGGTAACTTTTGGCCTGCACAGTCTTACAGTTTTACAACAGATGTCACAAATGCTTTCTAACAAGTAGGTAATATACCGGGTGGTGCAATAGTGTGTCGGCGGAGCTTAGTGTGAAAACTAATAACGCTGCAGCAATGAGACTTTACGTACGTATGTAGTATGCGACTGTGCATTTTCTAATTTTATTTACAAATATACAGGGTGTTCCAAATTTTCGCAACCACATTCAACTTTTTTATTTTAAATACATTGCTATACTTTCTAGATATTATAATGATAGCCATTCAAATTATCTTTGCAATGATATATGGATATGTGCACTTCAGACTGTTCGTTTTGATTTTATTGATAATATTGTTAAAATCTTGACAGTTGCAGCATCTAACATTTTAAGCTGTAGTCTGTAAATGGGTAGAATGCCTCACGTAACTCTTGTGTTACTAATTTATGGACTAACACGTTATTTGTTTTGAGGTTGAACAAAGTGAATAAATATACAGGGTGTTAAATATGTCGTGTCTAAGTTATCGATCTTTATTGGTTATTTTCTCGTTTTTTTTAAATCTAACCTATAATATTTTTATAAGTCAGCATATTCCTTGTAAAATCGCCTTTAAAATGGTACCAATAACATAGTACTTATTTCTAGTATTTTCAAAGTTATAACCCTTTAATGGGATATACTCATGTTTATAATATGCAATATGTGGGGCATCTAATAGTTGGTTGGCCTTGGTTTAAAAAAAAAATGGCTGTACAACCAAACGTCAAATCTCTACTTCAAAAGTCCATAAAAAGTCGTTTTCTGTATTTTCTCTTTTCTGTAATTGCGTTTTGTTGTTATAAATTAAGTTCGGCTAGTGAATTATTAATTTCCGTTTGTTTGTTAGTAGTTGTTACGTGTTGTATTTACCTTGTTATCAGTTATATCGCTTTATTGACATTATTTCTCATTTAGATACCATAATAGTTTATTGTTGTTTTTGCTTTAAAATGAATTTTTCGAAAGAGGAGCTCATAGACATGGTATTTGCTCTTGGCGCTAGCAACAGAAATCCATTTTTAGCATCAAGAACATATGCGATGGAATATCCCGACCGAAGAGCACCGGATAGTAAAACGTTTGAAAATTTGTTAATAAGGTTTCTTCGAACGGGTTCAGTGAATTACGTCGAACATGAAAGAAGTAAGACTATGATTACAGAAGATAATGAAGTGATAGTTGTCCAGTCCATTGTGGAAAATCCGCACGTATCTACAAGGATAATTTCGAAACAACACGGGATAGAAGTCACTGCTGTAAAAAGGATTTTAAAAAAACATAAGTTTCACCCTTACAAAATTCAAAATCATCAAGGCTTATTACAAACGGACTTTGAAAGGAGACTAGTGTACTGTGAATGGCTACTTTTACAATTACGACCGATATAACTTTTCTAGATCATGTGCTTTTCACAGATGAAGCAACATTTGCTAACTGTGGAACCACAAACAGAAAAAATACCCATTATTTTGACACTACAAACCCACATTTTGTTCAGCCCATTTTATATCAACAAAAATGGAGTGTTAACACATGGGGAGGCATCATAGGAAACACTATTATTGGTCCATTCTTTTTTGATAATACTTTAAATTGTGCAATCTACACAATTTTCCTACAAAATAATTTACCATTGCTATTAGAAGGCCTCCCAAATAACGTCATCAGGAGATTGTGGTACCAACATGATGGTGCACCAGCACATTATGGTGCTGCTGCAAGAGCACATTTAGATAGGGTATTCACCAATAAGTGGATTGGGAGAGGAAGTTTGATAAGCTGGCCACCACGATCACCAGATCTCACACCTTGTGATTTCTTTCTGTGGCCAACTGTAAAAAACATTGTTTAGGCAACACCTCCTACAACGGCAGAGAACATGCAGCAACGAATAAGAAACGCTTTTCTTCAATTAAGTGAGAATAACTTAGCTGAGAATGTAAGTCTGTCGATACAGAGACGGTTGAGAGCATGTGTAGAGCAGAATGGAAATATATTTGAACACATTTTAAATTAAGATTGTTTTATTATCGAAAATTTTCAAAATGTATTTCTAAAACTAATGATAAAGCATTTAAAAAACAGGTGTTTGTTAAAATTACTTTGTTTTATTTTCATGGCCAACCAACTATTAGATGCCCCGCATTTTGCATGTTATAAACATGAGTATATCCCATTAAAGGGTTATAACTTTGAAAATACTAGAAATAAGTACTATGTTATTGGTACCATTTTAAAGGCGATTTTACAAGGAATATGCTGACTTATAAAAATATTATAGGTTAGATTTAAAAAAAACGAGAAAATAACCAATAAAGATCGATAACTTAGACACGACATATTTAACACCCTGTATATTTATTCACTTTGTTCAACCTCAAAACAAATAACGTGTTAGTCCATAAATTAGTAACACAAGAGTTACGTGAGGCATTCTACCCATTTACAGACTACAGCTTAAAATGTTAGATGCTGCAACTGTCAAGATTTTAACAATATTATCAATAAAATCAAAACGAACAGTCTGAAGTGCACATATCCATATATCATTGCAAAGATAATTTGAATGGCTATCATTATAATATCTAGAAAGTATAGCAATGTATTTAAAATAAAAAAGTTGAATGTGGTTGCGAAAATTTGGAACACCCTGTATATTTGTAAATAAAATTAGAAAATGCACAGTCGCATACTACATACGTGCGTAAAGTCTCATTGCTGCAGCGTTATTAGTTTTCACACTAAGCTCCGCCGACACACTATTGCACCACCCGGTATAGTCCGTATAAAATACCATGCTTTTATGAGCTAAAAAAAAATTGCAAATTCATTAGAGACAGACAACGATAATAATTTTGCATTTTACATGTACTATGAAGTTATATGACTATGTTATGCATATAGATTGTAGGTACATAAACTAATACATAAAACTTGAAATTACGAAATTATGAAAAGGCACGTTTATTTCATAAAACTGCATTTGCACATTTGGTTTAATGACCTAGTTGTAAAAAAATATTTTACTGAATAAATACGAAAAATTATTTCCATTCCTTCAGTTTTATTTTAACAGCGAGTTTGTTCGAATTGTGAAAATAAATTCTATTTGTATTAGTGCATTAACTTTTGTGACGAATTAGTGATTAGCATATGTACGTATACTAATTTAATTTTATCAAAATTTAACTAAGTAAATTAACGTGTACCAAAGTGTATAGTTCGAGGTACCTATTCAAAATAAGATGAGCGAAAGAAAATATATGAGTGGTGCACAAAAACGAAAATTGAAACAAGAAAATGTTGTAAAATTGCGTAAATTACCGAAGATTAGCAGTTTTTTTGAAAGTGCTTCAACAGCTAGTACATCTGCATCAGATGAAAATGTTGAACCATACGAAAATGTTATAATCGAACAAAAATTAGATATAGTTCTGGAAAAAAATGAAATCGATTGCAATCAGGAGGATTCAACATATTTTAACACCGACAGACCCTTATTTTCGGAATCACTTTCCGACGAATTAAAAAGTAAAATTATTACTGCAGGGCCAAATAAGCCTATGGGACCGTTTCCAAGGAATAAAGACGATAATAGAGCGTTCAGTAGTGATTATTATACCATTAAAACTAAAACTGGTCAAAAAATCGATCGCTTTTGGTTATGTTAATCCCAAAAGTTGAATAGTGTTTACTGTCAACCGTGTTGGATGTTCTCTAGTAATGAAGCATCAGTAAATTGGTGTAAGGGCACAATTAATGACTGGAAGGGTTTAAGTAAAAAAATTAAAATCCACGAGGGAAGTGATGCTCATTTGCAAGCATGCATAGTTTATAGTACTTGGGAAAAAAACAAAACCATTGATAGTCAAATAAGTGGTCATGAAAAAATTAAAGACGTTTTAATAAGAATATGTGATGTGATAAGAACATTATCAATTTGCAATATGCCATTACGAGGACATCGAGAAAATGTTAAAGAAATTGGAGCAACTAGTGGTAACTTTTTAAATATTATTGACTTGATAGCACGTTATGAACCTGTTCTAAAAGCTCATTTGTCAAGCACTAATATTCGAAACAAATACTTAAGCCCCGATATTCAAAATGAAATAATTGTACATTTGGCTAAAACCGTTTTAAAAAAATTAACGAAAAATATTAATAAAGCTCCTTTTTTTCCCCTTATAATTGATACAACGCAAGACATATCCAAGAAGGACCAACTAAGTCTCGTTATAAGGTATACAAGTGTGAAGAAAAATTCAAATAAACAAAACACTCTAGAAATAAAGGAATCATTTATTGGATTTATAGAGCTAACCGAACAAGATTCACAGAGTTTAGAAGCTGTTGTTCTAACTACTTTAGAAAATTTTCAAATTAAAATAGAAAATTGTCGAGGGAAAGGATACGACGGGGCTGCTAATATGTCTGGAAAATATAATGGTTTACAAGCCAGAATTAAGAATCAAGTTCCTACAGCTGATTATATTCATTGTTCAGCTCATAATTTGAACCTAGTCTTAAATGATTCTGTCAAAAACATCACAGAGTTTTTATGATCTTTTGCAAAAAGCATTTATGTGTTTTTAGTGAAACCTTGCCACGCTGGCAAGTCCTTCATCAAGCTGCACCACATGGAAGTAAAATTAAGTACACACTGAAAAAGCTGTGCGTAACAAGATGGTCTTCTAGATTTGAATGCTTACTGTCAATAAAATATAATTATCAGTCTGTAATGCAATGTTTGTCAAATTTTATCGTGGTGTGCAAAATGACAGAAATGAAGCAAAGTCTCTGCAGAATAAAATGGATAATTATGAGTTTATTCTATTGCTAGTTTTCCAGAGTAAAATCCTCGAAACTGTTAATTTAATTTCAAAGCAACTTCAGAGCCCTTCATGTGATTTAGAAGAGACGTGCAAATTGCTCAATAATGGTCAAGAAAACTTGACAGAACTGCGACAAAGTTTTGATAAATTAGAAGAAGAAGCTAAAAATCTAGCAGAATCTTGGAAAATTCACCTATGATAAATATAGCCCAGGGTGGTTTTTGCAAACATGTCTCTATGTATGATAAATTACATTGTCGGTATCACACAAAAAATAAATATGTGACAAAAACACTATTAAGCATTCAAAAAAGGACAATAAAAATGAGGATTTTCTGGATTTTGTTATACAATGTATAATTATAAAAAAATATGCATTTTCAATTAAGTACTAATAATAACATTTATTTATTTGTTAGAGTACATACAGATATGCATTGTATAACGTCAAATAAACTCATTTTAGGAGCTAAATTAAAATGAAATACAAATACATATATACACACATTTAAAAATAATTTCAAAAAAGTTGCAATGTTATACAGGATCCTATTTATCAATTCAGTCTTCAAATTATTTTTGGTAGCTATTTATTCATTTGGTAGGTATTTACAGAGTGAGTTGTTTCCGTGGATAAAGCGGATTGTGCCTTTATAAATAATGATTAATGATACATCAAAGCGGTTTTATTTTTTATTTTATAATAGCAATTTTTTGGTATTGGAAGCGCCTCTTATATTTATTATGTATAGGGTGTTTAAAAAAGATGCGGCAATATTAAAGGGGTTGATTGTGCAGGTCAATAAACAAGGTCCGCAAACGCTTCGTTACCGATCTACAGCGTGTTGAAGTTTAATTAAAAGAAACAGTAAAAATTAGATTTCTCCAAGACGGCATTAAAGATCATAATGAAATTTTAGGCGTGTTATTTTTCAAGAAAAAAATAGGACGCCGCTGATTTCTCTAAAAATAAAAATATGTTTCTATTCTTTGTTTAATTGTGAAGAAAAAATCTCTCTTAACTTTCTATCATACGACGTACCGTTTTTTAGTAAAAAAAAACACATTTTAGTGCATGTACATTTATTACAGAAATTTTTTTTTAAATAACAAGGGTTTTATTTAAGGGCAAAAACAAATATTTTACCATACCAACAATTTTAGCAAGCAAAAATTACAATAACTGTGCAAAGTGACCACCTCGAGCTCGGATGCAAGAATCCAATCTTCTCCTCATCGACTGGCGAACTCTCTCAAAAACAACAGGATCGGTTTCAATTGAGTTGCACCCAGCAATGATTCGATTTCTTAAGTCTTCTACGTTTTCCAATGGAGTAGCGAACACCAATGACTTCAAATGGCCCCACAGGAAAAAATCCAGGGGATTTAAGTCCGGGGATCGTGCAGGCTATAAGTGTGGTCCACCTCGGCTAATCCAGCGATTTCCGTATGCTTGTGTTAAGAAATCACGAGTTACTTGACTAAAGTGGGCTGGTGCGCCATCGTGCATATACCACATTGCATCTCTAATTGCTAATGGTACGTCCTCCAGAAATCCAGGGAGCGTGTTTCCAAAAAGTTGCGATACACCTCTCCGGTTAGTCTCCTTGGTAAAAATATCGGTCCAATTAGGCAGTCACCCACAATCCCAAGCCAAACGTTCAAAGAAAACTGATGTTGAAAACGATTTTCAACAATTTCATGTGGATTTTCGTCGCACCATACATGGTTATTATGGAAATTGCGTATTGCATTTCTTGAAAAATTCGCTTCATCGGTGAACAGAATCAACATCAGGAATTGAGGGATTTGAACCATTTTCTGCAAAAGCCATTGACAGAATGCAATGCGAGGAGGAAAATCAGCAGGAAGTAATGCTTGAACGCGTTGTATATGGAATGGGTACAACAAATTTTCCTTCAGAATGTGCCAAATAATCCCATTACTTACATCCAAAGCGTCAGCAATTTTTCAAGTAGAAGTACCTCGATCTTCTTCAATCATGTCTAGCACATCCTCTTCCAGCTCTACCGTTCTTGCTGTCCTTCGCCTTTCTGCTCCTCCATTTCGTCTTAATGTGCCTGTTTCATAAAGACGCCGATGAATACTTTCGAAAGTTTTTCTATCAGGAGCAATATGGCCAGGAAATCTTTCAGTATACAACCACCTAGCTTCTAATGCATTTCCATCAGCAAGTCCATAAATGTAGTGCATGTCGGTCATCTCTGCATTTGTATAGCGATTCATGATAAGGAAATTCAACAAATTCGACACATACAAAATTATTAATCATATGTCATTCAATATGTCAGTGAATAAAACAGGACTGCTTAAAAATATTTTTGTAAGCATGATAAATGTACATGCACTAAAATGTGTTTTTTTTGCTAAAAAACGTTACGTCGTACGATAAAAAGTGAAGAGAGCTTTTTTCTTCACAATTGAACAAAGAATAGAAACATATTTTTATTTTTAGAGAAATCAGCGGCGTCCTATTTTTTTCTTGAAAATAACACGCCTAAAATTTCATTATGATCTTTAATGCCGTCTTGGAGAAATCTAATTTTTACTGTTTCTTTTAATTAAACTTCAACACGCTGTAGATCGGTAACGAAGCGTTTGCGGACCTTGTTTATTATAAACTTTTTTGTATAAAATGACCTGGACAATCAACCCCTTTAATATTGCCGCATCTTTTTTAAACACCCTGTATAATACATAATGTCTCATAAGTTGGTGACTGACCATAGTTACAGTTTTTTAAATAGAACCTCCTGTCCTGTCCTCCCATTTTTGTATTCTCCGTATAATTGTTAGATAAAAAGTAATAAGATAGTATAGGCCGAAAATCTAAAGCTTTCGACTTATTGCCGTGTTTCTGACAATTCAATGTTATTAAAAAAAACTATATTTATTGAAATAGTTAATTTTTGATAGTATTGTTTATAAGAAGAGGACCTAATACAGACATATTTGGTTTTTCTCAATTAGAGTTGCATGTGCAGAACTGGATTAAACTTACATGACACATTTTTGTCTAAAAGTCAACTGTATATCGTTTGCGTTTTGAATTGCTTACTAAATTTCACACTAAAAGACATATAAAGCGTTATTATTTTAAAGTTCTGGGTTATTCTCATTTTTTGATATAATATTGTCAGTTTCTTAGTTATATATGATTATGCTATAGTATACGGTGACATTATTTTATTTAAAAGTTGCTTCTCAGTTTAAAGGCGTAATTTGTTGATGCTAGTTAGTTTAAATTAATTAAAGTGATTTCATAATGAATTCTTCTAAAGAAAAGATTAGATACGATTTTGTACTAGGGCAACGTCAAATAAATTATTTATTATCCCAGAGAGTTACCATACTGGTAGTGTTGCTTATCTAAAACCACGAAAATGTAAATATGTGATAAATGATGTTTTTTTTAACGGAATACGTAAACGCAAATATACACTATACATCAAAGAAAAAATTCCCTTCCACTAATTACTCATTCATTCACAGTTCCGGTTTGTGAATCTAATAGAATTAATTTGTTTGGCTTAGAATTTGTTTGTTGTACCATAATCTATATATTTTTTGAAATACACTGCTGGCATAGAATGCATTCTAAATAAAATATATTAATTTTTTGTATGAATATAGGTAGGTATAGAAATGAGACATTTACTGTATATTTACAACACCTAATCGAAGAATGTTGCTATATTATATGCCGTCCTTGATTTGCAGCTTTATAATTTCAGCAAGGTAATGATTATAATAAAAATCGTGCAACCGTTTTGGCATGTTTTCTTTAAAAAAATATCATCCCGAAAAATTTTTTCAAAGAGTAGGTAAGCCTTTTGGTGTCCAAAATATAAAGTAACAATATTTTCGTTCAGTTATGTGCAATTGACCTTGAACTTGGTAAAAATAATTATCATTTCGTTTTAGCGAAAATATGTCACTTTCAAATGTGGCAAACTTTATTTTATTTTTAATAATAGCATCCCCTGGTGTATCCAAATGTGCATTATAAGGGCATTTGATTTCAATTAAACCGTCATCATTTATAAGTCCGTCCGGACTAGCTCCTAGAAAACAATCATCATTTTTTCCAACAAAAAAACCACATTCTTTAACTTTAATACCAATTAGGTCTGAAAACTCTTTCCTAGCTATAGGTTCGTGGTCTTTTCCATAATCGGTGAACACTTACAGCCAGTAAATTTTGAATGTAGCACTGCTTTGATGATTTTTTTGCATTTGTTGTGCTTCTCATTTTACAAATTTTTCCAAATGAAGATGCAGTCAAACGTTTCCTTCTATCAGAAAACCACAAATTTGAAAAGGATTACTTCACGGTTGCTGACGATAACTGACTAATTTGCCTTTCTGTTTGTAATAATATCTTTAAAAATGAGGTTTTCCTTTTCTCCAATTCTTCTGGATCTATGTCCAATGCATGCACATTGACTCCATAGTCGTCATTATCGTCCGAATCACAATATTTTTTTCTAGTAGATTTATCATTAGCCTGTGAACAATTGAGGTTGTGATACAATTGTTTTCTGCTATGGTTTTTTCCACCACTCTTCTTTGTTATTGCCTTATGGACCACAGCATGAAATGACTCTCTGCTGTTCACAGAGAGTCCTGCCAAATGACTTCTCATTTCGTAACCTCCTTTCTTGGAATAGTCAACACGCTTTCCGCCCACAAATTGGGCTAACACAGAATTGTAGCGTTCAGCACTATTATTAGACATATTTCTTATTAAACTAGAGCTATGTTGCGTCAACCTATTTACGTACGACATAATGTCATTAAAAAGACCGCAACTTTTCATTAAATCAAGTTCTTCTCATTCGGTTTCCGTCCTCTACAAAAATAGTCGTCACAAGTTTCATGATCTCCAAATACATGCTTTACACTGTTAATAATGTCTTTCTTTAAATTCTTAATCTTTTGCATATGTTCACAATCTTGAGATCTTCTATATTTGATTGCACAATCAACAGAAAAACGGAGTCTTCGGATATTATTTTTCAAATAATGCCTTAAAAATATGTCTACCTCAGTACCTTTAGAGCTAAACCGTTTTAGGGCCAAGTCTTTAAGTTTAGTGACGTAATTCCTAAGAAGGTGATTAGAACATTCCACCTTCTGTACTACAAGGGACCCGTACAGTTTCGCGCTTAAAATTTTTCTGTGCACACTGGAGTCACCGTCGCCAACCGAATATGCATATTTCACGCTATGCATTTCCATGCTTACTTTGAATCCTTCTAGTATGATATCGCTTTCCATGGCCGAGCTTGATTTTTCCCAGTTTTTAAAACAGCGATGAGGCTTATCCTTATCTTTCTTGCACATAATACAGTATTTGTTTCGTATTCCCAAAAAAAGGATTTTCCCCGTCTTTTCCCCAACTATGCATGCTGCTCCGGATTTAGCGTTGTAATTAGATCGATAAGATCGCTTACACCACGCGCCATCTGCAATCACAGTTAGAAGTGGTACATTATTTTCGTCTACTTGTCCACACTGCAAGTTTGGCTTTTTCCTTTGCTGCCTCCATCATGGATTGCCAACATTCAATATCAAAGATTTCATTCATTTCAACTTCAATTTTTTTATATAAGTTGTAAGACATTCCGGGCATATTTAGATAACTAGCTAGTTCATTAAGTTGAGAAAATCCGCCATCAACGTTCACAATGGCTGTCAATGCAACACCGTTATTATTTAATTTGCAATCATTTCTATCACTGCCCACTGTATGTTCCACTTTGCACATTTCACACTTCAAAATGAATTTGGATATGAATCCCATTCTGACTTCTCAAATAAACTTGACATCACTAGAATTGCAGGAGAAAAGGTTATGGTGTTGAAAATTCGTGGCTTGTTCAAATAGAAAGGAAACATTTACTAAACGCCTGCCATCCATGTTGTTTTCAGTTCTAAAAAAAATTCGACAATTTTACATTCACATTTTTAGTTTAAACTTGTTATGGATGTACCTTATATCATCATCGTCTTTATTTAAAGCATGGACAATTGTTTCGTCGACATCCTCGTTATTGGTGAAATCCATGGAAAAATCTAACAGTCGTGGCGCCGGTGTTTCGGCAATGGAAGTGCTTGGAATCGGGGTGGTTTGAATCGAATCTACATGTCTGAATGTAGACCTGATTTCGACAGGAGTCTTACTTTGCGTTTGCAAATATTCATGTCTAAAGATAATCATTATGAATAGATTTTATTATTAGGTGATAAATATATAATACAGGTTTACCAGTGATTTTGATGTTTACAAACAAGCAACATTTCTTAATTTTGTAGTTAACAATGTTGTAAACATTGTTAATTACAAAAATGAATGATACTATTGCATTCAGAGCCCTAACATTATACAAAATTAGTCATAAAAAACAGAACATCTTTTCGCTTAATTTTGTAGGCCAGTGTAATTAGTTATTTATACGAATGTAACAATTGATATTTAAATTTACCTGAACAATTTACCCATTTTACGCCGACTTATCCTGGGTTTGGAAATACAAATTTGAGAATTCTTACCCATTCTTCCCACAAAAACATACAAGATGATATAAATTATAATTTTCTAACACGTTGTCAATCATTCAAACGACCACTGAACTCAAATATATTCCGATTTTAATTTAAATCTCCTCACATTTTTATTTATTTTACAACAATCATAAAACCAGATGCCTGTCGAGGTTCGACGGCGATAGAGATCGCATGTAAAGGATAGAAAAGTAACGCCAGCATTTGCACGCTTCTGCAAGGCCTACATTTTAACAATATTATTTAATTAGTTGAAAAGATAATATATTTCTAATTGCGGGATGTTGTAGGTAAAGCTTCAAGGAAGTTCACTGACTTGTTGAATTTTGAAGTAAGTCTTCCTTTTTAACCATAAATTTTAGTAAAAATAAGGTGATTTTCATTAACTTTACGATTTTATTACAAAAGAATGTGTACTTAATATGAAAAACAAATAAGTTAGGGAATTTGTGGATTCATCATAGATGCACTATAAAAAATTTCAAGTGTGTACATCAATTGGTATTGCCGTAGTCTTGTTAGGAAAACTGTTGAAAATAGGTCGAAATTCGACCGGGTAGTATCGCCTTAAGAGGGGCGTGTATCAACAAATAGAAACTTATGCAACTTATATTACTCGCGGGACCGGTAGACGCAAGGGGATGTGAGTAGGTGGAGCTAGTCGATATTCGGTTTCGATCACAGCTCTTCGGTTTTATTCATAGATTCTGTCATAGAGAAAGGAATACTATAGATGGGAAACATAATGTATAAAGAATGAGTACTTACGGAACTACTTTGTTTGGTTGATCTTTTATAATAAGCCAATTTTCGCTTACCCATAACTTATATTATTATACACTCGAATATTATAGGTATATATGACATTTCTTTTTAATTACAAACTGTTACTCTGATTTAAGTCTGGAATAGTCGACCGATTCCGATAGATTTGCGTCTTTGCTAGGACCGGTAGAGGTACCGTAAAGTGGGGATAGACGACGCAATAGCTTCGGAAAACACTCGTGTGAAATGTGTGTGACAATGTTTACTATTTAATGTTTCTTATATTCAAAAACAATTACATAAAGTTTTTTTATATCGTTCATCAAATGTGCAGCTGGCGCGTAGAGGATGTTTTTTCTTTTGTGTACAAGCCATAGTTAGTAGACATTAAAAAAATTCATGAATTTTTGTCTTTATTTCTAAAACACATAACTTCTTTAAGAAAATAAATTAATACAAAAACTGGCCTTGACATTATAAATTTATGCCTTTTGCATCACTAACCCAAATTTGAGATTCTAAAATTACAAAATAAATTTAAAAAACGCAAAACGGCGATGCCTTAGTTTTCGATAGGTAAACGCTCCTCTTAAGTGCTACAGCGTTATATACTATAATGTACTACTGGTGTTTATTTTTGTAATCTTTAGACTTAACAGCATACACATTAGGGTGTTTTTTATATTCGTCAAATAAAATTGTAACTTGTTCTCTTGACCACATATTCTGAGTCCTCTAAGAGCACAGTTTACCTGAGAGCGATTTATTTGATTTGGCACTTACAAAATAAAAACTGTCCTAATAATTCAACTTCTTTTAACATGTATCGAATTTAATAGTGAAGTTATGCATATCAATCATACCGTATATCACAATATATATAGGCGAACCTAAATACATAACATAATGCATCATCCATCGCATGGAATGACTAAACTTCTGCGCATTTTCTAACATATGTACATGTACATAACATATGTACGTAATTATATGTACATAATTATGCGCATATAATTATATGCATAATTCTCTGAGTCGTGTAATACGGCCTTTAAAGATAGTCAGTGATTAGGCTTAATAATTACTAATTGGCACAAAATGGATAATAAACTGAAGTTTCACTACCCTGTTCTTTGTTTGATTTTTTATTTTAAATATCAATATTATGCAGATACTTATGTAAATTTACAGAACGTAAGTATTTCATATATTCGGTAACCTAAAAAAGTTTTAAGTGCATGCCAATGCTAGGATTCTAGTTTAAACTTCCATTCATTTTGGGTGGCACACGTTAAAATGTATAGCAAATGCACAGAAGCGGCTATAGCAATCAATTTCGATGACATGTTATAATAATAATCAATTATATGCACTCCCTACTTATATTTTTGGGAAATGGAGATATAATGATGGGCTGGACACCTGGATCTATTGTTATAGCACATTATACAACAACCAACAGGCAATGAAATTTATTTTATTATTGAAAAATTATTTCCTATTTTATATATGGATCATTGAACTATATAATACTACTGCAACGCGCAAGCTGCACTCCGTAAATGAGACTTGACTGCTAGACGAGGGTAGCTGCTCTTGGAGAGGATGCCTATCTTTATTCCACTCAAACGCTTATATGATACAATTGCAGCGCGCTCGTTTTAACAGAGCGACGAGTGCAGCTACTCGTGGAGGGGATGCCTACTTTTATTCCACTCAAACTCTTATATGATGAGGACACTATGAAGAAAAACCCCGAGGAAAACACAAGACCGTCAACGGAGGCACTCAGCCTCCTGTAGAAGCCGCAGAAAACCCGTCGAAAACGCGACAGGAAACACGTAAGAAAACACCTCAAACTATTAATATATATCTGAACAACCTTAATGTATTTCTATGTAATATAATGAAACTCCGGTGCGAAAGCCCGGACTTTCATTGACCGATTTTACAGGACGAAAATCACACGCGATCGCCCCTAAAATGCGCGAATTTCAAACATACATAGCTCGCTTATTAACCGCGCGATTTACACCAGATTAGAACAGGGAGTTCCTAGAAGACTCCGTATTTATACACACATGCACAATCAGCAACCCCTAGTAAGAGGCACCGCGGAGCGTGACACTAGAGAGAGCGGCACAGCAACTGACAACCAGTCTTATATGATACAAATGCAGCGTGTCCATTTTAACACAATGGTCACAGATTTCGGCCAGTCCTCACGTTTGCATACTCGCAGTACAATTATATAGTTCAATGATATGGTTTAATAGATAAAACATACCCAGCTATAAGAGATAATTCAATAAGTAGTGTTACACAAGGACTCAATTCAGGTTCTACTTGAAATATAACATTGCAGCCATGTGCCAATGAAGGTCCCAAAGCGAATCCTAACACTCCTAAACAAGTATTAGCAGATGCATGTACTATTGATGTTTCTGAAAGAATTATATATAATATTACTTATGTACTTTGATGAGCATTATAACTTACTATTACGTATATTGATAGGTACAAATGTCCAATTTGCAAAGTATTGTAGATATTCTACCAGCATTAGCACTCCATGTTTCTTTGTATCTTTGCTTAATAATCCGCGAGTGCAGGATTCAAGTTTGCATATAAGATCACTATTTCGTTCTATTTCTGTTGCAAATCTGTAATATTATTTATATCACGATACACATACACACGGTATGCTATTGCGCATAAGAGAGTCGCGTGTGACGTCACGTTCGAGGAAATACGTGGAAGTTGTTCACATAAGTCAATAAAATGTGTTTTTCAAATTATATGCAAAGGTATATGGGCATTAAAAATTAATCATCGTTTTTCTGGTATGATTACTAGTTTGTAAAGAATGAAAACAGGTTTTTTAAATTCATTTGTTGTAAGGTATTTCAAAACATATTAAAAAAAGGAAAACCACATTGTTATAAATATAATATTAGTTCCATTCAAAAAAGAGAATAAATATTTAGAAAAATGCTAAGATTTTTCTAAATATTTTATTGCGTAGCACAAAATCAAGTAAAAAACAAAACAAGAAATACTATTTTCTAGAGTTTGTAAATTAATATATTCTCTTCTCTAGTTTCCTTTGGGCATTCGTGAAACTGATTTTTCTGTTCAAATCTCGCAGTCTAATATACGTTCGAGTTCTGGCAAAGTACATACAACTTCGTAAGGCACAGATGTGCTTTTTATTTGTAGCATGGTTTTATTGGATAATTTCTGAAAAATGTCCCTTCTTTAGACAAATAAATCCCATGCATTTTATGGAACTCGGACTGGAGTTTCAAAGTAACTTCCCACAATTCTTCATTTGGATGTAAAAGAGAACCCCTATAAATAGTTTGTAGGGGCGTTTTTCATATCCATACTTGCTGTGGGTTTTCCTAGTGAGTATTTATTTTTGAACTAAAATGCTATGAAACCTGCTATATATTTGAGTGATTCCTGATTCACTCTTTCTTTTACCTCAATATTTTGCACCACTTCGTCTAAATAAGCATTTTTTGGGGAGTAATTTAAAAGCCTTTGTTTCAAAGGCATTTTAAAATATTTCTCCTCAAAATGTATTGAGCAAATCGTTGCTGAAACAAGTTACATTTACTTATTTTTGACCGTCGTATAATCGCAGAATATGCATTCTTTTTATGGTGTTGAATGCGATTTTTTCCCTAAATCTAGTTGGAGTGCAGGGTTTCCGCAAACTAGATTTTAAGAAAAAAATTATCAGTATTATAATTTTACCTACTTATTATGATCTTTATAGTGGCCTGTTTAAATATGACTCTCACAATTAATTCCAAACTTACTATTTTTCAAATTTAATCTTCTCTCCGGCAAGGGATTATCCATTATTTTACCAAATGTTCTTTCTTTGGAAAGCTAAAGTATTTTATACCAGCACCTTTTGTACTTTGATTACAGTCTTTACAATTAGCTACGGCACAATTAGGCATTGTAAAGTAATTGATCATACACCCACATACAATCACACATACACAAAGAAACACAATGCAGTCACAAAAACACAATACAAATAATAAATTTAGACGTCCTAATACATTCAAAATATTAAAATATTCTCATCATGAAAATTACATGTAAACAATGCATCAGCAAGTTAAATGGCGAGTCTCGTACCTCGAATATGACGTCAATGCGCGTGGCGGACAGTGTTGCGATTGCTGTTACAATTGTAACAGATCTGTTACGTTTCACCACAGTATATAGCTATGTAATAGAAACAGTAGTTTCTCTCGAGGGAAATAATTGTCCTCCTACCGACGACCTTGAACCGACGCGTGCGTGAAAATTTCTGAATGCGCAGTAGTCAGCCATCAGCTGTTGAGTTGGCGGGATTATTTGATGCGATTTGTGAATGGCCGTTAATATAAGTTATGCTGTACACCAATTATACAAAATGTTGTGACAAACAATTTATTATGAACACTAACTTTACAAATTAATGGGTAGTTGTACACAGATTAAACAAGGCATTTGTAAAACTAAATTATACATTCTGTTGGCATTTATAATTAACGTCAAATAAATTTATTAACACATTATTAATTTAGAATTTGTGTTTAAAATGTGTGTCAAAAATTTTTGTTTGATTATTGTGCATTTCCTTGAAACATTTCCATATAATTTAATGGATGCTGACGTACTTCCAACATTTTTGACAAACAAATTGTTTTTTATAATTAGTGTGCACGCAGCATAACGTTTTATCAATAAATAATTGTAGTGTTTCGCTTCGCGAATACTTGGAACAAAAATGCCCCATTATTGTTGTGCACCTCGGTGCAAGAATAGTTCGAACAATTCTAAATCTAAATTAAGCTTTTTCAGGTTTCCGAAAGAACCAATGCGGTAAGATCCCCACGCGCATTAAAATGTCCTCAACTGTTAAAATGTGCATATTGTGTATTGTAGTTGTGAATAATTACTCAAACTTCATGACAAATTCACCACCACCAACGCAAAATTTAATTTTCGAAGATTGATTACCGACAATGGGAAAATATAACTGAACAAAATGCCTTCACTTATTTTATAGGTTATTTGGGACACAAATGTTTTGAAAAGCATAGTTTTCCAACAATTATACGTTTAAAACACAAGAAATGAATGAATTCAAATTTTACACTTATTTTAAGGCATGTCCTAACTTTGTGAAACAGCTTTACTAATTTGGCAACGCCCGACCATAATTTCAGTATACCTATATATAAATACCGCATTAGGAAAAAGCCTTCTGTGAATTTTTTTTCTTCATTTTCCTTCGAACCAAATGTTAGCTTTCAATTAAAACAGAAGTTGGAGGAGATATCATATAAACATCCCTGCGAAAATTTTCCTACTGAATTTTTGATAAAGCTATTTATTCGTGTAAGAATTTTTTATACTTTGAAATTTTGCAATAGAAATTTCAAAGTTAGTAGCAATTCAAATAAAATAACAATTTTACAACACCATTGATGAATTGTGTCAAGAAATTTAAGTAATCTTTAGGTTAGAGGAGCCTTTTTTTGTGTTGTACGTATAATGTATTACATTTTAAATGCGTGTGTAATATGTACTTAATAAAAAGCAGTGTTTTAACATCGTTTTTTTGTATTATTGATATAGCTTTTTCATAATTTTAAAAATAGATTAACATAATTATCTCATAAACGATTTGGTTCTGCGTCACTGGCTTATTCCTGAATAGAAAAATTTACTACGCCTCTGGTTGCGCGTGCGTGAATGCGCAGTACTATTTTCGGACACAAACATTAAAGGTGCCGACGGCGAGAGAAACTACTGTGTCTATACAGCTCTATACTGTGGTTTCACTATGTTTTATTACGTCCTTACGAAAGCATATAAATCTATTACGTTTTCGTGGATTTTTCAACGATTTTTTTTACTTTAATTCAAACCTTCCCAAGCAGCAAAATCACAATTTTAGAGATGGATGAAAATATATATTTGCTAATGTAGGAAAGTATGCATAGTGATTTTGCTACTACGGTTGTGCCTATATTTTAGGAACAGTTTCCTTAGTAGCAAAATCACTATATGTTCACTTGTCCTACATTAGCAAATATATATTTTCATCTTTCTTTCAAATTGTGATTTTGCCGCTCGGATACATCCAACTAATACCTACATCAAGAAAAATATGTAATGGCTGTTAGATGTTGGACAGAAGATGGTTGCCGTATTGCGATTTTTTTTACTCTTCAGAGACTTTATATAGCCTTGCAAGGCCAACTGTGCCCAAGCAGCAAAATCACAATTTTAGAGAAAATATATATTTGCTAATGTAGAACAAGTGTGCATATAGTGATTTTGCTACTAGGGTATCTGATATCGCTGCGCGATATAAGGCCGTCACGTAACTTCGATTTACATTGTTGATTTTGATTCTAATAACTTCAAAATATTGATCCTTATGTGGCGCCATCTAGTAGTAACCAAAATAAATACTTTCTGAATTTTTATGGAAATAAACTTTAAAATAGCACTTTAAACATTAACTTTACAATAATTAATATTAATAATTTACAAAATAAAGTAATAGAACAAAATAAAATTAAAAAAGTGTTGCGAAAAATGAAGTTGTTGGGTAGTGTCAAAAATAAGAATTTTACTTACATTTCGAAGAAAATACAAAACAAAACACTAATTAGGGTTCAATTACGTTGTAAAGTGTTTGTTTGGATTTTGTATATGAATTTTTGGATTTTAAAAAATGTTGCGTTACTGACGTAATTATTGGATAGATGGCGCCAGATAAGGATCAATATTTTGATGTTATTAGAACCAGAAAAATCGCATTATGTGACGGCCTTATATCGGGCAGCGATATTAGATACAGTTGGCCTTGAATCTTGAAAATAGCTGAGCCATCTATTACGAAACAAGATAAATCTATTACGTTTTTGCGCAGAAAACTATTAGAAACTGTCATGTCGCTGGGACAACACTGGTGGCGGACGAAATTCGGTGCCAATAGTGGCATACCATGTGTATGTGTATTGTGATTCATATGAAATAAATACTGAAGTAACTTTAAAGTAAATTAAATATATTCCATTCTATGATAAATTAGATACATTACATATATGTTATTATACTTATTCAAGAAAAACGAGTCAGGCAACCAATCACACCTAACACCTAAGTCACATATAGTGCACATATCATTTTTTATTTGCTAATTTTCACAAGTTATGTGTTATTTATTTAATTTTCCATAGTAAATAACTGATATATTGATACACATACAAAAGTATAATAAATAATAATGTGTGGTAACTATGAACAGTTGAAAACGTATGAGAATTGCTCAAAACTTTTAGCCAAACTTGTATATTCAACCACTTACTTTTTCATTAATTTTGTTCTTTCCAAACTTGAGGAATTTGTCCATGAAGTACTTTTTTCTAATGAAACTTCAATTTTTTGCTTTACATTATCATCTGCTAGATAAACAGTTACTAATTTTTCTCCAGATATTTTGTTAAGTACATCTTTATTAACACCACCTGAAGTATCAACTCTACTACTGTGTATTGTATCATTTCGTTTTTTCAACCAGGTCTTCAATTTGTTAAATAAATATGTAAAATTATATTATATATTAATATTCACTTACTTAAATACTTACTTTTGCAATTTGCACATCTTCCTCAATTTTTCCATATTCCATTGTTTGAAATGTAGTTCTTATCGTTTCAATATTTATGCTAGCCATTTATACTTTACCTACGCACAAGATCGTGTGATTTATGGTTCCCTAATAATTCGTTTTCAGAACAGTTTTCAGACAATTTATGGTTAATAACTTCGTAATGGCGATAATAAAGGTTATGTGAGGTTTGGTAAACATACCAATCTTATCTTCGTACACATGATAATTATATAGGTATTGAATTTCTTGTGTTATTACATTGATTAGTAAACATAGAAGTATATTGAAATTCAGTGTAATAGAAACATGCTCAGTATAGCTAGAAATTGCACTGGAAAATTAATATATTCACAAGCTAAATTATTTCTGAACGAAAATGCCGTGAATACCTACAAAAATGGCTTTAAACGGACAATTTTTGGAAGAGCAAATTTGAGTCCACTGGGAGCGGTTCCTAAGGTAAAATATTTGTAAGGTTACTTCCTTTTTAACTCCAACATGATTTTTTTAGATACTAAATCCTGTACGGCAAAGCAATACTATAGCAGTCCAATTCATCTCAAATGCTACTAGTAAACGAAAAAAAGCCATAGGCTATTGGTTACTAACGTGCAGTGGAATGGTATTTGTGGCTGTAGTATTAGGTACTGGTTATTATTTTACTTTAACAAGTGTTGAAACTGTAATGGAAAAAGTAGTAGAAACAACTAGAGATAAATAAAACAATAACAGATATTTGTGTCTTTATTTACAAGTTACTATTTAAAAGAATGAAGGAAACATTTGTAGGAGGTGTTACTAGATTGACTGAATCGGGATTATCAATGGTGACATGGAAATTATTGGGAGAGAAATTGCCAAGAACTGAGGAGGAATGGATTACAGAATTCAAAAAGTATCAAGAATTTCCAGAATTTAAAATGTAAACTAAATATTCTAATAGAAAACCCATATTAAATAATTTATTTCCTGTAATTGTGCAGAAAAAATAGAGAGATGACATTATCAGAATTTAAATGGATTTGGTATATGGAATATGGGCATAGAATGTGGGGACGAGCTATAGGCGCTGTATTTTTAATTCCTGCAATAGTATTTTGGTCAAAAGGAATGTTTAATAAAGGGCATAAAATAAGAGTTGCAGCTCTTGGAACTCTAATTGGAGCACAGGTATGCATAATCTATATAAAAAAAATCAGGTTGAGTATTAATATCATTTTAATAAATTTTCAAAAATTGGGAGAATTTAATGTGCAGGTTAATGTATCTTATACAATTTTCTAAATTTTAAATGTGTACTTTAGGGATCTATGCTAAAGTAATACCACTTTTAGTTTGCTTTTGTAAGCTGACTTTTCCTGAAGGAATATTTGAATTCTTAGTGATTTGTTCCTCAATTCAATCTAGTGTGCTTTTGATTTCACATCAACTATTTTGCCGGTTAGTATTGAAACAATATATTTATTATAAACTATATATAATATCATAAATATTAGTTAATTTGTTCAAAATTATGTAAGTACATAATTATTCGTATTTTCAGTTTTTAATTATTTGCATATACATCAATTTAAATTATCAGAATCTGTTGGCCAGGATGAAATACGAAAGAGTGGGAATATTTTCACTATTGTACCTGGAATATAAACGAAGTTGTTAATAGTTTGCCGGTGTTGTCTTGTAAAATGCAATATAGCTCATCCAAAATGAGAACATCACATTTCGTCACCTTTATCCAGCTAAGAAAATTTTCAAATTAGTCAGTGGTATACAAATCAAATATTTGGTTATTTGAAATAAATGATTGAGTGAGGATAAATGTAAATGAGTGGCATTTTTATAAATAATTTGTTCTCCTACTTTTCTTTACTTCATCTCACTAATTGGAAACTTGACAGGTATTTTATATTATGGTTATCTTCTGCTTGCACCTTATTTAATATATACAGGCTGATTGGAGAGAAACTACCAATATTCAGAGTAGATGTTCTGTGGGGCAGATGTGGTTAAAAATGCCTAATAAACATGGTTCAAAATCAATGGTTACCGAGATAGCCATGAAACTGTTTTTAACCATCTTAATAATTTTAATTCATTCATTTAATTTTATACATACTGCACCACTAGTGAGTCACATGTAAAAATAAATACAAAAATCACAAATGCCAGCGTAAATGTAACAATTAGTAATTACTCATGTGTTTTGTTTAAAATGTTTGACCACCTCAAAATAAAATATGTATCACAAAAAAAATAATACAGTATATGCAATAATAATTATTAACATAGGTAAAACCAGTGTTATTGCTATCTCAGTAAGCATTAATATAAAACTATATTTAGGCTTTTTGGTGACATTTGCTCCACAAACACCTACTGCGCATATTCGAGGTTTAACTGCGATCAACCTGTACATATAATCGTTATTTTGGATTACTATTTGTTATTAAGCAATTATTAAAGTTATAAAATAGTTATTTACGATACCGGGAAAACAATTTCGCGAATGAGTGGCCAGTGTAAATAGTAAATTTATGTTCCAATGATGATCACATTCAGAATACGAGCATTTGGGGACATACCGGTAGCACAAACTTAATATTAGCCATTATATTTGTTTTAGAACTATGATAAAATGTATCTTTCTGCTATTAATAATTTGTTTTGGTAAATATAATAACAATCTGACTTTGGCATCCATGATTTTTAAACACGTTTGTGTTTAGTAGCGTTTTTATTTTATGCTACCAAACTTGGCGTCCGCTCTCTAACAAGC
Source organism: Amphimallon solstitiale (assembly GCA_963170755.1). Taxonomy (NCBI): domain Eukaryota; kingdom Metazoa; phylum Arthropoda; class Insecta; order Coleoptera; family Scarabaeidae; genus Amphimallon; species Amphimallon solstitiale. The sequence continues at coordinate 117,223,551 of OY720682.1, read as the reverse complement.
TCCACACTTATGCGTCAAAGTAGCAGAAACAGCATATTAATTTTTGCACGAGCTACCACAGTTGAAGGCGATTACAGATAACCGGTGTATCTGGAGACATTGGCAATACAAAAAATAACCTTAATAAACTCCAAAAGATGCCGTATGAATGCAGAATTATGGTATTTTTGTGTTATTTCCTTTAGGTATTTGCTTTAACGACACTGTCCAGATAATTTGCAGAGCAAATTTATTGGACAAAAGATGGTGCTACTACTATCACAACGTATGTCTTAGATTACAATTAAATTATATTAATAATATCTCATGTATCTTTTTATTTAAAATAATGTAAAAAGGAAATGCCTGGTTTCCAAAAAGAATTTCATGATTTAATTCATATTTTGATATATTTTGTATTTTTAAAGAATTTGCAATCAAGACGTACCCTAATTTTTAAGAAGGCAAATACTTCAAGGGATAATAGGAAAAAAAAAGATTTAGATAAAAATTATGAAATGTATTCTTTATTGCATTTCTGAAAAAGAATATACATGCTGATTCAGTTAGACTCTTGCCATAGGGATTTCGTTTATTATTGAGAATAGGGGATAGGTTTAACTTTGGCACAATTGGTAAATTTTGTGTTTGTTATGGGGCGGTATAGAAAAAAATCTTGATAAATTACTTTTTAAAAAATGCTGATTTTCCGCTATTAACTCTAGCGTCTTAATTTGTCCTATCAGGGAAGCACTAAAAGCACATTTTTGAGTATACTTCTAGTCTTCTATCAAATGACGCAATCGACATTTTTACCTGACATTTCTGTTCTTTCTAAACATCATCAACTTTCTTATTTCTTATGAGCACCATATTGGATTTTAATAACGTTAAAAAGAGCTATTTTTTTAATTTCAACTATATCTAACATTTTGACGAAAATTTTTATGAGTCGATGTATTTTAAGATAAGAAATTGAATCTTACGATTAAGGTGGTTATGGAATTTCAAATTATTACTGTAGACTTATTAAAAATAGCAAAACGTAGTACACCGACGAAGACGCACGTGTTATTTAAACGTTTTTATTCATCGAATGGAAATCCAAAAATTGTAAGTAAGTTATTAAGTACAGTGTGATCAATCTGAAGTGAAGCATACGTTGCCTAAATTTTTAAGTTGGCAACATTGACTAGTTGGTTGGTAGTTGAGAAACACTTATGTATTTGTACTGTGTATAGCCGTTAACACCGTGTCACATATGGTGTTGACATACAGTGTGCACGCGATCTACCTGCGGATGAATATACTAGACAAGCTGGTCGACCATAAGTGGGAGAATAAGGGGGTAGCCCCTGTTACTAACATAGAGCTACGTTAAAGTCGACACCGCAGAAATCGTTACTACGTTAGTCCGTGAAAATTCCTACTGTTACTGTTTATAATAAATTCCTTAACCAAGAATAAAGTCATTTACTGTACTGCTTTAGAGAAGATGGAAATAATATTAAACAGTAAAAAGCACTACCTAGGTAATTTATAAGTAGAAGCATCAGATAATCGCACTAAATAATTTTAGTAACGGATTTCATCACAGCTTCCCAAATTGTATGTGTAAATAAAAGAAATTATATCAATTCTAAAAACTTAAAAATAATAATAATTTTTCTTAAAATATCAAAGATAAGAAATAAAGCTGATATAAAAAACGAAAACGTAACAATAGTAAAACTCTTATTAAGATAAAAAGTAAATAATTCCGTAGTATTATAAAATATAAAAGGAAACAAACTAAGATTCTGAAAGTAAATAATAAATTTGTATGAAACTAAACAAAATGTTTCAGTAAGTATAAACGCAAAAACAATGAATTTAATTGGAAGTTAATGGAATTATTAAAGAAAAATGAATTTCTACAAGCGCTTAATTATTTATTAAATGCTCAAATACGCCTCCCTCTTGAGCTGAGCAGTAACCCAGCCGATTATAAAAATTTCGACGTACATTTGTTAAGATTTCCGGGGTAACATGATTCGAAAATTCAATAATTTAGGCGCGTAATTGTTCTAAATTAGATGGACGAAACGCGATTTAAAAATGTGCTAGTCGACTAAGACATCGACAGTTAACAAAATTCAAATGAAATGCGCAAGTACAGCTGCTGTCCTTGTCGCACTGATTAAACGCGAGTCAGCCTAGCCTCAGTGAAAATGTACTAGAATTGCCCACTACACTCGACCAAAAGAACAGTTTGTATATTGCTTTCTCGTACTAACTCATGGAAACTCTCGGTGTCGTCGTTTTATCACACAGTAAATGCATCTGCAACTTGCAGGCAAGCAATTGGTATACATATGTTATATGTATATCAGCAAACAGAATGAACAATGTGATAATAAAACAACAACAAATTGAAACAAAATTACAGCGATTGTACGTATTCAGAATAGGTATGTACAGTAAACGCCAAATTAGATGGCGAGCGGTGGGAATGTGCCGTAGTCGTTTTTAAAAACGCGTACGCCCACTTACTGAAGTAGTAGCCAGTAAAACCAAATATAAAGCTTTCCACTATTACTAATGCTGCGCGGACTTACTTCCACCGCCCGGCATCTAATTTGGCGTTTACAGTATCTGTCTACCAAGAAAATACCCTAATCTTGGGATTTTTAGGATTCTACCACATTTCACTTGAGATTGATCTCATTGTGTATTCAGACTGACAGCAGCCATATCCTACCATTTTGCTAAATCTTCACAAAAGATTCATAGTGCATGAATCGCTTAACATGTCACGTAATGTTTTATGTTAACTAAAATTTTAATTACTATAAAAGGCATGTTTTATAAATGGTAAATTGAAAGGTGTGTTAGTAGAGTTTACATAAATCTTACATTTTTAAAATAAATAATAATTCTTCATCATCTAGAGAGCCTTCAAAATAAAATTTAGCGCAGACTCGAATATAGAGAACGTTAAAATAAGTTTACAAACAATACAAAATAATAATTTAGAATCTGGCGATAATTTATGACGTCTGAAATACTTCAGCTAATCTGTGGGAAAGTTAGAAAACGACGACTTTTTTAAACAAGGCATATGTAGTGAAATTTCGTTAACTCGACACGACAGTACAAGTCGATACGGCCATCAAATTTGCAGCTTTCTAGGAATTCATAAACGTACTATTGATATTTGGATAGTTCGAGGACGCATGTGATTATTCTTTTACGAATTAGTCTGAATGTCAATAGTACATTTATGAAAGTTGCTAAAATAGCTGTTGATTTGGTGTCGTGTCGAGCTCAAGTGTCGCGTCGAGTATTTGGAATTCCACGGCTAATTAATGAAATCGAAATCAACCAATTCTGGCCTTATAGAATTCTAGAAAAAACAAGACAACATCGTTTTGAACTAAACGTTTAGATGGACATTTAGGGAAATGTTTCATACGTCGAGTCATGTACGATGAAACATTCAATTTGTACACGCGTATCTAATATCCTGGATAACTATATCTTCTATCCTATTAAAACGACACAAGAGCTCACAAGCAGTGGCGGCCCGTGATTTTTTGGGATGGGAGGGCACCGGGGGGTCTGAGTGTTTAATATCAAAAATTAAGTACAGACAAAAAATAAACTCAATATGCTATTTAATTAACTTGTTTGAAAATAAAATCCATCCGCCGTTCCTTACGATCAGCAAAATGATTAATAGCTAATTCATTGAAGTTTGGTGTTGATGTCAGTAATTGTTTTTCAATGGAACACATTGCTAAGGCACAGGGTGTGCTTTCCTGCATGGTATTTCTAGAAAATATTTTTATTCTCTTCAAAGTAGAAAAACACCGTTCACTTGATTTTTTTCTATTTTGGTTACTAAAAGTTCAAAAAAGCTTAAAATGCCTTGTCTTCGGCCAACTTCGATTGTGTTCAGACGTCTTCGAAATGTCAGTAGTGGCCTTGCTTTGACTTCGGCCAACTTCGTATAGGTTCGGACGTCTTCGGAATGTAGGTGAAGGCCTTGCCTTGGCCTCGGCAAACTTCGTTTGCGTTCGGACGTCTTCGGAATATCGGTGAAGGCCTTGCCTTGTCTTCGGCCAACTTCGTTTGTGTTTGGACGTCTTCGGAATGTCGATGAAGGCCTTGCCTTGTCTTCGGCCAACTTCGTGAACATTTTAAATATTTGAATATAGGCGGTGTTATATGTAATTCTGATTTAAATTCTGACTGATTTATGCAGTAAATTATTTCAAATTATCAACAAAAAGGACGAAATAAATAACTGCACGCCCCCAGAGATTCGCAAAATAGCAGAAGACATTTTACAAAATCTTTCGCCAGCATAGTCTCGACATATTATCAAAAATAAACTTTTATAACAGTAGTACTATTCAACATTGGAAGTAAATTTCAATAGTAGCATCAGAAAACTTATCATCCAACTCTGCTTAACAATTTATATGTTAATTAGTAAATAAAATGTTAGCATGTGTGCTTTTTACTTTCTTATACGTAGTATAAGGAAGTATTGTGATGATGAAAATTTTCGACCTCGAGATTTTTGAAGATGTCCACGTTTTGAAGTCCCCTGATACCGAAAAAGTGGTTTTTAAAAAATGTCTCTCTCTCTCTCTCTCTCTCTCTCTCTCTCTCTCTCTCTCTCTCTCTCTCTCTCTCTCTCTCTCTCTCTCTCTCTCTCTCTCTCTCTCTCTCTCTCTCTCTCTCTCTCTCTCTCTCTCTCTCTCTCTCTCTGACCACGATAGCGGCCAAACCGCTGTAGATATCAATTCCAAATTTTGTATTTACGTGCATAATCTCCGTCTTGAGATCTGATTAGTTTTTCAGTAAAATCGGTAGACCGGAAGTAGCAGTTTACTTCAGCGAAAAAATCGAATTTTGCGAATATTTCGTCAACTACTAAGTTTAAACAAATTTATAAAGAATTCGTATATACTTAAAATTAAAATTGAGAATAATTTTATTTAAAAAGTTTTTCGAAATTCCTACCGGAAGTAGGTCTTTTACTCTTATCGAAAATCAGTTTTTTGCGAATATTTCGCAAGTCATACTTTTTAGACAAGTAGATTACCGGTATAAAAGTATTTAAAACATAATTTTCAATATCTTTTGTATAAAAAAAATTTCAAAATTCAGACCGTAAGTACCACTTTTACTCTTATCGAATAGCGATTTTTTGCAAATATGTCGTAAGTTATGCATTCTATATATATTTATTAAGAGTACAAAAGTATTTAGAACTGGATTTGCAATATTTTTTGTATATATGAAATTTCAAAATTCGGACCGGAAGTAGCACTTTTACTCTTAGCGAGGAGCACTTTTTTGATAATATCTAGCAAAGTATGCATTCTATAGCGATTTATTAAGCGAATGAAAGTACCTAGAATAGGATTTTGAATAAGTTTTGTATAAAAAAATTCTTAAAATTGTATAGTTTAAAGCGCTCATACGTATAAGAAAGTCGTGTGGTGGCCACACCTCATTTTTATTCTTTGTACAACTTCTATTGCACATGTTTATTACATTAAAGGCTTACATTTTGACATTTAAATATAATTTGCTTCCATTTTTTTTGTGACCAAGGTCAAAACAACAAAATTAGCGTGCGATAAAGAAATACTTTTGCAACCAAAACGGGTGTCGTAAAGTGAACTTTATAGAATCGAAACAGTAAAAAAGCATTTTGCACATTACACCCACACAACCAGTCTGATAAACTGTAAGAGCTTCTATTGAATTTTCTCGTCACGGTTTTATTAGTTTTCGAATTGTGATCTTCTAGTTTAATTAATAAATCTGGTCTAGGGAGACCTAGATTTTTTAATTCAATCTTAATGTCATAGCACAGTGTGTTATTTTCTATCATTTCGATTATGTTACTAACGCAATTCATAGTTGCATTTGCACCGATAGAAATTGCAACATACACTCACCGCTGTATATTATATACTGGACCGCCACCCGGACCCGGCACCATAGAGTAGTGCCCCGCCGCCTACATATATACGCGCGCTACCCGCGCCAGTTTCATCGCCTGATTTCTAATACAGACGGGGCAGTCGCGCGAGATGCCCCGGAGCCTACGTCAGACTGCGATTTTTAAACGCGCTGAAAAGACGGACTGTTACTTCCGAAAACATATTATTTGTTATCAAACAAATCAGAAAAATTACATACAAATTAGGTATTTATAATTAATGTATCTGTTAAAAGAAATTTGTCACCGGAAAATTTATCACGGGGGGGGGGGGGGGGGAGTGCTCCGTTGCCCTCCCTGCAGCAGCCGCCACTGCTCACAAGACTAATTGAGAAATTATTTAAGTCAGAAGTTTCGAAATCATTGGATTTAAATTGATGGAGTTGTTGAATGATCAGCCAGATCTCCTGTCCTCGATTATATTTTATTGAATGTTTTTTATAGAAGTTATTAGAAATAACATTTGTAAAGACGAATACTCACAACATATTGAAAGCTTTGAGAAACTCACTATTCATGCAATCTCTAGAACCCAATAAAAATTATAGATACTATAGTGAATTTAATTAACATGGCCAATTATTTGAACTCTCTGTTTGTTAGTTTATTGTTTTTTTAAATAATTATTACTGTTATTGTTATTTTAATTTATTGTTGCAAAGTTTTAAAAAATAACAATGAACGCCTAATATGAAAACCTGTTAAATTAAAATTTTCTTTTTTATTTAGACTGAATAAAATAGAAACCTAAATTTTACTACAATCGCTTAGAGGGCGTCCTGAATATTCCTATAAACTCATTCTAGCGCCCTACATCTTGGTGCCTTGTCTCCTAAATGTGTTGCCAATAACGTGGTATAAGTATATAAAGTACATCCACGCGCAGGTTCGATGACTCGTTTTCGATATTATAGTAAGTTTCATGTATTCTACCACCGAAGAATAAAGTATATCCACGCGCAGGTTCGATGACTCGTTTTCGATATTATAGTAAGTTTCATGTATTCTACCACCGAAGAATTATATTAAAAAGAGAAAAATTCGATTAAAAAAGGTAAACATATATTGAGAATAATAGTGTTGAATGAGATATGCGCGAACTTAAAGTATTTTTAATTCGAATTTATATTCAAACGAGTATACCTTATATATTTGGACCATGAACATTACAACGGCTATCTGTGACCTCCTTTATCTGTGCTATACTACCTTCGTAATCTGAATGCGGCAAGTGATATTTGAAAATGTATACTAACCTAAAATATTAAGTGTTTTTATTTATATGGTCAATGATTTTGTAAATAATATTGGTTGGCAATATCTTCAGTAATTACGATAATGTTGAATCAATACCACACACAGATATAGACGAAATATACCGGGTGCGGCAATAGTGTGTCGGCGGAGCTTAGCATGAAAACTAATAACGTTGTAGCACTTAGATTTTACGTATACGTTCGTATGTACTATGCTGCTGTTCATTTTCTATTTTTATTTACAAATATACAGGGTGTTTCAAATTTCCGTAACCACCTTCAACTATTTTATTTTAAAATTGGTATGATGGCCATGTGTTGGTGGATGGTTAAGAGATGAGATTGAAACAAGGTCCAAGTTCCCACAGATTCTGTGGGAACTTGGACCTTGTTTCAATCTCATCTCTTATTTTATTTTAAATAGATTGCTATACTTTCTAGCTATTATAATGATAGCCACCCAAATTATCTTTGCAATGATATATGGATATGTGCACTTGCGACTGTTAGTTTTGGTTTTATTGATAATTTTGTTAAAATCTTAACAGTTGCAGTATATAATATTTTGAACCTTAGTCTGAAAATGGGTACAGTGCCTCATGTAACTCTTAAGGTGCCAGTCCACAAGGATACTAAAATCTCATGAAATTTTTGTTTCATGAGAAATTTATGTCAGATGTGTTTCCACATAATATGAGATATTTCTTTGAAACACCGGAGTTCAGACATTTTTCTCTCGTGATATAAGGTGTCTCTGAATCAACTGTTTCCACAGTTGTCATTATTTTGTAACTATACTCCATTCAGTCTAAGAATAAAGCATTGGGAAAGATAGGGCTTAAAATAAACGTTTGTGATTGGTTGAAATCGAGTGTGCATTTACACCGGCAAAATAATCGCATTTAGCTCGTTCTGTCAAAAATTTGTTTACTGACAGTTTTGTTCAAAGATTTTGTCGATTTCCGTATTTTACATAGTTATTTGTTGTTAATATTCTTAAAAAATAGTTCTTCTTAGAACTCGCAAGTGAAATGTTCATTTGTTAAGGTATTTTATCAATTTCGTTAACTTTCTTTTCGTAATCGCTAATATTCTATAGTATGGCGGAAGCAGTTTTACCAGGTCCTTCAAAAAATCGTAAAGGGAAACATATAAGATCTGGACAAAGGCAAATGGCTTATAATGTGTAGGTACATTAAGCATAAAGACAATATGTCTAAAACAGCTGCAGTCAATCAAACAGCAGAGGAAGTGGGTATTAATAGGAATACAATGTACTGCATTATTAAAGAAATGGAATTATATGGAGTTCCAATTTCTCCTCCAAGAAAAAGAAATTATCGTCATACTTACAATAAATTGGATGAAGCACAAAAAAGTACAATTAGACGACATGTGCATTCCTTTTTCTTGAGGAATGAGTTACCAACTTGTACAAAAATTTACGTAAATGTCAAAATATAATGATATCAGATATGTATATCCCTGCTATCCATCTGACAGTAAACATATGTTTTACTTGTTTTCAAAATACAAAGTTCATCGTGTGTAAACTGTGCTCATATTGTAGCGCCATCTACTCCATTCTTAGACTGAATGGAGTATAGTAGAAACATAAATTTGCGTTGTGAGTGATTTTATTAAAAGATGTCAACAATAAGGGCTAGAAGAAAGGCTGCAGCGTGTTATTATTACCTTGCTATTAAATCCTGTACGAAAAGGTCTCACAGATATTGGGTGAGAAATTGGATTAAAAGGAGGGATAACAAGAATATAATGGAAACGTTATTAAATGAATTGGAACGAGAAGATAAGGAATGCTACAAGAACTTTGTTAGAATGTCCGCGGCTGATTTTCGTTATTTGCTGGACAAAATAAGGTTTGCAATAGTAAAACAAAACACACATATGCGAGATGCAATTCCAGCTGCTGAGCGGCTAGCTGTTACTCTTCGTTTTTTGGCTACAGGTAGGTACATTGTAACTCTTTGATCCCAAGTTGGGAGGAATCATTTTTTTAGGAGATAGCTACCATTCCCTAATGTATTTGTTTCGAATACTACTGTATGTACTATTTCACGAATTGTAATTGAAGTGTGTTCTGCAATTTACAATGTTCTAAAAGAAGAATATCTACAAGTAAGTATATGAAACATATTTTTATTAAAATATAATTCTACATTTTGAAATAAGTAGGTGAAAATGTTCCATAATATTGTGCAGGAGCTCCTTCAGAACTGTCGTCATTTGAAACTTCTGTGTCATTATTTATATCCGGGATCTGCAATGTGGACATGGTGTGCTCTTTGTTTATGTGCTGCTGTGATAAAGGAATTGTATTTTTCTGTAATTTGAGCTCATAGTTGTCGTTCATTCTTAATATAATTCGCTGTATTTCCCGCTTTGCCCTTGACTGCAGGTCTGGAGCTTTGGAGCTCATATTACGTAGTTCGTCAGCAACATAATCTCCAAATATTTCAAAAGAGTCTGCTGACTTTGACATAACACTAAGACATTGGTCAAGTACAGCTTCTTTGACTTGCTCTTTATTTTTTTTTAATCTTAGTTTTACCGAAGAAGTTCTGGATGAACTCGGTGAGTCATCATTAGACGTAGTAATCGGTGTGTTAGAACATGATGTGCTTGCAGTGTTGTCCAGATTCATATCTTGTATAAGGGAGTCCTCAATCTCTTAAGGCTACGTGTAGGTTTTCGGTTATGGTTTCTGGTTCTTCATTACTCTAAAAACAAATAGTTATGCACTATTAACCATAGTAAATAAATAATTAAATTTAATATTAATCATATTTTTATCTCTACAGATGCCAAGCACCGAGAAAGAATGGCTACAAATTTCACAACAGTTTGAAGAAAAATGGAATTTTCCAAATTGCATAGGTGCACTGGACGGCAAACACGTTGTCATTAAAGCACCTAAACATAGTGGAAGTTTGTACTACAATTACAAGGGCACGCATAGTGTAATATTAATGGCATTGGCTGACGCAGACTACAAATTTCAATACATTAATGTTGGAACTTTTGGACGAATTTCTGATGGGGGCGTTTTTAATGGATGCTCCTTATCAAATAAACTTCCTAATGATAGTTTAAGTCTTCCAAAACCTAGACCACTACCAGCCCGAACTAAGCCAGTTCCATATGTTATCGTAGCTGATGACGCTTTTGCTATGAAACCATACATTATGAAACCATATGCATTTAGAAATCTGCATGGTGTACAAAGAATATTCAACTACCGGCTGTCACGGGCACGCCGAATAATTGAGAATGCTTTTAGTATAGCGTCAGCTAGATTTCGTGTACTAAGAAGACCAATTGAATTAGAACCTAAAAAAGTGATAATTATTGTATCTGCAATATGTGTGTTACATAATTTTTTAATAACACGCTCTAAAAGACTTTACGCTCCTTATGGTAGTTTCGATGTGGAAGATCACAAAAATGGCACTATACAAACAGGAGAATGGAGACAAAACATTCAGGGCCTAGTGAATCTACAAATTAATCCTAACCTTCGCAGTAATGTGGAAGCAAAAGATATACAACTAGAATTTACACAATATTTCCACCAGGAAGGAGAAGTTCCATGGCAATATAAATATATATAAAAAATATATGAATAATCTTACCAATGAATCCATTATTGTTTCATTACTATATGTTGGTCCATCTATGAATTTTAATGCCTCATAGAATTCCCATTTTACTTCAAAATTGTTTCCCGCTGCCTGGCCGCTTTTGGAGTGTTTTCGCTTTCTGTTTATACTTTGGAATTGGCAACGAAGGTTATGTATTTTATCCTTCACTTCTTGAACCGGAACTTCAAACTTACTGGAAATTTCTTCCATCTGCTTTTCGTAAATTTCTATTTTTATAATTTTCGGACGAGCAGTCCCACAAATTAGTATAAGATTCATATAATTCTATTAATTGTATTATCAAGGTTCTTGTCCAATTAAAACTACATTCTTTTCTTTTAAACCTTTATTTTCACTTATGAAACTCATTTTTGGTGAAAACACAAATTTATTCAATGACATTGACAATTAAATATAATTTATCGCCAACCGTCAGTAAAGTGATGCGTTACCATAGCGTTTTGCGGAGGTAAAGAAACACTTTATCGTACTGTACAATAAAGTACTTTACCTGCCGCTAATATCTGTCAGCGTAGCATGACTGATGACTTTTAAAAATAAATCGTTTGTCACTGTCATAAACTGTCAAAAGTTATTATATCTTTATTTCTTAAATTAACAATTTTAACGGTTGGCGATAAAATTTTGTATGCACCACGTCAGTAAAGTACCTTTACCGAACTCGTCTGTTACTCGCCGCGCTCGCTTCACTCGCTTGGCTCGTAAACCAGACTCGTTCGGTAAAGTATCACTTTACTGACTTGTTACATAAATAACTATTATCTCACGATCAAACAGCGAAACTCACGTGCAGGGAGTGAAATAAATGTTTCATGCGAAATTCGCAATATATCATGTTTACATGGTGATACTTATTACAGAAATAAAAATCTCATGACACATTGTTTCACGAGATTATCTCTAGTATATCACGTATTTCAGACTTGTTTCCACAATGAAATTGAAGTAATCCTGCGATTTTTATTGCATGAGACAAACATCTCATGATATATTCTCATTGTGGATTCTCACCTTAATGTTACTAATTTATGGACTGACACGCTATTTGTTTTGAGGTTCAACAATGTTAACATATACAGGCTGTTAAATATGTCGTGTCTAAGTTATCAATCTTTATTGACTATTTTCTCGTTTTTATTAAATCGAACCTATAATGTTTTATTAATCAGCAAAGTCCTTGTAAAGTTACCGTTAAAACGGTACCAATAACATAGTACTTTATTTTCAAAGTTATAACCCTTTAATGGGATATACCTATGTTTATAATATGCAATATGCGGGACATCTAATAGTTGGTTGGCCTTGGGTTTAAAAAAAATGGCTGTGCAACCAAACGTCAAATCTCTACTTCAAAATTCCATGTCTTTAGTTTTTCTTTGCTGTAATTGCGTTTTATTGTTATAATTTAAGTTCGGCTAGTTCATTATTAATTTCTGTTTGTTTGTTAGTAGTTGTTACGTGTGGCATTTACCTTGTTGTCAGTTATATCGTTTTGTTGTTTTTTATGTACACACCATAATAGTTTATTGTTCCGTCTAGTTGTTTTTGCTTTAAAATGAATTTTTGGAAAGATGGGCTCATAGACATGGTATTTCCTCTTGGCACTAGCAATAGACAACCATTTTTAGCATCAATAACATATGCCATGGAATATCCTGACCGAGGAGCACTGAATATTAAAACTGTTGAAAATTTGTTGATAAGGTTTCTTCTAACGGGGTGAGTGAATTACGTCAAACATGAAAGAAGTAAGACTATGGTTACAGACAATAATGAAGTGACAGTCGTTCAGTCCATTGTGGAACATCCCCACGTATCTATAAAGTTAATTTCGAAACAACACGGGATAGATGTCACTGCTGTAAAAAGGATTTTAAAAAAATATAAATTTCTTCCCTACAAAATTCAAAATCGCCAAGGCTTCTTACAAACGGATTTTGAAAGAAGACTAATTTACTGTGAATGGCTGCTTTTAGAATTGCGACAAGATATAACTTTTCTAAACCATGTACTTTTCACATATGAAGCACAGATGCTAATTATGGAAAAACAAGCAGAAAAAATTCCCATTATTATGACACTACAAACTCTCATTTTGTGCAACCCTTTTTTAATCACATTATGGTGCTTCTGCAAGCACATTTAGATAGTGTATTCACCAATAGATGAATTTCCTTCTGTGGCCAACTGTAAAAAACGTTGTTTACGCAACACCTCATTAAACGACACAGAACATGCAATGTGCAATAAAATGTAATCTAAAACTGATAATAAAGAATTAAAGAACGGGTATTTGTAAAAGTTACTTTGTTTTTTTTCATGGCCAATCAACTATTAGATGCCCCACATATTGCATGTTATACATAGGTATATCCCATTAAAGGGTTATAACTTTGAAAATACTAGAAATAAGTACTCTTTAATAAGTACCATTTTAACGGCAATTTTACAAGGAATATGATGACTATTAAAAAAATTATACGTTTAATTTAAAAAAAAAACGAGAAAATAGCCAATAAAGATCGATAACTTAGACACAACATATTTAACACCCTGTACAGGGTGAGTCATTAGTAGCCGCTTCTTCGATTGCACTTTTGTGTTTTAAATAAAAGAAAAAGCAATTAGTGGAGGATCCATGGTTGCTTGTGGCGCATATTGTAAAAATACTTTAAGCTCTGGCGCACTTCCGGTTTCACCGGAAATGCACAGAACTTATTTTTTTTAATGACACCCTAATTATTTTTGGATTTTCTTGTACTGCTTTAAATTGCCTGTTCAACTGTTTTTTCCATTTCAAAATTGAGTCAATAGTTTTTGAGTTATTAATTTTTTTTGAAAATATTTGACCAAAGCACGTGTTCAGAAAAAAATCATTTCCACTTTGTTTTTAAAAGTAAAAACATTGACTTTTGTGGTGCTTGTAGCCAAGAAAATTCTGCATCATTTGGTAAAGCTGCACTCGACAATACCTCAAGAAACTTTGTTTTTTCAAAGCCTACTTCCTGAAATTTTCACATACCAAAAACTTATTTTTTTTTAAATGGAACACCCGGTATTTTATTGAGTCATTTTGTTCCTATTTTTATTCTCTTTCATCTTTGTTAACAATGTCCTATACCTATCTTTTCTAATTTTTGAGATAATCACTATACGAGCAATTAACGGTCAATTAAAGAACTACGGGCGCTGTTGTATGCACCCAAATATTCGTCCAATAAAGCCTGGAATGCGGCTGACTGCCTGAGTCAACTGTTAAAGAAAGTCGGTATACATTTATGTCAAACTTATAAAAGCATCGCTATTAGTTATCATCCAAATGAATTATTCTTATGAAGAGTTAATAGATAGATATGATTGACATTTTGTGTGAATCTGAAAGAACCTCTTTGCTAGCATCCAGACTTTATGCACGGCGATCCCAGGTAGAAGTCAACCGAAGCCAGAAACCTTCGAAAATATAAAGTGGACGGTTTGAGTGAACAGAAAGCATTGAATATGAAAGAAAAAGCGGAAAAAGCAATAACAGTTGACGATAAGACGTTTATGGTACTTGCGAGTGTAGTTGAACACCCCCATATATGTACTACGAAAATTAGTCGGCAGTTAGATGTAAGTCAAATTTGAGAATCCAGAATAATTAGGAAATACGAAATTCACCCGTAGCATATTCATACACAGGGTTAGATCAAAGAAATTTTCAGAATCGCTTACATTTTTGTCAATTGGCAGCAGATAAATTATCCTGGCTTTCTCAATTTTTTGTGGTTTACCCTCGAAACCTATTAAAGTGAATACGTTCATCGTCACAATTTCCGTTATTATAACACATAAAATCCCCCACTTTATCACACCTGTAAACTTTCAAAATCGTTGGTCATTAAAACTGTGGGGAGGAATAGTGGGTAGTTACATAATTGGACCTTATTTCATTGATGAAAATGTTAATGAAGGAGGGTATCTTCGCTATCTACGAACGGATTTTCAAAACTTTCTTCAAATATGTCAGTAAACATAACCTTTATTTTACTTCGATGTTAACCAACAGTGTTAAAAATGAAATACTGCAACTGGACATTGCCGGAATTAAAAAATTGAAATGCGATGCTCTTCATTCTATAAAATTATTACTTTTGGAATAGTTGGATATAACATTTACTTTGTTTGACAGTTGACTAAGGAAGTCGGGCGCCATGCCTGCCTTCCATTGGTTGAACGAATATTTTGGTGCATAGAACAACAGCGTTCGTAGTTCTTTAATTGACCGCTAATTGCTCCTATAGTGATTATCTCAGAAATTACAAAAGATAGGTATAGGACATTGTTAACAAAAATGAAAGAGAATAAAAAAAGGAACAAAATGCCTCAATAAAATACTGGGTGTTCCATTTAATAAAAGATAAGTTTTTGGTATGTGAAAATTTCAGGAAGAAGGCTTTGAAAAAACAAATTTTATTGAGGTATTGGCGAGTGCAACTCTACCAAATGATGCAGAATTTTCTTGGCTACAAGCACTACCAAAGTTAATGTTTTTGCTTTTAAACACAATGTGAAAATGATTTTTTTCTGAACACGTGTTTTGGTCAAATATTTTTAAAAAAAATTAATAACTCAAAAACTATTGGCTGAATTTTGAAAAAGAAAAAACAGTCGTACAGACAATTTAACGCAATACAAGAAAATCCAAAAATATATAGGGTGAGTCATTTAAAAAAATTAAGTTTCGTGCATTTCCAGTGAAACCGGAAGTGCGCCAAAGCTTAAAGTATTTTTACAATATGCGCCACAAGCAACCATGGATCTTCCACTAATTGTTTTTTCTTTTATTTAAAACACAAAAGAGCAATCGAACAAGCGGCTACTAATGACTCACCCTGTATATATATATATATATAAAATATATTACAATTCTTTGCCAATTATACAAATGTATTGAAAAATTGAAAATCTTCTTGGTAGTAGTGGCATAAAATGAATTAAAAGTAATAACAATATGACAACTGGTTGTCAATTAGAAAACAATGACAAATATAAAATGTAAATCAAAATGTATAAATGAAAATGTAATCAATAAGCATAGGACAGTCGAGATTATTTCTATAATCACATTAAAAGGCTTGGGGTCTACCACAAACTGTTCAGTCAATCCAAATATACAAATAACATGTTTAGGTGAACCTAGGCCATTTTGATAGAATTACATGAGTAATTATCGATTGTCCTATGCTTATTTGCTTTCATTTACATTTATACTTGACTATTTTACATTCTATATTTGTTATATTATCAACAGTTCTACTCTTAATTTTTCTTTACATAGTTGCGTCGTTGTTATTTGTATATTTGGATTGACTGAACAGTTTGTGGTAGACCCCAAGCCTTTTAATGTGATTATAGAAATAATCTCGACTGTCCTATGCTTATTGATTACATTTTCATTTATACATTTTGATTTACATTTTATATTTGTCATTGTTTTCTAATTGACAACCAGTTGTCATATTGTTATTACTTTTAATTCATTTTATGCCACTACTACCAAGAAGATTTTCAATTTTTCAATACATTTGTATAATTGGCAAAGAATTGTAATATATTTTATTAACTGCCTGGTTGAAATAAGGCATTACACAGTATTAGGTATTTTCACAGTTGTTTTACACTTGGACATTTTGGATTGACATTTTAAGGTAATACTATATTTTTTATTCACATATTAATGCTTTAACATACACTTTCTTTGTTATGCTGCACTGACGAAACCAAACTAGGTAGAAACATATATGTCTGTAGCTACAAATACATCTTAACACATACATAGTTGCATCGTTAATTGTTTGTGTATTTCAATCAAAATTGTACATGTTTAGGTGAACCTAGGCCATTTTGATAGAATTACATGAGTAATTATCGATTGTCCTATGCTTATTTGCTTTCATTTACATTTATACTTGACTATTTTACATTCTATATTTGTTATATTATCAATAGTTCTACTCTTAATTTTTCTTTACATAGTTGCGTCGTTGTTATTTGTATATTTGGATTGACTGAACAGTTTGTGGTAGACCCCAAGCCTTTTAATGTGATTATAGAAATAATCTCAACTATCCTATGCTTATTGATTACATTTTCATTTATACATTTTGATTTACATTTTATATTTGTCATTGTTTTCTAATTGACAACCAGTTGTCATATTGTTATTACTTTTAATTCATTTTATGCCACTACTACCAAGAAGATTTTCAATTTTTCAATACATATATATATATATTGTGGTAGTTCACTAACTTAGATGAGTAAGGATATGATGGAAGTACTAATGTTAATAAAATATACTGTATATGTTCTTGTAGTGAGTATTAAAAAAATAAAAGATGGTAATATTTTATGGACCAAACTATAATTAAATAAATAGATGTGAGAATATTTAAATTATACTTAAAATAATTGTGAGAATATTAATTGGGTATTTCCCTATAGTTTTTGTGAACCGTGTAAAGTTGGTTACATATCGGGTTATGTTGAAGTTCGCCTTGCATCGAGTGGTTGGTTGCCTATCAGGTTTCTTTGTTGTAGTAATATTTCCCATTTCTGAAAGTAGAATTGTAAATGTTACTTGTTGTATTTTTATATGTAATATTATTTGTTAAAGCTTGTTTAATTAACACTTTTGAAAAAATAGAGAATATTAGTATGGATTTTGAATCATAAAGGTTGGAAAATGATGTATAGTTACGCGCTAAAATTCAAATGTAAGAAGTGTCAGATTTTGACATTTAAAATAATAGAGTTAAAGTATTGAGTATTTGGTTTGCCGAAGGGTATAAAAGGTTGTGAAAATTAAAGTAAAGAATTAAATTGATAAATTTTTGGAATTACAAAAAGGTATTATAAATATTCAATTACAAATAAAACATATTTTGGATTATTATAATGTGTGGAACAATATGATTGGATATTATAGAAACTAAGGATTTATTGCCAGGGATATGGGGAATAAATAGAGAGAGATTCAAAAAGAATTTAAGAAAAGCGGTAGATGTGTTTTCGGAAAACGAAATTTTCCTTCCGAAAAACACATAATTAAGAGATTCATCATTATACAAAAGTGTAAAAGAAGTGGTTAGGAGATAGTAGAAAAGAAAGCAGATATTTTTTAGGTGATTGCAACATTTTCCAGAATAGTACCATTTTTTGTATCATGCAAATATAATTAAAAATAAATTAGAAGAAAGAATTTCGGTAACGAATAAAGAAATAATTGAAGAATATTCATACTTGAGAAGAAAGCGAAGAAATATATAATTACAATTTAAAAATAAACTTACTGCATTGGTAAATATTATTCCATATTTGGCGAGAGATTTATTGCATTGGAGAGTTGGTGAAATTCCAGAAGTTATACAAATAGTTTAGTCCAGGACTTGAAAGATACGAGATATTCAACATAGCAGCTAACACAGGTATTCCAGTCCAGTAGAGGAAAGGCAGGTTTCAAAGGTCTTCACGAAAGCGTTCGACGGTTCGAGATTCTAGTTGATTGCAGAGGTTGAAGGTATTACAGGATAGCAGTCATTACAGTCCACATTCCGAGCATTCCAGACAATTAGGAAAAGGAAAGGATCTCCCTCATTGATTCCAGGAAATGTCTTCGACAAGCTAAAAAGAAAATCGTTTGGTGTATAAATAAGAATACCAGTTCAGTAGTAATAACAGGTCGTATAATTCTTTGAAATAATTTGAATTTATCAGTTTCGAATTGAAAAGTATATCAAAATTTAGAGATCTATTATTTACACGTACATTATAACTGTGTTGATAATCAAGAAAAGATATTTTGTAAGTTCTGTGTACAACATTAATTTGTATCATCATTTGTATAATTTTTAGAAGTCAAAAAAAACTGATCGGCAAACTAAAACTGATTAATTTGTGTGGGTATTTGATTTACATACAAAAACTATACAGTATTTTTAAAATAATATAATTAATATACTTACTTGTATATTTTTCGATCCACGAAAGGTGTATTTTCATGCACATATAAATTTTCAAAAGAATGTTTACGTAAACAAGCTTGGTACTTCCATGAATGTTTTATTTGGTTGTGTGTGTTGAGAACTACCATATAATTTATAATTTGCCTGATTTATTAAACAAATTAGTTTGATACATTTGTTTTTATTTGGTATATAAAGAAGGTTTTTGAATTAAATTGATGAAACAGATATGACGCTTAGAACCGTAACCTATAAATAAAAAAAAAAACAACTGTCAGTGATTATATTATTATTTGAATAGTATGTTAATATATACCTTGAGATTGAGTTCACAGTAAGTATTGTTATTTGAAGATAAAGTTGAAATACACATCATAATTCACTAAAGAATAACTGTTTTGTAAACTTTGATTTATAAAGTTAAGAAATATAAAACGTAAATATCCTATGATATAGGCAGATATTGAAAAAGTTACATATAGGCAACTGTTTGGGCTTTGATGATTCAAGGGAAGTTAGCAACATATAAAATAATTAGTTTAAATATTTTATATAAGAACTGAGTTAGTGAGGGCATAAATAAAAAAATTACCTGAGAGAATTTGAAAATAGATTTGAAAAGTACATAAAGATTTCAATTTTATATATAGACGAGAATAAGTACAGGTTTCAAACACATAGTAAGAATAAATATTATTAAATTTATCTGAGTGTAATCGTACCTTTATTAATTAAAGGTATTGTTACATTTTATGGCGCCCAACGTGGGGCGATTAAAATAAGACTCGCAAAAACATATTTCAAATATTTTATTAATTATAATAATAGCGATAACATTAGTATACATTTTACAAAAGTAATAAAATCAGTTTAAAGTATATCAAGGTATAAGGAAGTGTGTACTACAATTATTGAAAATGAATACCAGATCTAAGAGTAATTTTGGATTAAATAGATCTGAATCGTCTAGCGATAGTGAAAAGGAGGTTGGTCAGGATGTGAATGTACCAGAGGGAGGAGAAATTATATTACAAGTTCAGGAAGGTATTCAACAGACAGGAGAAACACAGGATAGAGGTGATAAGGTGGAAATATTAGGAGAGACTTCTAAAACAGAAATGTCGAATACAACAGCAGATATGGAATTAATTCTACAAATGTTTAAACAAATTAGTGAAGAGAATAATAAGAAGTTAATGGATAAACTTGACAAGGCTAGTGAAGAGAATAAGAAAAATAGAGAGGAGGATAAAAAAGAATTAGGAGAAAAATTGGATAAGTTGGAAAAGGCGAGCATTGATACTAGAGAAGAATATAAAAGGGATATTGAAGAATTTAAAGAATCTTTGGTGAGTTATCCAGAAGAAATAATACCAGTAACACAAGTTTGCGTGAAAGACAAACAAGATACAGCAGAGGTTAAGGGAATATTGGAAATGGAAAAAGAAGAAGTAATAGGAAATTTTGAGAAGGGTGTTCTAAACTGCATTGATGTTGAACAAAACACAGCTGAAAGTAAGAAAACGAATAAAATTTTTACAATAACAAAGAAAACAAAATACTTAGATTCCGGTAGAAGAATTTTAAGATCGTTTTTAGATACACTTTTAGTAGGAGAAAAAGATGACAAAAAGATATACTTATTCACCTCAAGGCAGAAAAAAGGGGTAGTTTCAGCAGACGATAAGTTCACTGGAAACAAATGTAATGTTGGACGTAATATGATACCAACATGTATGAGAAATAATGTAGGAAGTGTAGAAGTTAATATGTACAGAAAATTTGAAGGAATTGTAGGTGGTGATGATTTTGTTGATAGTAAACGTGTTTCTTTAGTAAGATATGTGCAAAGTGATGTGTATCAGGCCACTTTGATATTGGACATTAAGTACAAAGAATTATTGGTATGGGATATAGAAATTCAGAAAACTACAAATACATTTACACCAAAGGCTGATGTCATAAGTTCATTCAAAAAGATTGGAAAATTTGTGAACAAGGTGTTTTATAAAACTGAAGAAAATGAGTTTTGGTATGAAGAAGATGTGAATAAAGAAGAAACATATGGAATATTGAAAAATAGGGTGCGATTAAAAATAAATTGTTAAAAAAATTTAGGGGCATGGCGGTTGAATTTCATAGGGCGACAACCGTTGGTAAATAGCGCTACCACCCACCAGAGCTACATCAAAGTTAATAGAACCAAAATTTAGGGGCATGGTTAATGTATTTTGTTTCTATAAAAGTATGTCATAAAAAAAAACGGGATATAAGTATGTGCATTTAATTTTTTTTTTATAATTGAGTTAATCATGTAAGAAATTTTAGCTAAAATGATCTAACAAAGGTTTATGTATTTTATTTCCTTGCTCTAAATTAATTGAATCAGGATAGAATTATTTAGACGAAGAAAAGTTGTAAAGATTAGTTAGTATGAAGAAATTAGTAATATTTAATTTATTTTCCTCATTCCTTACATTATAAAATTTGTAAATATAAGTGTTAGAGGAGTATATAAGTAACTTTACAGTAAGTAAAGAAACATACGAGTATAAAAATGTGAAGAAATGTATAAAGTAGATATATGAAAGATGAGTAAGAAGGAACCTTATTAAAAAAAAAAAAAAAAAATTTTTTAAAGGATATTTATCGGAGTAATAAAAGCATTTAATGGTCAAGAAATATTAAAGTCATTAAGAGTTATAAAAAAAAATGTGATATACAAATAGAAGAAGCCTATAAAATAAAATATGTATAGAAAAGATAATAATGAATGCTTGCTATGTATAATAAATAATAAAAGGGAAACATAAAAATATATGGAATAATTTATAGAGATTATGTATGAAAGGGTAAATAAAACCCAAAATGATAATAAATATATAGAATAATAATGTATAAAAGAAATATGTAGGTCACGTACGCCTTAAAAAACGAAAATATAATTTGTGTACTTTCCAAAAGTGAAAGTTTGAAAAGGTAGACGAAAATGTCTATTATAGGTATAGGGTTTTTGTTCAGCTAGGAACAGTTATATAAAATAAAATAATAAAGAATAAGTGAGCATATGTAAAGCATATTTTGTAGAGGCTATTAAATATCTGAAGAAGTAACAGATACAACTTAAAAGTAATCACCAGTAAATGTTAAAAGTAGTTTCGATTATAATATTGATAAGAATTTTTAGAGGGTTTAAAATCATGAATAGGATAATACAAAGAAGGTATAAGATTGGATAAGAAAAGGAATAAAGTTACTTATATAGAAAGCATAGAAATGTTAAAAGATACATTTTATGACATTATTGATGAAGACAAATGGATAAAGATGTAAATTTTGAATATGTTGGTATAAATTAGTATATTTATGAGAATAAGATTAGTTAAAATGGTTTGTTGTAAATAATTGAGAGTTAAAAATGAAAATAGATACAGTGAGGTAAATAATTATCTTATATACCAAATATTAAGAAATGTACATGGATTTATATGAGAATGTATAGTTATGCTACAGTAGTAGTACAAATTGAAGTACATCATTTTAGTATAGATTGTTGAATAAATATAAATTTATATATTCTATAGAAATTTAGATTTATTAAAAAAGGGGCATATGTGGTAGTTCACTAACTTAGATGAGTAAGGATATGATGGAAGTACTAATGTTAATAAAATATACTGTATATGTTCTTGTAGTGAGTATTAAAAAAATAAAAGATGGTAATATTTTATGGACCAAACTATAATTAAATAAATAGATGTGAGAATATTTAAATTATACTTAAAATAATTGTGAGAATATTAATTGGGTATTTCCCTATAGTTTTTGTGAACCGTGTAAAGTTGGTTACATATCGGGTTATGTTGAAGTTCGCCTTGCATCGAGTGGTTGGTTGCCTATCAGGTTTCTTTGTTGTAGTAATATTTCCCATTTCTGAAAGTAGAATTGTAAATGTTACTTGTTGTATTTTTATATGTAATATTATTTGTTAAAGCTTGTTTAATTAACACTTTTGAAAAAATAGAGAATATTAGTATGGATTTTGAATCATAAAGGTTGGAAAATGATGTATAGTTACGCGCTAAAATTCAAATGTAAGAAGTGTCAGATTTTGACATTTAAAATAATAGAGTTAAAGTATTGAGTATTTGGTTTGCCGAAGGGTATAAAAGGTTGTGAAAATTAAAGTAAAGAATTAAATTGATAAATTTTTGGAATTACAAAAAGGTATTATAAATATTCAATTACAAATAAAACATATTTTGGATTATTATAATGTGTGGAACAATATGATTGGATATTATAGAAACTAAGGATTTATTGCCAGGGATATGGGGAATAAATAGAGAGAGATTCAAAAAGAATTTAAGAAAAGCGGTAGATGTGTTTTCGGAAAACGAAATTTTCCTTCCGAAAAACACATAATTAAGAGATTCATCATTATACAAAAGTGTAAAAGAAGTGGTTAGGAGATAGTAGAAAAGAAAGCAGATATTTTTTAGGTGATTGCAACATTTTCCAGAATAGTACCATTTTTTGTATCATGCAAATATAATTAAAAATAAATTAGAAGAAAGAATTTCGGTAACGAATAAAGAAATAATTGAAGAATATTCATACTTGAGAAGAAAGCGAAGAAATATATAATTACAATTTAAAAATAAACTTACTGCATTGGTAAATATTATTCCATATTTGGCGAGAGATTTATTGCATTGGAGAGTTGGTGAAATTCCAGAAGTTATACAAATAGTTTAGTCCAGGACTTGAAAGATACGAGATATTCAACATAGCAGCTAACACAGGTATTCCAGTCCAGTAGAGGAAAGGCAGGTTTCAAAGGTCTTCACGAAAGCGTTCGACGGTTCGAGATTCTAGTTGATTGCAGAGGTTGAAGGTATTACAGGATAGCAGTCATTACAGTCCACATTCCGAGCATTCCAGACAATTAGGAAAAGGAAAGGATCTCCCTCATTGATTCCAGGAAATGTCTTCGACAAGCTAAAAAGAAAATCGTTTGGTGTATAAATAAGAATACCAGTTCAGTAGTAATAACAGGTCGTATAATTCTTTGAAATAATTTGAATTTATCAGTTTCGAATTGAAAAGTATATCAAAATTTAGAGATCTATTATTTACACGTACATTATAACTGTGTTGATAATCAAGAAAAGATATTTTGTAAGTTCTGTGTACAACATTAATTTGTATCATCATTTGTATAATTTTTAGAAGTCAAAAAAAACTGATCGGCAAACTAAAACTGATTAATTTGTGTGGGTATTTGATTTACATACAAAAACTATACAGTATTTTTAAAATAATATAATTAATATACTTACTTGTATATTTTTCGATCCACGAAAGGTGTATTTTCATGCACATATAAATTTTCAAAAGAATGTTTACGTAAACAAGCTTGGTACTTCCATGAATGTTTTATTTGGTTGTGTGTGTTGAGAACTACCATATAATTTATAATTTGCCTGATTTATTAAACAAATTAGTTTGATACATTTGTTTTTATTTGGTATATAAAGAAGGTTTTTGAATTAAATTGATGAAACAGATATGACGCTTAGAACCGTAACCTATAAATAAAAAAAAAAACAACTGTCAGTGATTATATTATTATTTGAATAGTATGTTAATATATACCTTGAGATTGAGTTCACAGTAAGTATTGTTATTTGAAGATAAAGTTGAAATACACATCATAATTCACTAAAGAATAACTGTTTTGTAAACTTTGATTTATAAAGTTAAGAAATATAAAACGTAAATATCCTATGATATAGGCAGATATTGAAAAAGTTACATATAGGCAACTGTTTGGGCTTTGATGATTCAAGGGAAGTTAGCAACATATAAAATAATTAGTTTAAATATTTTATATAAGAACTGAGTTAGTGAGGGCATAAATAAAAAAATTACCTGAGAGAATTTGAAAATAGATTTGAAAAGTACATAAAGATTTCAATTTTATATATAGACGAGAATAAGTACAGGTTTCAAACACATAGTAAGAATAAATATTATTAAATTTATCTGAGTGTAATCGTACCTTTATTAATTAAAGGTATTGTTACAATATATATGATATTCCTGATGTTTTCGCGGTCGTATGATGAAACAATGGTTTCTCGGGTTCTTGGCCGCGTGTGAGATGTGTCCTGAGAAGGACTGTTGTCTCGACGTTTCGACGAGATCGCACTCGTCATTTTCAAGAGATAGTCTTCTGCTGGTTACAGTTGAAAGTTATCTGCTGTTCGCCTTGTTGTACGCCTGCTTTTATATTGCTGAGTTGGAGTGGGGTCGGGTGGGGGATGTTGTACTGTGGCGATCGCTCGCAAGCGGCTGCGTGTGATTGGTCCGTGTATTTGCGAATCCTGTGTATGGGTCTGCTCCGGTTGTGGAGTGTTGCGTTTAACGTGAGTTCTAATCTGTATGTCGGCCACGAGCGGTTTCCATGTATGCGGCAGGCGTAGGCCGTCGTCTCTTTTATTTAAACTTCTGGGCCTCTTTTCAATCTCTATCGCTTCTCTAGTGATTCTAGTAGCTAGATTTTCGCTCTTTGCTAATAACTTTATATTGTCGAAGTCGATATTATGCCCCGTTATCACACGATGTTGTGCTAGAGATGAAGTTGGTTCTTTCTTGAGCACTGCGTTTCTATGTTCTTCTTTTCTTACGTTTATTCGCCTGTTCGTGTGCCCTACATAGGATTGGTCGCACTCCAAGCATGGTATTTCGTACACGCCCTGATCTTCGAGTGGAATTTTATCTTTCGCGCACTCCACAACCGAAGCAGACCCATACACAGGATTCGCAAATACACGGACCAATCACACGCAGCCGCTTGCGAGCGATCGCCACAGTACAACATCCCCCACCCGACCCCACTCCAACTCAGCAATATAAAAGCAGGCGTACAACAAGGCGAACAGCAGATAACTTTCAACTGTAACCAGCAGAAGACTATCTCTTGAAAATGACGAGTGCGATCTCGTCGAAACGTCGAGACAACAGTCCTTCTCAGGACACATCTCACACGCGGCCAAGAACCCGAGAAACCATTGTTTCATCATACGGAAATTGTTATTATTTAATCTAGGAGGTTGGATCCTCATAGAGAAACTGTCAATTTGACGTGTACTCTGTTAACATCATGAAGGCATACTCGTTGCAAGAAAGAACTGATATGATTTTAGTTATTGGTGAGTGTCAGGAAAATTGCTTCCTTGCGTCTCGGGTGTATTCGCAGAAGTACCCAAATCGAAAACATCCAGATAAAAGGGTATTTGAAAATTTGTTGGGTAGATTCCGTGCCACAGGGAGTGTTGCATACAAAAGGCGAACAACAACTGTAGACGTAGAAAATGAATTCGTGGTATTGGCAACAGTCACTGAAGAACCGCATAAAAGCACACGACAGATTACCAAGGAATTAGATATAACTCATATGAGCGTATCTAGGATACTAAGAAAACACAAATACCATCCCTATCACTTACAATACCATCAAAATTTATACGCAATGGATTATGAATGGCGAATTGATTTTTGCTTGTGGGCTCTTGATAGAAACGCAGAACATAATGATTTTTTTAATTACGCTTTATTTACCGATGAATCCACTTTTCATAATAATGGATTAGTAAACCGTCACAATTTTCATTATTATGATACCGAAAATCGCCATCTTTTTCGTACCTTGGATCGGCAGCATCGCTGGAGTTTGAACGTGTTTGGAGGCATTATAGGCGATTATGTAATTGGACCATACTTCTTCAATGGACACCTAAACGGAGACGAATTTCTAAGGTTCTTAAAAAGGGACTTTTGGACCCTCTTGGAAAATATTCCCTTGAATATTAGAAACCGGATGTGGCTTCAATTAGACGGCGCTCCTGCCCATTTTAAACGGTCCGTTAAAAACTACCTTCACAGGAAATTTCCTAATAGGTGGATCGGAAGAGATGGTCTGTGCAATTGGCCACCAAGGTCTCCGGACTTAACATGTATGGACTTTTTCCTATGGGGGTATGTAAAAGGGATCGTTTACAATATCTTGCCCACTACAGCAGAGGATATGAAAACGAGAATCAGAGACGCCTTCAGTTCAGTAACACCGGATATGCTGAGGAACGTTAGAACAGCATTTGAACAGAGGGTTATTTTCTGTATTGAAGAAAATGGCAATTATGTTGAACGCTAGCACTTTTTCGTTTATTTTGTTGTTATGTTTTTCGTTTATTTTATACGAAATCCTTTTTTCTTAATCCAAATACAAAAATATTTACTGCTGTTTTGTTTAGTTTATTTTTATTACTTGGAATTTATGTTTTCATGTAAATTGTGACAATATAAAATCAACTTCTTCGAATAATAATATTTATACCCATCGATGTAAAGATATACTGGGTGTTCACTTACAAAAAACAAATTTAGTTCACTTAAATTATCTAAAAAACAAATAACTTAAAAACTAGTAAAGATAGTCATAGGGATTCCTGATACTGGTTTTTAGACAATAAAATGTTCTATCTGATAACATAAATACATACAGGATGTTCCATTTAAAATAATAAAGTTATGCACGAAAGAAGTTCATAAAGTTTGCTCTCGGTACATGAACGACCTGTAGAATACTCGACAACTTTGAATATGGCATTCAATCAGCCAAAGGATCTGCCATTTACGCTATTCGTTACACTTCTCTGAATTAAGTCATTTTCGAGATACTAAACTTTTCGTGCAACATTGCATTTTCAAAAAACTTGAAATATCTCCTAAACTACAAAAATAGATAACGTCATCAGGAGATTGTAGTACCAACATGATTGGTCACCAGCACATTATGGTGCTGCTGCAAGAGCACATTCAGATAGGGTATTCACCAATAAGTGGATTGGGAGAGGAAGTTTGATAAGCTGGCCACCACGATCACCAGATGTCACACCTTGTGATGTCTTTCTGTGGCCAATTGTATAAAACATTGTTTACGCAACATCTCCTACAACGGCAGAGAAGATGCAACAACGAATAAGAAACGCTTTTCTTCAATTAAGTGAGAATAACTTAGCTCAGAATGTAAGTCTGTCGATACAGAGACAGCTGAGAGCATGTGTAGAGCAGAATGGAAATATATTTGAACACATTTTAAATTAAGATTGTTTTATTATGGAATATTTTCAAAATGTAATTCTAAAACTAATGATAAATCATTTAAAAAACAGGTGTTTGGTACCATTTTAAAGGCAATTTTACAAAGAATAAAAATATTATAGGTTAGATTTAAAAAAAAAACGAGAAAATAACCAATAAAGATCGATAACTTAGACACGACATATTTAACACCCTGTATATTTATTCACTTTGTTCAACCTCAAAACAAATAACGTGTAGTCCATAAATTAGTAACACAAGAGTTACGTGAGGCATTCTACCCATTTTCGAATGCGAATTATACAGGCGCTACACACGATTCATTCATTTGGAGACATTCTGCTATGCAAACAACATTACAAGATCTGCATCGTGATGGTATGAATATTAAATTGTATAACATTTTGTATACAGAAACAAATTACTTATAGGAAACACAAATACTTGGCTAGTAGGTGACTCTGGTTATCCACAGCAACCATGGCTTACAAATGCATGCAAATGAAGGGACACCTGAGTTTCAATATACAAATAGGCAAATGCATGCAAGGAACTGTATAGAACGATGCTTTGGGGTTCTAAAAGGCAGATTTAGATGTCTTTTAAAGGAAAGAGTTTTACATCTTGATCCTAATAAAGTTGGTTTAATTGTTAATGTGTGCTCTATATTGCATAATATTTGTATAGATGCACACATGGAAAATAATTATGATATAGCACCAAATGATGAAGATGGATACGTTGATGACAATAATTTAAATATTATTAATGAGGGAATTGTTGCACGACGCAATTTAATTAGATTGTATTTTGAATAATATACACATTTTATTATAAATAAACATATATTTTACATAATATTACATATTATTTTTTTCTGCCACCGTTTTTAATGACTCGGCTATGGAATTTATACCATTTGTTAAATTACTTAATAAACAATTAAGAGTGTCTAATTTGTTATCAATATTTTTGATTACTTCCAATGATTCTTCATTTAATTTTAATAACTCATCAGACACTCCTAATCTAGTCTCCAACAATGTCGAGTGTTTTTTTTTTTCCAGTTGAAGGTGTTCTATTTGTATACTGGTGATCTTTTGGCACACTGATTTCTTTTAACGCACTTGAATATTCTATTTCAACAAATGAAGCATTATCCATGTTATGCTCTTGTGACTAAAAAAAGGCAATTAGTACAGTGTTCTACTACTAATTTTATTCTGTTAAAAGAAGTACACATAACTAAGAAATTTATTATGATTTTTTATGTAAAATGTCTAATTTTGCAAAACTACTATAAGAATTTTTTTTATTACCTGTAAAAAACCTTGTTGAGGTTCACTGCTTGCAGTGGTGATATAATGGTTTGAGGGACTACTTAAAATGTCAGTTTTCCACCTATATAAAACATTTATACTTATTAGTGTGAAAATACATACTTATAGTTTACTACTTGTGAAACGCCTAGCTCTGGTATGTTATCGCCTTTAATGTCTTTTGTGCCAATTATTTTTAGCAATCGCTCCTCTGCATTTGTAAGAGGAGGAATACTTACCACCACCTGTACTCCCTACATCCTTATTAAGTTTGGCAGCTTTAGCTTCAACTTTGCATTTCCAATCAGTCGCAGCCTATAAAATAATTAAACAATTAATACTACTTACTGTTACTCTGATATATTCCATATTAATAAATTGAATAATAATAAAATAGTTTGAACTTGTGATTGCAGTTTCAGCAAATTATAAGATTATCTAAAAAATCATCATAAATATTAAATATAATGTTTCACCTTTCTCCACTTTTCTATAGTTTTAGTACCATATCCTAAACTATTTAATTGTTCACTGACACGATGGCACATTGCAGTAGCCCGTGCCCTTCCAGATGCTCCACTGAATTTATTTGTTAATAGCCCCGGATACTCGTCCGCAAAATCTAGGAATGCATTCCAATGATCTTGATTGACCTTCATTTTAACTTCTGTTGATTACTTAATTTACTTATTTAATTATGATACCGAAAACTGCTACAAATAAAATATAATTCTACAATACACATATAATGCACTTTAAATTTATATAACTCTCTTGTTACTTATCAGGATGATGTACTATTTACAAATGAATACCTAGACATTTTCGAATATCTTTAGATTTCTACTACCTATCATATAATTTTCTGTTTTTGCCATTTGGTGAACACATGCCCACCGTTTTCGTTTAGCCTTACATTTGAAATATTATATTGCCGCCATAACTCCCCTTTTTTCTATCTCGCTCTTATACACGAGTAAATACGCAAGCTATAATGTTTCTGCCTAAAGCAGGGGTGTCCAACCTTTTTGTTTCCTTGGGCCACATTGGAAAAGGGCATGGTGTTTTGAACTACAAGTATGTTACCATAGCTGACGAGCAGCGTTAATTGTAGATCAAAATGATGTTTGATGACCATGTTTGAACGTAGGTAGATGCCGAAGCCTTCAATCTGCTGTATTATTTACGTTTGATGACAGATTCGTCAATTAGTGCCGCCTTTAGCTTCAGTAATTTTAAATATTTTCGGGCCGCATTGATACTTGCCTTGGGCCGCATGCGGCCTGCGGGCCGCGGGTGGGACAGCCCTGGTCTAAAGCGAGACCGTCCACGCTGTCGCTTGTAGGCGATATACTTGGGTGAGAATTAGTATCGCTTTCTATCATAGATATGCACACGTGGTACGAACTAGGTAGACAGAAGTCGATGTGTAGATATCTATGACGCAGGTAGTCCCACCCCAGGTTCTCATCTTGGATCGATTCTACCGTGACTCAATACAAAGGACTAATCAACAAATATAAATTTCGTCATTATTTTCAACTTAGGGTTTGATGGGCTGGTATATGGTCAAATCTGGTTTAGAAGATCGATTTCACGGAGAAAGTGATATTCCACGTGTCTCACAATACAGATTAGCTTCGCATCTGGGCTTGGCTTTTGCCCTTTATACTTTATTTTTATGGTCGGCCTTGGACAACCTTTTACCTCCCGGCACTATACAAACCACTAGCAAAGAACTAATAAAATCCGCTCGAAAATTTAGAATACTGGCGCACAGTTGCAAAGGAATGGTTTTTCTTACGGCTATTTCAGGTATCCACATTTCATGTTACCGATTAATTTGCACAATTTACAAGACTTTGATTTTTAGGAGCATTTGTAGCTGGTCTTGATGCTGGTTTAGTATATAATTCATTTCCAAAAATGGCCGATAGGTGGATCCCAAGTGATATACTTGCATTTACGCCAAAAATCTCGAATGTAACTGAAAATCCAACAACTGTGCAATTTAATCATAGATGGTTGGGCACAGCTACTTTGACACTTATCTCTGCTTTATGGTTGATCTCTCGAAAAAGAACGCTACCACCGAGAGCTTACACAGCTGCTGCAGCTTTTGGCACAGTAGCATGGCTTCAGGTACATTACATTCATTTTAACTATCGAAAACAGTCCAAGCAGGTTTTATGACTGAGTAAATGTAATGAACCATTTAACCAGTTACACTTTCACGGTTGAAGATAGCTGTGGGAATAGAACCCTTAATAACAAGAATTGAATTTAGTATTTCTATGTAATTCATTTAGATATAGTATCTGACTGGTCTGTTTTCAATGACTCGTATTGTATGTGTTTTAACATATTTTCATATACCGCAGAACGAAATCTTTGGTCGCCAAGAAAGCCGTGATATTATTTTTCTGAAAATATTAAATCCAGCTGTTGTTGTATTGGTTCAATGACACAATGTTATAATAAATTACAGAGTCGAAAACAAAGTGAGGAACAAATAACTGACTCGCCTAAGAAATCTATTTGAAAAGTTTCACGACAAGCACAACTTTCATGTGGGACAGTTAATTTTTAAAAATATTTTCATAGATTTTGATCTAATTTTTTTTTGCGTACAGCAGCTCTTACTCAATGATTGTAGATACATACACACCACACACGTCTTTGGATAACGGTTAACACAGAAAAGAACAAATAGACATCTGTCAAATTTATTTTTAAAATTCTTAAGGCCATTTACGTACAACTTAATTCGCAAGTCGAATTTCAGCTTTTAGAATTGGGTGTTTCGAATTAGTTCTGACATGAATTTAGTTTGTTGTCGGTAAAATAGCTCTTTCATTAATTCTAGTGATGTACAATAACTTCCAATCTTCAGTTGTGTTATACAGATATTTATTACCTTTTGTCTTGATTACAATATGATATAAAACTTAAATACACATATATCCCTTTTGTCGCTTTCAAAATATTCTGTATTTTCAATTAACCGACTACTTCTTTTACAAAATAGTATATTACAGTCTCACTTTGGTGTTGTTCGATGTTGTCTCCATAGAAAATGGACGAAACGTCAACAGCAGAAAAAATGATCTTTTTATACTGCAGACGTTTCGTCAACTATTCTTTGGGACATTTTTAACCCAAAAACTAAAAAGTGACACTCAACAGCGGCTGTGGAAGTGAATGACATAGATATATCTATATCTATAAATTATTTGTAATTTCAGTAGAAGTATGTGTACTAGTTAGGACGGATTAAGTATGTCCTACATCCAGTAGTTTATTAAACTTGAAATTAATTTCTATAACTTCATATGTCCTCCTAAAGCAGCAATAAGACTTTGTGAAATCTGGAGCAATATAAAAGAGAGTTAATTTCACTTCAACTGTGGCTGCTACCCTGATTATTACTTACTTAATTATTTATAATTTTAAAGTATTTTCTTTTACTTAATTATAAATAAGTAGGTCATATTATGTCATTTTTATGTTGAATAATTTATCTATATATATATTTTTAGAGTTGCTATAATAAGTTACTTAATTATGTTTGTGTATTATAGGTAATCTTAGGAATTTCTACGCTATTGACCTATGTACCAACATGGCTGGCCGCCAGTCATCAAAGTGGGTCTCTTCTGGTGCTCTCAACAGCAGTATGGCTTACACACGAACTGAAGAGACTGCCTAAATAAAAAATGCGATCAATTCAAGAATTTTATATTCAGTAAAGTATTAACGAAATAAACATGTTTTGTTATAAAAACTTTTATATTTTCTTTCCGTTGCCAATTTAGTTAGTACCGGTTTTTACAGCGCAATTGCGAGTAAAATACGTAATTAGACAATAATTGTTATAAATATCACCATTGGAATGCTAAATTCAATATTAGATCCCTTTGCTAAAAATGAGTCAGTACAAACTACTATGTATAAGAATCAAGTCTTTCCCTTAAGAAATTAAAAAAAAATGCTTTTTATTATTATTAATTTTATTCTACCTTTATTTGAAAAGATTAATATACATTTCTATTATCATACGCCTATATACAGTAAAAGTTTTATAAGTAGCGCCCCTGAATTTATGAAAGATTCTATTTTGTCCTTGGCTAGACGGAATATCGCAAAAGAAGGTTTTGTATTTTCCAATAATGGCGAATTAAAATCACTTTTAACTTCTCTGTGCATAATTACAAATTTGAAAGGTTTCCAAAACCTATTTGGCGTTAGTAGTTCTAAGGATATGTAATTTGTTCCTAAGTGCTTAGTAGATAACTTCATGAACATCGTGTTACCTAAAAAAAAATATTGTAATTTATCTTAAATATTTAAAATAAATACATGTGAAAAAATATTGCCAGTTTTAGTTTGTTATATATATACAAAGTTATCCATCTCAAGTGGAGGTTGCATGGCCTAAATTGGCTAGTTGGTAGTATTGGGAAGAACATTGTGTAGCTGTAATGATGTGCAATATGGTTTGGACAAATGTTTTACATTATATTTATATCATTTAAGAAAATGAAACAAATAGGATTTCATAGCCAAAATAAATATA
This sequence comes from Amphimallon solstitiale, assembly GCA_963170755.1. Taxonomy (NCBI): domain Eukaryota; kingdom Metazoa; phylum Arthropoda; class Insecta; order Coleoptera; family Scarabaeidae; genus Amphimallon; species Amphimallon solstitiale. Next base: position 117,189,560 of record OY720682.1, on the reverse strand, counting down.
ACAAACTAAAATATTTAATTGACAATATAGTCTTTATGAAGACAAATTTCGTAAAACGTGACATAAATTAAGCGTCTAACAAGAAAATACCCATCTAGGGAGTTTTAAGATACTACCACACCTGGATGTATCTATAGAGGAGACGCGTTATATTCAATTGCACGTCATTGATGGCATTTACATGCTGTCATAACTGTATTAGTGAAACTAAAAAAGTTATGTTAAATTATATTTTGGGGCTTTTATTTCATTAGTTTAGATAGAAAATGTATACATTGATCGTAATATACGCATTCATGGCAAATAAACACATAATTTCCGTTTCAATATTAAATTTCTCTTTTACATATTTTTAATAAACTAATAGTTCAATTCGGTGTTGTCATATCTGTCAAAAAGGCGTGTGTTGTGTATATTTTGCCTGTCAAATTTGCGTGTTTATTTTTGCTTTGATATTGTAATGTTTTCGGGTTCGCAATAAACAACTCGTGCAATTTATTTATTTAAAACAGTCTGTATATTCATACACGTAAAATTAATTACAATATAAAAATATAAAACTAATGTATCACACTTAAACTACTAGAATAGATTAACACAGGTATTTATTTCTATATAAACTCTAATATTTATGTCCGTATATTTTAAATCACTTCTATTTATATAACACGGTAATATTTATGTCTTTATTACACTATATCTATGTTTATTCTTCGACTACCACTCAAAGAACTATTTATTTATTTCTTATATTTATTTGGTCTGTTCCGCGCGACTACTACTTAAGGAAGTTCTTATTCCGGAAACATTCATCCATCCGTTCAACTGCCTTTATATACTACACATACGAAACATCTGGAAATATTCGCGTAAACTCCATATTCCACTCGATGTTTGTAGAACATTCGACAAACATTCTGTCCCGACGCAGTACATATATAAAATGGATGATTTATTGGTTTACGACTGTTTACCAGTCGCGCCGAATATTTGCCTTTCTTTTGTCGTCGCCTGGATGTCTACTGGTTTCGTTACATTGCCCCCTTCTCAAAAACTGCGTTTCGTCCCGAAACACGCTATTCCATGTTCTTGTCGCTGGCGGATGACGAAATCCACACCGGGACCCACGGGTGCACCCAGCCGTCTTGTGGAAATGGCAATCCACCGTCCCAGGCGGCACAACAGGCTGATTGGGCCGACAGCCGCACACGACCATTTCCATACCAGTATACCGAAATACTGCCTCCAGCATGTTTCTTGCGATTCTCCATTCCAACTGATCTAATCCGCAGCCCAGCTTCGGCATTGCCAGCCTCCCCATATTTTGCTTGAGTGCTCGTCCTCGCAAATCGACAAGGGATTCCCATAAGTTGGCTCTCTAGGTTTTCCGGTAATTTGTCGCACATCCGCCACTTCACCGCTGGCACGTCCATGGCATGGGCCAACCGGTTGAAACGCACCACCCCTGGCTCACTATGGGGTGTTAGTCTTATCCGATAAACCACGTCATCTATTTGCTCTAGTATTTCGCATGGTCCCTCCCAGTATTGTTGGAGCTTTGGGGACAGGCCTCGGCGACATTGAGGATTATATAACCAGACAAGGTACCCTTCTCGATAACCACCTCTTTCGGCTTGCACGTCGTAACGATTCTTCGTCCTGTCGCTGGCATCCTGAGTGTGATGGTGTACTCGCTCGTGGGCATCCTCCAACCTTCGCCTGGGTCCGCTGACGTAGTCTTCTCCTGCCAGGTCTTCTCCAGGCGTACAGCCGATCTTTAGGTCACACGGCAGTCTAAGCTCCCTTCCGAATAACACATTTGCTGGAGATTGACCGGTAGTCTCGTGAATCGCAGCTCTGTAAGCCATGAGGAACAGGGGCAAATGTTCATCCCAGTTTCTTTGATGATCTCCCACCACCTTTGACAGGTGTTTGAGCATCGTCCTGTTCATGCGTTCCACCATTCCATCCGACTGCGGATGCAACGGCGTCGTTCGTGTTTTCCTAATGCCCAGAAGATCGCAAATATTCTGGAATAAAGTCGATTCAAAATTCCTCCCTTGATCAGAATGGAGTGCACCAAACCGACTAACAATTTCCTTCACGAGTACTTCCGCGACTGTTGCGGCTTCTTGGTTAGGCAAGGCATAGGCTGCGACCCACTTAGTGAAGTAATCCATTACGACAATTATGTATTTATTTCCATTATCAGTCTCAGGAAATGGCCCAGCCGCATCTATGGCAATCCTTTAAAATCTCGACGTCTTCGGGGTCCATTGCTGGCGGCACAAGTTGCACATTGTCGACGCCATTCCTTTACGTCTCGTGTGCAATTCACCCAATAAAATCGTTGGCGCACTTTCTCGAGTGTCTTATGTACGCCGAAGTGTCCTCCGGAGCTGTCATCGTGGAGCTGTTGCAGTACATCAGGTATCCTTCTCTTCGGGACGACCACCTGCATCCTTTGCTCTTCTCCGTCTGGGTTCTCCACAACACGCTTAAGTAGGCCATTCTCCACCTTCAGAGAGTCCCATTGAGCCCAGTAGGATTTCAGTCCCTGTGAACGAAGAGCTACTTCTTGCCAAGTCGGTCTATGACCAGTACCTTTCCAAACCATCAAGGAACCAAGGTCTTCATCAGCTTCCTGATCGATCCTCAAATTGTCAGGTTGCCACTGATCGTCAACCACGGTAGTTCTGAGTGTGTTGGCCGATTTTTCTTCTACCCGGTTGCAATGCCTTCAGTCTTCTGGACATGGTCTCCTTGAAAGAGCATCAGCGTTTTGGTGTTTAAGGCCGGCTCGGTGCTCGATGTCGAAGTCGTATTCCTGCAGTCTCTCAATCCACCTGGCCACCTGACCTTCAGGGTTCTTGAAATGCAGGAGCCACTTCAACGCTGCATGATCGGTTCTAATCGAGAACTTCCTTCCGTATAGGTATTTGTAAAAATGTTTAATGGACTTGACCACCGCCAGTAGCTCATGTCCGGTCACGTAGTAGTTCCGTTCGGGCTTGGAAAGCGTCTTGCTGAAATATCCGATTACTTTCTCTTGTCCTTCTTGTACCTGGGAGAGTACGCCGCCAATCCCAACATTGTTGAGGCATCAGTGTCCAAAATAAATTTACCAACTGGCAACGGATAGATCAGGATTGATGCACTTAGAGTCTCCTTCAGTACTTCGAAAGACGCTTGACATTCGCTATTCCAGTGGAAAGGCCCATTTTCTGTCAGACGAGTCAGGGGCTTTGCAATGTTGGCGAACCCCGGGACGTATCGCCGATAGTACGTGCACAATCCCAGAAAACTTCTCACCTCATGCTTGTCCTTTGGCATAGACCATTTTCGCACGGCTTCTATCTTCTCTGAGTCGACAGCAATTCCTTTTCCAGATACCACAGCCCAAGGTAACTTACTTCTTTGCGAAAAAGGTGACACATCTTGGGACTCAACTTCAGTTTGCACCTCGTAGCCTTCGGAATACCTCCTCCAAATTCTTCTCGTGATCTTGAAAGGTTTTCCCAACTACAATCACATCATCAAGGTACACCAGACAAGTGTTCCACGAGAGTCCCTTTAATACTGTGTCCATAAGTCGCTCGAAGGTAGCAGGCGCATTACATAACCCAAAAGGCATGACCGTAAAATGCCACAGGCCCGCCCCCATAGTGAACGCAGTCTTTTCTTAATCGCTAGGCTCCATTCCCACTTGCCAATAACCACTCTTCAAATCCAAGGTGGAAAACCATTTCGTCCCAGCCAGAGTGTCCAATGTGTCGTCTATACGTGGCAAAGGATAGCTGTCTTTCTTCGTCACCTCGTTAAGTCGGCGATAGTCTACGCAAAATCTGGTTGACCCATCCTTCTTCCGCACAAGTACCACTGGCGAAGCCCAAGGACTGTTAGAAGGCTCAATTATACCTTCACTCTCCATGTCTCGTACAATTTGCTCAGCTTCTTGGCGTTTTGCCAATGGTAGCCTTCTGGGTGCTTGGTGAATTGGGTGTGCATCGCCTGTATCGATCTTAAGCCTTGACTACTGTGACTACATTGGTTCTTCCTTTGGTGCCATTCTTGATTCTAAAGACATCTCGATATCGGCATATCAGGTCTCTAAATTGCTGTTGTTCCTTCCTATTCAGACCTCGGCAAGCCAAATTGATGACGTTTCGGAGCTCTTCTGGAACGTCAGTAGGCGTACCCGTTTCCGCTTCCTCTTGATGAACGATGGCCGACACGGGACAACACCATCCCAATACAGTGCATTTTTTTAACGTCACGGGGTAATAATTGACGTTCATTACCCTTACTGGCTCTGGGATCTTACCAGTGCCTTTGCAATCATTATTCCTCGGCCCACTTCTTCATCATCAACCTTTGGCTCCATCATCGTAACCTTCCCTTCAGTCAGGTCCCCTTCCATGCAGGCTTCCAGCATCATCTCAGTCCGTTCACCCAGCACAATACGTATGGAATGGTTATTCATAGAACGGAGGACGAGTTCTTCATTGCCTATCTTCAAGACGCCCAATTTCAGGTCCAACTGGAACCCATATAGCTTCATCACATCCATTCCCAAAATAACTTCTTCCTCTATGTCCGCAACCAGGACACGATGTTGGATTGATACTGGTCCAATGCTGATCTTCACATCAACTTTTACGGTAGCCGTTTCGCCTGTTGCTGTTCTGAGTTGCCATTTGCTGTGTAATAACGACTTCTTCTTTTGAATCACATCGGGTCGCACTATAGTTTTCGTCGACCCAGTGTCCAATAGGCCGGCATAAGTTCTTCCTTCCAGAATAACATCTACGTAGAGGTTATTGGCATGGTGTTGCAGAGATTCAATTTGCGCTATTGATTTTGAGGCTCTACGATACAGGGTCGACGGTTGCCTCTTCTCATCGACCCGTTTTAGTTTTCCTGCTGCTCCGCTATGGGTTTCTTGGGCTCCTTCTCGCATTTACTACGAACATGGCCCATTTCACTACAATTTCAGCATCGGAGCGTTCTTTTGCTTAGGTTGCACCTGATTCACTATTCGTCGGACTACCTGTTCTAAGGATTCTTCGGCTCCTGGTAGATCTCTGACAGAACATACTCTTGCAGGGTTTCGAGAGGCTAGCTTTCAGGTTTCGAACTCTAGACTATGTGCCAAAGCATCGATTAGGGTTTTTGGTCTTGCCAGCCTCAGTGCTTGATGTGTACCGCCATCTCGAAGACCATCTATGAATGTCTGCACAGCCAACTGTTCCGAGAAGCTATCTGGAGCCGTTGGATATGCCAGACGAACCAAACGGGCGATATCCGCTTCGAATTCTTGGAGGCTTTCACCCTTTTTCTGCAGACGATTCTTCAATTGTATATGATAAACCTGCTTCAGGTGTGCATGCCCATATCTCATCTCAAGACGCTTGATTAATTGAGGGTAGTCTTGACACTCTTCCGGAAATAAGGTCTGTAGAACGTCACTGGCCTCTCCTCTTAATGACACAATCAGAGCAGTAGCTTTCTCCGGGAACGTCCATCCATTTGCTCCTGCAGCGGCTTCGAATTGTTTCAGGTACGTCATTCATGACGTCTTTCCATCGAAGGTGGGAGGTTTTACCTTTGCCTTTGCTGTTCGGCAGATCTCCAAGCTTTCGCTTGAGGTGTCATGGGGCTGCAGTCGTTCATCGCTGGCAATCGAAGCTGAACTTTAAATTCGTCCCTCAATCTCTATTCTACGGCTTCAGTGGCCTCAGAAAATTCCTGTCTCATATTCGATGAATTCTTTTGAATGTCTGCAATTTCATTTTTTAAAGCTTTTTTCCAAAATCTTTGAATTATTTAACATCTCATCTTTTAGAGTCTCCATGGTAGTCTCGAATTGTTTTGAATTATTTGCAATTTCACCTTTTAGAGTCTCCGTTATTAAGCTTGGATCAGCCTGTACTTGAAACAAATATTTTTCGGGATCCTTACCTTCATTCATTAGAACGTCACGAAGCCTGTCCTGGAGAATTATTTTTCTCCAGACGTATCTGCGTCCCTTTCTTCTAATTCTGCCCTTAACTCGGGGACCTTTAATTCTTCCAAACGTTTGGTAGCCATTTTTTTTTGCACTTATTGTTCACACCCCACACCTGACACCAAATTGTTGCGTTTTCGGGGTCGAAATAAACAACTTGTGCAATTGTTTTAAAACAGTCTGTATATTTTCACACTTAAAACTAATCACAATATAAAAATATAAGATAAATGTAACACACGTATTTATTTCTATCATTACTATTTATGTCAGTAATATTTATGTATTTTGTGAACTATAATAACACTGCACCATTCTCCGTATTTATGTTTATTTGCACTGTATGAATACTACTGAATGAATTCCTTATCCCACCGGCGGCATTTATATGTGCAGACAAAAAGGTCTAGCAAATTCTGGCTCTCTTCTACCATATTCCAGACTTTCTGTCGCTGACGCAGTATATGAGTGCAGTTGATTTACGACTTGTTTACTGGTACGTTTTGTCGACGCCCGGAGGTCTGCTCCTTTTTTGTGGGCTTATTTCATTACAATATAAAGTTATTTGAGCATATTAGACAGTGTAATTTGGTTCAGATTGCGCGTGCGTTTTTCAGAGTTTTTGTAGTTGACTGGTGCAGGCGATTTTGAGGGTTTTTGAAAAAATAAGTAATGACCTTATAGATGAGTTATAATTGAACAATTTTTATTAAGGAAATTATTGTCTAGAAGGTACAGAAAGGAAATAATTAATAAAACATGTACTTACCGAGTTGTTTTGCAGGTTACATTGTGTATAATATATTCCATATAGATCATTCAAATTTTGAAAATCACAATAATAGATGTTTATTTTAGTTAATAACGCAACATTCAACTTAAATTTGCACGTTTTTATGATTGGATTTTAGCAAACAAAACAGATCATAGTGGTCGCATTCAGCAGACACTATAGTTGCGCAACTGTTCAGTGATCGGATTCAGATGATCTACTCTCACTCTGAACATGTTGTGGAGCAGCCGCCATTTTTGCGCACTTAGCGTATTCTGTCCGCATACGCCATTAACGCATTCCAACACCAACGTAACACACAATTTTGAAGAAAATTACTAGAAAAGTAAGGTAAGCAAATTAAAGGTATTGGGCAAAAATACACGTAGAGTTAACTGAGTATTTTAATCGGGGTTGGAAAAACCGGACCTAACACTAAAAGTAGGCCGAAGCTTAATGCAAAAAAAACAATTTATTATTATTGTTGATTCGGTTTAATCTGTATAATTCTGACATATGGTAGCAGTGAAACGTATCAAATAGAAGGTGATCACATAAAGGTTAACGGTCCTGTCCAGCGAACACTTAACTGTTCTCAAGTGAACAGGAACGATTCGCGATCCGTCTACTGAATGCGACCAGTTCTCTAAATATGTAACGCAATATTACCGACTTCATGTATCTACCATGGTATAAGTGGTACAAGTATATGAGGTATGTTTTGGCGCAGCTTGTTTATGACGTAATCGTACACTCCACGTCACAGCATTGATATTAACTACAAACATACGATAGATGGCACAGGAGAACCCTTTGTGTTTTACGACGCAGGTGTGTACAGTGCGAAATATACGAAACTGCTGCGTCAAGATTATAGCATACCTTATACATATATTTGTACTATGTACCTACTTTTTAAGATTTCGGGTACCATGCATGGGATATGCTTCGGATTCACTCTATAGAATTAATACAAAGTAGAGTGTCATTTAATACTGTATATTGTTAAATTCAGAATTGTGGTACTTGCGCGGGTGGGGGGAAAGGGGCGGCAATAAACGAAAATATTATAAATTAACGGAAATAGCAATGCAAGCATTGACCAATAAATAAATTCTCTGTGATAACGTACTTGCTTACTTTAATAACTTATAGCACCTTTTTTCAAATATTCGATAACTACATCAAAATCGCTCTTGTTTAAACCTACAAGATAAACATGCTGTCTGATAAATTTAATTGTAGTCTAAATGTGGCTACACACATGCAACAGAACATCGTACCGAACTCCGTCGCGTATCAAGTGTGGAGCTCAACTGCGCAACAGCGTAACATCGCAACATCATGGCGTCCCATCATTTGTCGGTTTTTCGCCGTCGCATCAAAGAAATGTTACGCGTTTACGTTCCGCCACATGTTGGCATATCTGGAATGCATTTGGAATGCGAATCAGAATACGTTTTTCCGCTCACAAAAATGGCGACTGCTCCATAAAATGTTCAGAGTGAACGTACATCATCTGAATCCGATCACTGAACAGTTGCGCACTGTTGTGTCTGTTGAATGCGACCAACGCAATTACAAATTCTTATCGACCGAAAAGATTTCAGAAAAATAAAATTAAACTATAAAATGCAACGTATACATACACGAATTAATTCATATGTGAATAAATGTATGAATGCACATCTACTCCAAGAGATCTACGTAAGATCGAAACAGCTGCCTGTACGTTGTTATTTGCAATGCCCAGCTTGGTGTAGATGTGCATATTCATACATTTATTCATATACGAATTAATTCGTGTATATATACCTTCAATGAAAATTAAACTAGTTAATTAATATTTCAGGATATACCATGTGCTTGCCGGCGACCTGCGGATAGGGCTTACTGTAAGATAAAACGACGACACCGAGAGTTTATATGCTCCATAAAATGTTCAGAGTGAACGTACATCATCTGAATCCGATCACTGAACAGTTGCGCACTGTTGTGTCTGTTGAATGCGACCAACGCAATTACAAATTCTTATCGACCGAAAAGATTTCAGAAAAATAAAATTAAACTATAAAATGCAACGTATACATACACGAATTAATTCATATGTGAATAAATGTATGAATGCACATCTACTCCAAGAGATCTACGTAAGATCGAAACAGCTGCCTGTACGTTGTTATTTGCAATGCCCAGCTTGGTGTAGATGTGCATTCATACATTTATTCATATACGAATTAATTCGTGTATGTATACCTTCAATGAAAATTAAACTAGTTAATTAATATTTCAGGATATACCATGTGCTTGCCGGCGACCTGCGGATAGGGCTTACTGTAAGATAAAACGACGACACCGAGAGTTTATATGAGTTAGTACGAGAAAGCAATATACAAACTGCTTTTTGGTCGAGTGTAGTGTTGGAAAAGTGGGGATTCCAGTACATTTACGCTGAGGCTAGACTGACTCTCGTTTAATCAGGGCAACAAGGATAGATAGCAGCTGTACTGCAGTTTGTATATTGCTTTCTCGTACTAACTCATACAAACTCTCGGTGTCGTCGTTTTATCTTACAGTAAGCCCTATCCGCCTATCCGTCGCCGGCAAGCACATGGTGTATGAATATAATATGTCTGTAATTGATTTATGCCGCCGCCATTTGCTACTATACACCGACTGTCTCTAATTTCCTTTATTTGTGATTTGTGATAAAACGTAGGAGACACCAGCGATACTGCCCGAGCGTTAGGCCAAACTAAATAATTGTGTATATCGTTCATTCAATGGATAATTTACATGGACCATGGAAAGTGGACTTATATAATAATCACTTTGTCGTTATGTCATTCAAAAATTTTAATATCACCGATTTCGATTAAAACTACAAAACAAATAATTCCAGTTACTTCAAATACCTAATTCTCAATAAATCCGTTTCATATTTAGTAAACTGTATATGTATAGTAGCTATATAAATAAATAATAGTGGCTACGAAATTTTATCTTCAGACTGTGATTTCTATTTTAATTTTTTGGAAATGGGCAAAATTAAGCATAAATATAGATACCTACATAACATTTTGATTTTGTATTAAAATGTTTTGTTATTACTTATTTTTTTATTAATGACAATATTAATACAAAATAAGAAGGCAACTTATTAAACTATAGTTTGCAACTTGTTATACATTAGTTTGGACGTTGGGACGTCTCACAAAATATATTTTCATTTGAAAGTGTACTATGATTAATGGTTTGTGCTACGATCTATGGAGTTCATAAGCATAGAGGTACAGAGAGATGGTCTATATTCGACATATGTATTTTTGATGATAATCATATTTATAAAATAAATTCCATAATAATCTATTAAAGACTAATAGTGAAATATAAATCTATTACTGTTTTTTTAAACTATTACGATTGTGCTCTAATTACATTACCACAACAATTGACAGCAATGAAGGACTTACCTACCTAAATATTCTATAAGTGGACTCATAATTTCTAAATCATCTTTCACAAGATCTTGAAAATCTGGAATCCGCCAATAATAAACAAATGCTCTACCCATATTTGTGTCTTTTATAGTCTCATTATTCTCTTTGACTTCATGTTCCCTTGGAAAACGTTCACTAATAATTGCGGATTGTTCCAGACTATTAAACATTTTAACTTTATTTACCTTTACATCTGTATTGTAATGAACATTTGCAGTTTTATTGTAATTATCCTTCATTGTTTGCGTGTTATTGGAGTATTCCAAACTTTTAAAGTCATTTAAATGTGTCTGGTTGTCGTAGTAGTAAATGTAGTCGTAATCGTCGTAAGTATCTGACGACTTGGCTTCCACTGGGAGTGAAACATCTGGTCTTGGAGTTGTATATCCAGCACTGATTAACATCAATTTAAATACTTCTATTTCCGTCATCATTTTTTTCTGTAGTTCATCTATCCGTGCATTCATAGCTTCTGTTAGAAATAATATCGATGATACTTATAGAATAGGGTTTATCTCTTAAATAATATAAATACATTATTTCCCAATAATAAGTATTTATATTTTTTTGCAGTGCTGCTCAGATATCGAGGAACAACTGAATTTGAAGTAGAAGTGTTAACAGGGTGATTTATTATAAATGAATACCACTTAATGTGGGGTTTAATTTTTCTATACAAAAGTTGTTTTGAATCAGGGTGCATAATTTGCGATATATTTGCAAATTACGGTATATCTTTAAGAGCAAAAGTGATAATCGTATTTGAATGGGTAATTTTGAAAAAGAAAAATTATACTGGAGTTGTTTCAAAGTGACTTCTGAATACTTCTTATTGAATTTTAATAAACGTAGCACTTGGGCCAGATATTCGCAAAATGTTTCTTCGCCCTGAAGTAAAGTCAAATCGGTAGTTCGGAAACAGTAGTTTACTTCAGTGAAACAATCAAATGCTACTAATTTCTCGTCTACTACTGTTTTAGAATACATCATTACTCAAAAGTAAATTTGAGAAATTCCTACCGGGAGTAGGTCTTTTACTTTGATAGTGATACAGTTTTTTACGAATATCTCGCAAATTATACGTTTAACACAGATTTTCTAGGAGTGTAGAAATATTTTGAATTTAATGTTGCACAACTTTTTGTATAGAAGAAAATTCAGAATTCGAACCTTAAGTAAACATCTTATTGAGAAGATATAGATTTATTAGTAGTATAAAATATTTTGACCATAATTTCGAACAAGTTTTATATTCGAAAGTTCTCGAAATTCTAACCGGAAGTAACACTTTCTCTCTTATTAAAAATCATTTTTTGCAAATATCTCATAAATGATGCATTCTACACAGACTTATTAGGAGGGTAAAATTACTTAAAACTTGTGTACAAAAAAAAACCAAATCTATAAGAAAATGGTGTGGTGCCCACACCCCATTCTTAATATTTGGTTACCTACTCCTTGGAATATTTTAAACGTTTATAAAAAAAATACTGCAATCTTTCATAGACTTAAAACGAAAGAAGTGCAACTATTATGTATATCTGTTTTAAAATTAATTAATGTTAATTTCTAATGTATACCAACAATACACACTCGTTTAAAATTGTGTATATGACAAAGTACGAAAAAACATTGAAAACCTTTAACTGAATGTCATCTAGCCAGAAAAAAATGTATACTTGCTTGTACTGCATACTCCTTTTAATTGTCTCGTTATTGAAGCGTTCGCGGTTGCTTGAATTTCTTCTGTGGCAACTTTACAAACGGCATGTTGTATTTCATGTACATTTTCAAATTTTGCCCCATTATCTGCATCTAATTTATTTGGTAAATATCTGCAATATCTGACTTTGATCAAAAACAAAAATGCAACAACTACTGTTCTCATGCTCAGCATGAATTCTTTTTTTTGAATACCTGCATGCAGTTAAGGGTGAGGCAGTTTAAAAAGGGAAGGAAACGAGGTCAAACGGAAACTCCCAAAATAGTTTATGCATGTTTACACAATGAGCGACCTAATTAAGTTTAATAAAGATCAATGACGTTTATTATTTTAATACGACTATCCCTTCACTCATTATGTATTGTGATTATTAACTATGAAGAATTTCATTTGCCTTATGATATACCGAGTGTCTGAATTTTGGATACTTAACAAACTAGGTACTTAAAGAATGTATGTAATTTAATAATATTCAGTTTTCTCGGAATAATTTAAAACGCTGGATTTCAGAATATATTTCCATTATTTGCACATTTCTGGATATTTTGATGTTGCTAAAGCGTTGTAATTTACTTTGTTTAATTACATATTATGTAAAACGTGCTCATAACTTCTCTAGAAAATGTTGGGCAGGGGGACACGTGACGGCCGTATTTGGGTGGACTACAAACTTAAAGAAGAAATGAACACAAATTACTATTTGCGAAATGTAGTCATTGTTTCGCTTTCATTTTTACGTTTCAAGAAGGCTTTTCCAATGAACAATTATATAAACGCACAACACGGTGGCAAGTCTTTCGAATCATAAAAATATAAAATGCCGTCTTCCAAATAAAAAACTTTTCAAATATTTATATGACCTTGGGATAAATTATTGTGCATTGGCGATAGTCTATCCCAATATGACGCCCAACTAATCCTTAACTGATTTCAAGGTTAACGTTTAATCCCCTCGTCATATTAACACTGGTAGAATAAAAATGTAGTGATATATACCGGCGTGAAATTAGCAGCTCTAATATAGCAGTCCATATCACGGATATGCCCGAACAACCACAGGCGTACGTTTTTTTCTTTTTTAATGCTTTCAGGAAAGATTTCACCCCCATGGACGACCGGTAAGAGATTTTGTTGGTGGTTGCGATGTGACTTATTGCTGCAGCTTTACGGCAGTTGTAGATAGAATTTGATACCCAATTTCCTTTAAGCGTCAAATTTTTTAGTGCTTTCAGGGAAGATTTCACCCCCATGGACGGCCGATAAGGGATTTTGTTGGTGGTTGCGATGTGACTTATTGCTGTACAGCAGCGGTAGTTAGAATTTGATACCCTTCCTTTACGCGTCAAATTTTATAGTCCTTTCATGGAATGCCGGAAAGGGATTTTGTTGGCGGTTGCTATGCGATTTATTGTTTACAGCAGCGCTAGTTAGAATTTGACACCAGATTTCCTTTAAGCGCCAGCATTTTTTTAGTGCTTTCAGGAAAGTTTTCACCCTCATTGACGGCCGGTAAGATATGTTGTTGGTGGTTGCGATGTCACTTATTATTGAGGGTCTACAGTACTTACAATTTGATACCCTGTGGCCCTGAAGCGTCAGAATTTATTTTGTGCTTTGAGTGATGATTTCACCAAGGACGACCGGTAAGAAATGTTAGTAGTTGCGATGTGACATATTAATGTATTTTTACTGAAGATGTTGTTAGAAGTTGATACCCAGATTGCGTTTATAATAGTTAATTTTTTTTAGCCTAGGAGAGGAATTCATCCCCTTGAAATAGTTGACATGAATCAAACTTACTTATTTTTAATTTAACATGTTCATTATTTGTATATTTTTTAGAAAATGAGTTAGGCATTTCCTTTATTCTTGAACCCGTACGCCTATGGTTATTAGGGGCATTTGCGTGATATGGGCTGCTATGTTAGAGCTGCTAACTTAGAACTAATTCCATCCTTCTTCAATGATATATAAGAAGAAAATCAGTATGTCACACAAGCTCGTCAATAAATATCGACGTAAAGTCTTGGTCACATTTTATTATAGATTTCTGTTTCAAATTAATATTTCTATTCAGTTCTAAATTGGTGTTCGATAACCAATATGTGTCGACATTCCATTAAGAAACGTTAAATATGATGAAAATATGTATCGGAAAGGAAATGTAAAAGGTATTTATATGAGCCATGAAAGTATTCATATATCTTATCTTATGACTATACAAGTATATATATATGTAGCTCGGTTAAGACCTGATTGCACTTGCGTGGATGACAATTTTAAGACAAAAAAGGAGAACGCACCATGAAACGTTAGAGATAGATATAGATTTAGCTATATATGAAGGGTTAAGGACCGACTTGAAAACATTAGTCGGTATTTAATTTAATTGCACTTTGTCTTTCGTGGTGTATTTATTTCGATACCGATGTTTTTAACGCACACGATACATATTTTAGCCATGCCTTGCGCATCCTGAGTGCAATCAGATATTAACCGAGCTATACCTACATATATGTAATCCTCTTAAAATAAATTTCCTAATCCGTATTATTCAATACTGTTTGTATTCTAAAAATGACAGATATAAATTTACGCTAGGCATTAAAAAACCTAAATTAACTTAGTTTTTATTATAAAATAATATGTACATGATTAAGAAAAATATGTATTTAATTATCAGGCATGTTTATTTTTTAAACTTTAATTAATACAAAATCTATACGTATATGTATGTATATCTAAAAACATTAAATTATTCGTAGCCATTATATTTTAAAAACGTACAAACTAATCTAAAATATCATTTTGACTTAGGGGCGTCATTGAAAATCATAGTAAACTTGCCAGAAGATCTTCAGTTTATTGAAAACAACAACCTACTTCACTACATCGTAAACAATGCCAACCTATGCGTTGACACATGAGTGACAAAACATAGAAAAATGTTAAGGCGACTGTGTAAATTAAAAATTAATTATTCTAGGTGTAGTGCAACCGCAGACACGTGTTTCAGACTTGTTAGTCCTCATCATTAGTACGGTGTAGCTAAGAAAATGTGTGTTAATTCAATAATATGTGTAGTATAGGTACCTTTAATAAACTCAATACTCTACGAACCCTATCGATGTCCATTGATTTCAACAACAGTAGTCACTAATGTATTCTGAACCATGTAAGTAAATGCCATATTTTCAGTCGTCAGGCATATTAGTAAAACCCTTAAATTATTCGTAATTATATTAAAAGATTATTAGTTTAGTATGATTTTCAATTATACCACTAGGTCTTTGGTAAGTTTTTTTAATAGCGAGTTTTGAATGTATTAAAACCGCTAACACAGCTCTAAGCTCTAACGCATAATTAATACTACTGTAATATATATTCAAGACTTTCACAAAAAGATTATAATTGGTAATTAAAATAAATATTTAAGGTGTTGATTTTCTAAGTATTTTAAGGGTCTCTATTAAAAGATATAGGAATAAGAATGGGCGATTTTATTTCAGAAATTTAGCCCACGCAAAATAAGCAAATAGCTTCAATACGTACAAAATGCTTCGAAGCAATTTGTTGTTATGCAGTTTATAATCAATACTATATGCATATAAATTAATAACTAGAATCTAAATTACATATTAGAAAAAGGACATACAGTGACTTTCAAAGAAATAGTACGAAACTACACTGCCTATAATAATTATTTTGTGCTTGAAATACCTGAGACGCTATTCTAATAATAAAATAATTACGTAAATTCAAAATCATTTTCTAAAATACTATAGTCCAATACAGGAATTGCTATTTCCTTTTTTTCTAAATACGAATTCAAGACGTCGCGCGAACTGATTTCATTGATCTTTTACACTACCAGCTATTTTAAAATGTTTTACATGACATTATATCTCAAACTCTCCACGCAATTCATTCACTTGGCTAGTAAAGTGGTTAGCACTACTGTGTACTGCTTCTGCCTTCCGCTAAATAGTAATTTTTCAGTTCCCTATCCGAACAGACACAAAAAAGCTGATTAGAAGGTAGTATTCGTGTTGGTTTAGAAAAAAGAATTTAATGTAGGTAGTATTTCTTTGACAACAACTGTAGGTAAAAACATTTTTATTTAAATAAATTGGAATGTAAGATAATTATTTTATTTATGTAAGTACAATTAAGTATTAGTAATTAAGTAAAAAAAAGTAATAGTAATAACATAATCCATGGCTTATGAATATTTGTTCTTGGCATTGATCCATTGTTCATTTCTGTTATAAAAGCATAAACTGTCTTTCTTTATGAATAATACTTTTACCAAATTGCTACAAGATGCTTATTTTTTCCTAAAAAAGAAAGAAGGAAAAACTAATTTGCTATAATTAAATCGTTTAATTTTAAAACAACAGTAATAAATTAGTATGTCAGACATAATGGGTGTATTTAAATGATTTATTAATCGGACTTTTGTATTTTAGCGTATTTAACATTTTACAATTTGTACCACATCTTAAATTCAATATAATAGTCAAATTTACAGAATATGAATTTAAAATTACTGATTATTAATGCAGTGTTATAAATGTCGTGTTAGCTTGATCATATTATTACTGAAAGATGTTTATTTTGTAAATGAAATATTAAGGCACGAATCTGATCATATAAAGGAAGACGGTTGCCGATTTAATAACATAACATTTCTAAATCGCAATACGTAAATCAATTTAGAGACATCCGCTACTAAAGCACTTTAATTTATTATATCTTGTTAGTATGAAAGTTTGCAAAATGTCACTGTATGTAAATGTACAACACGACAGTAAGGCACTAACCTTTTCTTGTTAAAATACTAATACTGCGAAAATGCCGAGCTTTTGCGCATTAATCTCGGAACGATATATGTATATGATGAAAGTAGAAATATACTAGATTTAGTAAATGGCTTTTGATAGTTTACAAGCACCTGAATCAATTCGGGTTTTATAAAGCCATGCAATTAAACTAAAATTAAATTTCTTAAAATAATTATAAACTATGGCAAATTGCAGATCGATGCGAGTTAGCTATTTCTAAGATTCTATTTTCTATAAGATATTATACTATAAATACCTTCTTGAGGATAATTATTAACAAAGAAATGTTAGACACATTACTACAGAGCCTATCTTAAATAAAATGCCAAAAAGAAATGTTCAGTAAAACAAAAACTCTGAAATATTTGTTACAGAAGTTTCGATTATTATAAAATATTTTAGGTAACATTATTCTAGCTTTGTTCCAACATAAAATCACAAACAAGGTAGAACCAAACTAAATGTTGAAAATCAATCAGACAAGTTTGTGATTTATGTTGGAACAAACATAATAATTATAATTTTCAATCCATTCTAGAGGCGTTTGAGATAGATGATTCGGATCGTTAATTATATGTAAATGTAGTGTAGTGTATATAATTATACGAAACCACCTAAGATATATTACAATATACAGAGAGATTTAAAAAAATTGTCTAGCCCGCTTGAAGAAAACATGACATATATTAAACATGTGCCGCCTTATCCACATAGGGTTTTGAGAAATGTCGGTAAGAACGATATTAATAACTTATTTTAATTTCATCACATATCTACGTAAGCTTCAGTTACAAATAGTTTTAAGTAATTTTCTTTATTAATAACATTTGAAACATGCATCTGTTTAAGATAAATATATTACAAATTACTTATCTAATGTTCAGCAGTATAAATTACTTTCATTATGCCTTAAGCAGTGGTGTTCCCATAGGCTATACTACATATACGCGGTATACTCTCAATCAAGCCGTACAGCCGCCGCCACCAGATACGCCAAAGCAAAGTTGATCTTTTATTACGCGCGATGTCGCTACATCATTTGGGCTCCGTCCGTTCCCCCTCTGCAGTGAAGACAGTTGTTCGGAATCGGCGGTTGCTAGTACACTGTGCGGTTTACAAAAATTGCTTTAGTTGCTTAAATTTTACTAAAATGAGTCCGAATTCTAATAAACGAGACACCCTCCTCAGTTTTTCTGCACGAGTCGAGCTAAGAAAAATAAATTCTAGATATCTTGCTTACCGATAAACTCAGAACATAATTTTTAAATTGCGGCGCATGTCTAAAATTTATTGTACATTAAAATAGCAGGATTTGAATCTCTCCTTACTGATTATGTATGTGATATAGAAATATAATAGCAGTAATGGCAGGTCTATAATAGCAATAACAGTATTTTGTAATACCTATTCTATATCGTCTGAAATAATTGCCTTGGTTAGGAATGAAAATATAAAATAGTGGAAAAACTACAAAACTGTTTTGAAAATATAAGGGCATGATATGGATTTTGTAGTGATCGTTTTGTGCTGTATGTAGGTGAAGTTGTGGTATACATGACTTCATGACCAGTGTTTTATTTGTTAATTGGATCAATAAATTCAGGTCTTTCTAATACAAATAACACTTTAGAATACAAAGAATATACTTTGAGATTATGTTGTCCAAATACAGCTTGGTGGAAAGAAGTTTGCTTCACTTTATGTTTAGATGATGTTTCACCAGTGGCGGCTGGTGAGTACGATTTGGCAGTGCACGTACATAGACATTTATTATCAGCGATATACTCCCAGATACCTAGCATATCACCGATAATAAACGAATAAGTCTTGTCTATGTACGCGCACTGCCAAAACGTACTCACCAGCCGCCACTGCGTTTTACATAACCAGACTGCCAAATAAGGGCACAACTATGACCAAAAGTTGTAAGATGTTGAGTAACGAAAATATAAAAGTAAAAATTAATCATCATTATGGAAATATATTACAATTACGAATTATTGCCTTTCATTATAAATAGAAGTATAACAAATGTACTATAAATTACAGTTCTAGAATAAATTTATAATACAATTATAAACAATTGTTTTTAGGTTAAGTAATTCTTCATACAATAATCTAGTCCGATATATCTCAGTAAAGTGTCTAATATTGTATATACCTTCTTTACAACTACAAAATTTCTTTTTTAATATGATGTGTTTGTAATTGATTTATACACTCGCCATTTGCATTTTAGCGATCTTTAGGTGATACAATTTCCACCCCTACTTGAATTCAAATAAATTGTCAAATTAGACATTAGAAAGCCACAGGGGCAGTTTAAAGGACCTCTCAGCAGTAATTTTGAATATTATCGACATATATTTACTAATTTTAACATAATATAAAAGATAGACTATTAAGGCTATATCATCATACTGGCAGTGTTATAGCTACACGTAAGCAATGGCATATGATTATAGGATTATGCTTATTTTTGTAAATTAATTACATAAGTCCCACTCTGACGGTAGAAAAAGTTGTTGATTTAATAATATAAAAACCTCTAAACGGCAATGGGTAAGTCAATTACAAACACCCGTTATAGTTAATAAAAATTGGAACATAATCAATAAGAATTATTTTAAATTCAATACCGTTCCCATGTTATAGATTGTCGATCACAATATATAACTTAAAAATGGTTAATATATAAATAATGAATTGTATTAATAATCGTACTACACACAAATTAGTAGCAGATAAGCAGGAAAAAATTACCCAAATGACGACAAAAGCTTCGACTTGCGATTGTCGACCAGATCCCCAATAGCACAGTGGCTAGAACGTGGCTTCGAGACTAGACTTGAATCCGAATTTTTACACTACATTTTGTCGAGAAATTAATACAGGCGATCAAAGAAATCAGTACCTACAAGTACTTTGTTATAAATTAACACATTTCGAAATATCCTATTTAGTTTAAAGTTAATGTTTTGTGATCACACTTATTAAGTAATTCCTATAGATAGAAATGAATTGTTTTTTGTACACAGAATGAATTTCTTACGAGAGGGTCAATGCATCCGTCTTGTTGCTTATAAAAAATCGTAAAGCAAATCCTTCTTTATTGTGGTTCAGTTATATCTTACTAGGATTTATCAGAAAGGACACTTTCGCATATGCTGAATGGTTCAACTGGGTCCTAGCCATTGATCTTATAAAGATTTCGAAATCCTGTCTAAAAGCGCGACTTGTGCATATATTCCAAGGTTTCGATATTTTACCACAACGCAAAAGGAAAGAAGTGTTGATTTAGATTACATCATGGAATAAGTATAAAACGATATACTTATTGCATAACACAGGAAAATAACTTAGTCCTTTTCCAGATTCCAACCTTCAACACCAGTTCGTCACTACCCGATGCTTATCAGTTCTTGCGTCATTCTGGCGATTTCTGGTTTTAATAATTTGCAACATGTTGATTCGATTCCGTCACAAATACGCTTACTTTGGTACTAAAACCAAAGTAAGCGTATTTGTGACGGTACTAAAACCAAAGGAAATTTTATTGAATTACTATGTGGCCTGAGGTAGGCGGGATATTAAGATTTATTATAAAGGCTTTTTCTGTCATGGACTGCCCAACCGCTCTTATTGCGTGATTTCGGTACTCGTATTTCACCGCTTTCATATTTGAAGTTCACACAGCAAGACAGAAAAATTGTAGATTTTGATTAATTTAACAGATAATGTAACACAGAAGACACCTTTTATGCTTTGATCTACTGTCTTATGCAGTTTAGTTTTTTGTTGTTTTTTTTCTGAATTCGCAAGCTAAGAAGTTTTGAATTAAGTGCTTTTTTTCGAATTTAACTCCAACTAGGTACTGATTTTCAATAACTTGCACTGTACCGAAGTCGAGAAAACGCCAATGATATTCGAGACGGAGCCAAGCTTTCGAACAACCTTAGGCAAAAATGTATTTATTTTGTAGTAGTAACTACATAGATAAAAGATGAAAATGATAATTTTAATGAATTACGAAAATTTCTTCAGATACGAGCTCCAAGAAGAGGCAGAAGAGTTTTATAAGAGGTACAAATTTCTTTTGTACAATGCACAATACAATATAGATACTGCAACTATTTAATAACAAATATTCTCTTTGCTTAATTACTATTAGTCACTATTCAATGGACACTAGCTACTGTAAATTCTGACAAATTTGTGAATTAAAGCTTTTATGGGATATTATGATTTAAATTTTTAAATAAATATAGCCTGGATGATTCAACTTTCTAACAAAATAAATGTATATTCCAATGCTTAATACAATAAAACAATCGTGCACTGTATTGATAGCGTTGCTATTGCTTCGAAATTTAAAATATATAAAGGCTGATCCATAAAATACTGGCACCAAAACGATATATTTTTTTAAAATGAACGCTCCTATATAAATAAGTTCTACTTTCGATTTCAGGTTAAAATCGGAATATTTTTTTGTTAAAGACAATTAATGGCTAAAGTTAATAGTTTTCCAGTTATTTATGATTAAATTCAGAGAGTGATATTCACATACCAGTTTTTCATTGTCTATAACTTCTTTAGTGTGTCATGACAGAAAACGAAATAAATTGGTATCATGTATACACAAAATGTGTCAAGGGCACCAAGAGTTACTTATATGCAGAACTTGTTTTAACATATATTAACGTTTACAAAGGTTTAGCAAACACTAATGTCAAATATTCCAATTGGTGAAGCGCCGGTAACCAAAACATTACTAGGAAAGACTTTTGTGAAGTTGAAATTCCTGTTGCAAAACAGATTTCATTTCTTTTATTCTTCTGTTTCATCCTTATCAATCTTTGAAATGAAATTCTCCATCAAAAATTTGAAAAACCTTTGAAATCGTCGGTTGAGATTCTGATGACAATAAAGTTGTGGCCTACTCAGAGGGTTTCAATATTTGAACAATATTTTCAATGATCGTTCATTCATCTTCAGTTAACATTAAGTGCCCTGTCTGAGCTCTTGTGATTATAATAAATATAATAATACGCTGATCAATGCTTCACGTTATTCCGGTATCCGTTTCAACATAAAAAAATGTTAATTCCAACGGGTCTTAACTGCCTGAATGGGTTTATATTTTTCTAAACCCAATTGAATTTGTTTGTGAGTCAGTTGTCGCTATGTTACAGAGCTTAAAATGACCAATAATATTGCTACATTTACCAATGCCAGATGGTGTTTGTGATAATATTCATGAACTTCGAAACAAAAATCGAACTCATAAATCTGTATAGAATGCACAGTTTACAATATATTTGCAAAAAAAACTGTTATTAGCTAAACTGAAAGTGCTACTTCCGGTCCGAAATTCGAATATCTTTTTATACAAAAAATATTCAAAATCCATCTCTAAACACTTATATTCTTAATTAGTCTTAATAGATCTGTATAGTACGCATGACTTATGAGATATTCGTGAAAAATTATTTTTCGATAATAGTAAAAGACCTAATTTCGAAAAATGCTTTTTATAAAAATTTGAAAATCTGCAGAAATCTGGAGATCGAAAATTTTCGTCATCACAATACTTTCTTACATGTAGTATAAGAAAGGAATATCAATTTGTTACATTTAGAAACTGGATACAACTTAATTTCAACTATTCGAATATTTAAATCCGAATATTCAAATATTCGAAAAAATTCGTTTTGAAATTACTCAGAGTTGAATACTCTTCGAATATTTGAACTGTCCTAGGGTGCCCACTATTTTTCCCGAACAGTACTTGCCCACGTGGCATTGGTAACAACGTTCGTTTCAATACATGGACTTTTAGCTCGCATGCAAAGTTAAAACAGGCCGACCCTGTATAGTATCAATCACACAATACTAGATTTGGTTTCAATTTTTGTGTTAAATGTGCCTAATGCCAGAAATTACTGTTAAACTTTTTGAGTGTGTGAACTGGTGGCGTATTGATGTAGAAAATGCATACAAGTCATGCAGGGTTGCCAGATTAGGCGATTTTTCGCAAAATGGGGTATTTCGTTACTGCTTTTTAGACATTTATTTTTAAATTGCGAAAAGCGATAAATTGGGCTGTTTATAAATTATGAATATCGCAAAACGCGATTTTTTCAACTAATAGGGACTTGATAATTTTGTTCATTATATCTATCAAATTACCTATAGAGCGTCTCAACCCTAGTTAGTATTCAGTACAGTCTCTGATGGGATATATACCTCTTTTACTATCGTAAGCAATTTGTAATAAACTGTCTTTTTTTATTTCAAGGCAATGTTGTCAGTTCTATTTATTATGTTTATGGTTGGTATTATTGGTGTAGTGTAAGTATCACAACATAAATGTGAAATTAATATTGTAATATAATAATATCCTAACCAACAAGTATTTAAAATGTCGTGTCATTATAATGAGTTACCAACCTAACCTGTCATTGTCGAAATGACAACTATGTTGTCTGTCTCCATAAGACACATATTGAATACTAAGGTTGAAACGGTCTATAGTACTATAGTCCGTCTCAACCCTATTATGCAGTACAGGTTTAATAGGGATATTGCATCTCTTATTATCTTTAGTAGTCTCTTAATAACGACATCTTTATATCCGGTTGCCTTGTTGCAAGTTCTATTATGCAAAGTATAGACGTCTTTTTCTGTTGAAATGTGTTCAAACTGGTTCAACCTGTTTTTAAAGAGGCCATTTTCGTGTTGCAACGGTGACGTCATACACGACACCGGTTAAACTACAACTAGGTTAAACCAGTTTTCAAACGATTTTCCAACGTGTTTCAATCATTCTATCTCTGTTTGTTGGCGTTTTCAAAACACAAATAACATAACCTTACAAATAGATGTCACGTGCACGTTTTAAAACTGGTGCATTTTTGTGATAATATTGATGACGTTGCGATCGCAACAGTTTTAAAACGTTTTCGAAACTGTTTCATTATCAAAAAGACGTCTTATATGATGGGTATATGAGTAATCGTTGCTGTCAATTGTCAGTTTTTGCCGTAGTGTGTAAACTTTTATATTGTCTTTAATTTATTTATATATAATTTCTGTTAAATCGTTCTTTTTAGCAAGCATATTATCTTTTTCAAGCATTTAAAAGTAAGTATGCATACCTAGATCTATAATTCTGATTAACGTGATAACCTATGGTCGAGGCGCGTTAAGTTCCGTTGCACGTCATCGATGACGTTTACATGTTGTCATAACTGTATTAGAGAAACTAAAAAAGTTATTTTGTTAAATTATACTTGAGGGCATTTATTTCATTAGCTTAAATAGAAGATTTATAAATTGACCGTAATATACGCATTCATGGCAAATAAACACATAATTTCCTTTTCAATATTAAATTTCTTTATTACATATTTTTAATAGACTAGTAGTTCAATTCGGTGTTGACAGATAAATCATATCTATCAAAAAGACGTGCGTTGTGCATATTCTTCCTGTCAAATTTTTCATGTTTATTTTTACGTTGATATAAATTGTTTAAAAACAGTGCTTCTCCGAAGTGTATTTATTATTTATTTGCGTCCATTGAATATAATGCCGAAAGGTTTCTGTAAACAGTCGAAGCTTTTTGCAAACTTTTCTATAATCATCTGATTAACGAGAATAGCGTAAGTAATGTTTATTTTAAATTTTATTATGGATACGTTATGAAACATTTAAGGGTTTTCGACAATCTACATCAATATAATAAATAAGTCGAGAAAGACTGAAGTCTTAGAGCATTTCAATTACTAAATATATTACGTTATAGTTATTGTATTGTGAATAATTTTTTTCTTTGGTTATATCAAATGTCACAGACAGAAATAAAAATAGATCCGGCAACATATACAAGGCGAGTCGTCATGGATCTAGTATGACGTGCAACGGAACTCAACGCGCCTCGACCATATATACATATACATATACTTTTTACAGATTGCTGCATGATATGAGTTTTGAATTTTAAAAAGTGGGACGAAAGAGTATTCTTATTGAAAGAGATGACATCATTAGGTGGAGACATAAATACTTACGAGACATCAGAAAATTCAGAGAGGAAGGTATAGTTTATCATTTAATTTGTTATACTTTTATGTTCATTACGCAATTTATTATTTACTTGTGTTTGATTGTGATTGTTTTATTTTTAGGTAGAACTATAATATATACTGATGAATCATGAGTGAATGGAGGCCTCTCGGCAAATAAAAAGTGCACTGACGTTACTGTTCAAAGCAGTCGACAAGCTTTTACGTAAGGACTCAGCACTGGTTTAAAATCACCAAGTGGTCTTGGGCCTCAATTTCCATTAATTCATGCTGGAGGCGAGCAAGGTTTTGTTATTGGTGCTGAATGTACATTTCTTTGTAAGAAAAATACTGCTGATGTTCATAGCGAAATGGATGCAGATACATATGGAGATTGGTTCAAGAATAAATTGCTTCCAAATATACTAGAGAACTCGGTTGTTGGTCTCGATAATGCCTCATATCACACGAGAAAATTAGAAAAGTTTCCAGCAGTAGCACGGAGAAGACCAAATTATTGAATGGCTCACTGAGAAGAATATTCCACTTGATAATGACATGTTAAAAAGAGATTTACTGGCTTGTGTGTCAGAGGTTAGGTCTCAGTATGAGAGAAACAAAATTGATGAATTTGCAAAGAATAAAGGGCATTATGTTCTTCGGCTTTCACCTTATCATTGTGAATTAAACCCAATTGAAATGGTGTGGGCACAAGTTAAGCACTACGTTGAAATGCACAATACGACATTCAAACAAAGAGATATTGAACAATTAATTGTGAAGGGTTATCAGAATGTAACAGTGAACAACTGGCGGAATTACATTAGCCACCTTGCCAACTTGCAAGACGATGTTGAGGAGTTTATAATTAACGTCACACATTCATCATCAGATCAAGATTCTTTAAGTGATGAAGAAAAATAAAATAATATGTGTACTTACTGCTTTGTATGGTCATGGTTAGTTTTTTCATAAATGTTATCATGTATTATTAACTTGTTCTTATAAATGGGAAAGTACATGATTTTGCAAAATGAATTTGTGAGGAATTTGTGTCTTTAAATGTGTATAACGGAATGTAGATTAACATATTAATATTCAATAAGACTATATAAGTCATGTAACATATTAAAAAATAAAAGTACATGTGTATGTGTGGTTATTGTTATTCTTTTCATAAATATGTATTATTTAAGTTGTTTTTATAAATAGAAAAGTTTTTTTATGAAAAATAAACTTGTGATTAACTTTGTCTTGGTCTGAATTTATAGTGGATAGTTGATTAAGATATCAATATTCAGTAACGAAGAAAATTGTATACCTTAAGTGTTTCTTTGAAATATTAATTCATTTACTCTGGCTTACTATATTCAGTTAGATTTTAAATAATTTTTTACAGAACAATCCCAAAGGATTATATTATTACAATTATTTTAACTAATCCATCTTCCCATATATTCTCCCCTTTTAGTGTTTCAAATTATTATTAATTTTTTGTATGCAGTATGCATCAATTGAATGACAAACAGTCGTATAGGTTATGTTTTGATTACAAAAAATGTCAGATAGTGAACCGGAACTGTAACGACATTATACAATGAGACGATTTGGCAACCATGAAATCAATTGCCATAAGACCTGTACTGCATAATAAGGTTGAGACGGACTATAGTACATAAAACTGCGATAAATTTCTGCCGTCATCGGGCAACCCGCTGTCATATGTCACTATCAAAAGTGCATGAAAATTTTTTAAGATACATTTTTATAGAAATGTATTTGCCCATTTCCTGTAAAATTTGGCATTGTTATATGGGCATACGTAAGAATTACTGCCACATTAACATTTTAGTGGAAAATAGTAAATTCTAAATTGGCAAATTATTTTAACACTAAGGGTGCATATCAAGTTTATTTGTCTTCTGTTGAGAATGAAATTTCAAGCGATCCCAAATCGTTCTGGGGTTATATAAGCAGTAGGACTGGCAGGTCTAGAATTCCGGGTTGCATGAAAAATGGTGGCGATGATGACATTACAGATCCACATCAGATTGTTGAGGCCTTCGCAAAAAACTTCTCTGATGTTTACCAACCTCGTTGTATGTCGCCTGTCTTGAGTGTTCCAGAGGTCTCCAACTGTTTCTACGTAAACCCGTTTCATATTGATGAAGTTAAAATTTCTTTGAAAAGGATTAGGATGGATTTGGTCACTGGTCACGATGGGATTCCTAACTTATTTATACGGAGATATGCATCACTCTTAAGCGAACCTTTATGCGCAATCTTCAATTTATCTCTTCGTACATCAACATTTCCTGAAGTCTGGAAATTGAGTAAGATCAATCCTGTATTTAAAAAGGGAAATAAAAGTGATATGTCCAATTATAGGCCTATTAACATTCTGTCTACGTGCTCTAAGGTATTTGAGCATTTGCTGTGTAACAAGATATACAGCTGCGTAAGACCTTACATCTCTACAGTACAACATGGTTTTATGACAGGAAGGTCTACATTGTCTAATTTGGCTGAAATTACTCAATATCTAAGTACATCAATGGACAAAAGGCAACAGGTGGATGTCTTGTACACTGACTTCGCTAAGGCATTCGACACCATTGACCATAATATACTACTGCTCAAACTGGGTTCTATCGGTTTCTCAGCTTCTCTTACCGATTTAATCGCCTCATATCTTGAGAACAGATCGAGTTATGTGCACTATAATGGTTACAGTTCGGACGTATTTACGATCACGTCGGGGGTACCTCAGGGATCCAATCTGGGGCCCTTATTATTCAATGTGTACATGAATGATCTATTAAGTAGATTGGATTGCGGGGTACTTGCCTACGCAGATGATTTGAAAATATTCTCGAAAATCAAGGACTTGTCCGACTGCCATCACTTACAAAGAAACCTTTCAATTATTAACAACTGGTGTCAGGAAAACAAAATTAAGCTGAGTATTAATAAATGTGCAGTTGTGACATTCACAAAAATTAACAAACCGGTCTTATTTAACTATTCTGTGGACTCAGTAATTATAGCTAGGCAGACCAACATTAAAGATCTGGGTGTGTTATTTGACTCCCGTTTGGACTTCACTAGCCACATACAATCTATTTGTTCTTCTGCTTCACGTACGCTTGGCTTCGTAATAAGGTCTTGTAGAGGCTTTTCGAATCTGTCAACATTTACCACCCTATATTATACACTGGTTCGTCCAAAATTGGAGTACGCATCAATAATATGGTACCCTTGTTACGTGTACCAGCAACTTGCTTTGGAGAGAGTGCAGAAGAGATTTCTAAAATATGTATCTTTTAGACTGAGCGGCGTTTACCCCCCACGTGGTACTGATTATGATGCACTCTTAAATACCCATAATTTTATAAGCTTAACTTCAAGGAGGCAGATAGCCAGTGCCGGGTACTTAAGAAAATTAATCAATAATGAAATTGACTCGCCCTGCCTTCTATCGGCCGTGGACTTTTTGGTGCCAACGTATGCAACGCGTTCGACTGATTCGTTTTTAGTTGCCAGAGCTCGAACGAATGTGATGGTTACAGCACCGCTAACTCACATGACAAGAAACGCGAATATTTTATATTCTGATCCATTCCTTATAAGATCCTTGCGTGCTGCCATGAAAATGCCAGTAATTGCACTCAATTATTGTGTAATGTATTTTGATATATATACTAATATAATACTTTGTTTTTTTTTTGTTAATGGAAATATGCCGATATTTTTGTTTGCATTGTACTAAATTTTAATTTTTGTCCTGTAAATGGATTTTGTCTGTTGGACAATAAAGTTTATTATTATTATTATTATTATTATTATTATTAAAAAATGGATGGAACTATATTACGAGGTTATGATGTTGAGAGCTTGTTTGTTACATTTTCCTTCAACTGATGATAAAACCAAGTCTTTCTTTCAAATCATAAGATCATTTTATGCAGACATTATTTTGTTCCAAACGTCAACAAATCATGATTTGTTAAATTTACGCTATTTATTAAATTATTACGAAATCGTATCAAAAATAGGAACGTATTAGAACATTCATCTCAAAATTAAAAATTATTATTACTAACAGTGACTTTAGAACCTTATAAACTTCATTTCAATAATAAATACGTCAAGATATTGTAAACTTACACCTTATACGTGGATGAGACGTTAGCGGGTTTTGGCACAAATCCGTAAAGAAATAATGAAAATATTACAAACAAAGCACCTACAGTGAACTGCATTGTGAGATGGAAGTTAAACAGATACACTGATGCAATGCAAGAAATAACTATAGCTAGAGAGGTGGCAAAACCCTTAAGAATATTATCAGCATATTTAACAACTACTGCAACAATAAGACCACCACAAGCTTGCAATATTATCAGATAGAGAATAAACTTATCGTAACCAAAAAAGAATCCCCTTTCATGTATAACTACACTATCCGCTACAAAACAAGTTAGCAGACCGAACGGTATAGAACAAAGACTCAGTTGCACGTTTCTCATCCACACAGATACATCGCTTCCTTTAAGCATTTTCTCAAAATATATGCCCGCAAAGCCGGACAAACAGCATGCAGACAAAGCAGCACCAAAACCCACGAGTCTGTTTTGTTCGGATATTGCCCCTGAAGTAATATGATCACTACTCTGGGCTAATTGTACTAGGACTATTCCTAATATGAGTGTTACAAGTGAAAACCATTGGGTTTGCAACAGCTGCTTCTTTAATATAAGTACAGCAAACATTGCTGTTGTTAAAATTTTCATTTGATAGGTGACCTGAAACAAGAAAATAAGATGAATCAATTCAAGCTCTATGTTTAGCATGCTAAATATAAAATAAAATACATTACAAAACAAGTAATATAATAGTTGTTATTAACACATGGCATACTATCAAAAAACATCCAGTCTTATTTTATGACTAAATAACAGATTTAATTTAAGTAAGTACAAGAATAATTTTTTTTAGAAATCATTAATATTTTTGGCAGTTACAAATGAATGTATACTTACTTTGTTTCATTTTAATAGTAAATGGCCTACTACTATTGCCAACTACGACTTGCAATTACAAAAATGCATATTTACATTATACCGAGTGTCCACACGAAAACTTTATATTGAATTATTTCTGGTGTTTTTGAAGACGAAAACTTGAAATTTTGGGTGGTTGTTCAGGATATAGGGGGACAATGAATAGTGTATTTCATACCGCCCCATCGGGTCACCCGCCGCCGCCGGCCACCCCCACTCCAATATTTTAAATGACACCCTGTATTTTTTTTTGGTGGTTTTGAAAGAACACAATTTTCTTGATATTCCTATGTGAAAAAACTAGTAACACACATTATGACATTTATGAGATATTTAAATTTAAAAGTTTCAGATATCAGAAATTATTAACTCCGAAAAATCATAAGTTAGTCATGGAAATAATTAAAACAAGATTTATTCACAACATTTTAGTTAAATTAGATGCTCAAATTGTTCACCGTTTACATTTAAACATAAATAAAGTCTATTTTCAAAAGCATTTCTAACATTTTCGAACACTTGTGGCGTTAAATTTCGACATTCCTCTGTTATTCTATTATTATACGTAAATCAGCTATTGATTGTGGCGGTGTCTTATAAACAACAGACTTCAAATGTCCCCACAAAAAGAAATCTAGGGGAGTTAAATCGGGGGAGCGAGCTGGCCATTCAATAGAGCCCCTACGTCCAATCCAATGTCCTGGGAAAATATTATCCAAATAATTCCTAACGTCTAAACAGTAATGTGGCCCAGCTCCATCTTGTTGAAAATATAATTGCTCCTCCTCTATTTCATTCAAGTTTTCTTCTAGACACTGTATGATAAGAGGATGTATTAGCTCTTCCAAAAATTGTAAGTCCTTAGGTCCATTTAAATTTTCCTGAAAGAATATCGGGCCAATTACTTGGTTATTAAGAATTCCAGCCCATACATTAATTTTTTGGGGATATTGTGTGTTGCCTTCTCGGAAAGAATGGGGTTTTACGTCGCTCCAATATCGACAGTTGTGTCTATTCACAAGACCATTTAAGTAAAAGCAAGTTTCATCACTAAAGCAAATACTTCGCAAAACATTTCCATTTTGCCGAATCATATCTGTTATTATTTCACAAAATTCGACTCTTCTGTCGAAATCACCGTCCCCCAACTCTTGGTGAAGTTTTATAAGGGTGCATTTTGTTTAATTTTAATATCTTATGGCAGGTTGATTTTGGCACTCCCGAAACTTCGGATAATTTTCTCAACGAAAGCTCTGGGTCTAAATTAATATGCCCAAGAACTGCTAGTTGCATAGCTTCATTTAGTACACCACAATTATTCGTATTCCGTTTTTTATTATTTACAGATCCAGTTTGCAAAAATTTTTCTATTAGCGTTCTGACATAAGCAACAGATACGTTTCTGTTTGGATGGTTTTCATTGAATAACGTCGCCGCTTGGGAATAATTTTTGTTTGCAATCCCATACAAAATCACTATTTCAGTTCTCTCTTCAAGAGTATAAACCATTTCAGCGAAAAAGCCGAAACTTTAAGAACAATTTTACAAGTATTAATATTAATGAAACACAAAAGTCACAATTTTGACAATTCTAATTTAAAGCAAACTATTTCCATGACTAACTTATGATTTTTCGAAGTTAATAGTTTCTGATATCTGAAAGTTTTAAATTTAAATATCTCATAAATGTCATAATGTGTGTTACTAGTTTTTTCACATAGGAATATCAAGAAAATTGTGTTCTTTCAAAACCACCAAAAAAAAATACAGGGTGTCATTTAAAATATTGGAGTGGGGGTGGCCGGCGGCAGCGGGTGACCCGATGGGGCGGTATGAAATACACTATTCATTGTCCCCCTATATCCTGAACAACCACCCAAAATTTCAAGTTTTTGTCTTCAAAAACACCAGAAATAATTCAATATAAAGTTTTCGTGTGGACACCCGGTATGTTGAAAACAAAGCATGGACTTTTGCATTCCATCACATCTGACTTTCTCTCATAAGACACACAAAAATAAGAGCTTCGAGTCATTAGTAGCCGCTTCTTCGATTGCTTTTTTGTGTTTTAAACAAAAGAAAAAACAATTAGTGGAAGATCTATAGTTGTTTGTGGCGCATATTGTAAAAACACTTTAAGCTCTGACGCACTTCGGGTTTCACCGGAAATGCACGGAACTTAATTTGTTTAAATGACTCACCCTATATATTTTTGGATTTTCTTGAACTGGTTTAAATTGTCTCTTCAGCTGATTTCCTTTTTCAAAATGGAGCCAATAGTTTTTGAATTATTAATTTTTTTTGAAAATATTTGACCAAAACACGTGTTCAGAAAAAAAACATTTTCACATTGTTTTTAAACGTAAAAACATTAACTTTGGTAGTGCTTGTAGCCAAGAAAATTCTGCATCATTTGGTAAAGTTGTACTCGACAATACCTCAAAAAACTTTGTTTTTTCAAAGCCTACTTCCTGAAATTTTCACATACCAAAAACTTATTTTTTTTAAAAGGAACACCCAGTATTTCATTAAGGCATTTTGTTCCTTTTTTTATTCTCTTTCATTTTTATTAACAATGTCCTATACCTATCTTTTGTAATTTTTGATATAATCACTATAGGAGCAATTAGCGGTCAATTAAAGAACTACGGACGCTGTTCTATGCACCCAAATATTCGTCCAATAAAGGCTGGAATGCGGCTGACTGCCTGAGTCAACTGTAAAAGAAAGTCGGTATACATTTATGTCAAACTTCCGCTATTAGTTATCATCCAAATGAATTATTCTTATGAGGAGTTAATAGATATGACTGACGTTTTAGGTGAATCTGAAAGAAACTCTTTACTAGCATCCAGACTTTATGCATAGCGATCCCTGATAGAAGTCAACCGAAGCCAGAAACCTTCGAAAGTATAAAGGGACGGTTTGAGTGAACAGAAAGTATTGAATATTAAAGAAAGAGCGGAAAAAGCAATAATTGGTGAGGATAAGACGCTTATGGTACTTGCGAGTTTAGTCGAACACCCCCATGCTAGTACTACGAAAATAAGTCGTGAGTTAGATGTACGTCAAATTTGAGAATTCAGAATAATTAGGAAATATGAAAATCACCAGTAGCATATTCATACACAGGGTTAAATGAAAGAAATTTCCAGAATCTCTTACATTTTTGTCAATTGGCAGTAGATAAATCATCCTGGTTTTCTCAATTTTTTGTTGTTTACCAACGAAGCCACCTTCTATTAAAGTGAATACGTTCATCGTCACAATTTCCGTTATTATAACACATAAAACCCCCCACTTAATCAGACCTGTAAACTTTCAAAATCGTTGGTCATTAAAACTGTGGGGAGGTAGTTACATAATTGGACCAATTGGACCTTATTTCTTTGATGAAAATGTTAATGGAAGAGAGTATCTTCGCTATCTACGGACGGATTTTCAAAACTTTTTGAAGATATTTTCAAATATGTCAGCAAACATAACCTTTATTTGATTTCGATGTTAACCAACAGTGTCAAAAATTAAATACTGCAACTGGACGTTGCCGGAATTAAAAAATTTTAATGCGATGCTCTTCATTCTGTAAAATTTTTACTTTTGGGATAGTTGGATTTAACATTTACTTTGTTTGACAGTTGACTAAGGAAGTGGGGTGCCATTCCTGCTTTCCATTGGTTGAAAGAATATTTTGGTGCATAGAACAACAGCGCTCGTAGTTCTTTAATTGCCCGCTAATTGCTCCTATAGTGATTATCTCAGAAATTACAAAAGATAGGTATAGGACATTGTTACCAAAAATGAAAGAGAATAAGAAAGGGAACAAAATGCCTCAATAAAATACTGGGTGTTCCATTTAAAAAAAATAAGTTTTTGGTATGTGAGCATTTCAGGAAGTAGGCTTTGAAAAAACAAAGTTTTTTGAGGTATTGTCAAGTGCAACTTTACCAAATGATGCAGAATTTTCTTGGCTACAAGCACCACGAAAGTTAATATTTTTACTTTTAAAAACAATGTGAAAATGATTTTTTTTCTGAACACGTGTTTTGGTCAAATATTTTCAAAAAAAATTAATAACTCAAAAACTATTGGCTCAATTTTGAAAAAGAAAAAACAGTTGAACAAGCAATTTAAAGCAGTACAAGAAAATCCAATAATATATAGGGCGAGTCATTTAAAAAACTTAAGTTCTGAGCATTTTTATAATATGCGCCACAAACAACCATGGATCTTCCACTAATTGTTTTTTCTTTTATTTAGAACACAAAGAAGCAATCGTAGAAGCGGCTACTAATGACTCACCCTGTATAAGGGAAATTACGGCTAGCCGATGTAATGGCTATTATTAGCAACACATTCTGTAAACGATCAGCCGTTAGTTTGGAGACAAGGCACCAAGATGGGAAGCGCTAGTATGAGTTTCTAAGAATATTTAGGTCGCACTCTAAAAGATTGATGAAGCATAATTTTGGTTTCCATTTAATTTCTATACTGTCCCACCATGCCCCGTATTTCGATCAAATATGCCAAAACTGGTTAATTTTGATTTTTGTAATCAGTCATGGCATTCCGAATACTTGACGCGATACATGAAGTCGTCACGACTCACGACACCAAATCCACCGCATTTTAGCAATTTTCAGAAACGTACTATTGACATTCAGACTAGTTCGTGAAAGAATGATCACACGCGTTCACGAGCTGGTCTAAATATCAATACTACGTTACTAAGAATTCCTAAGTGGTTATAAATTTGCTGCCGTGGCGACTTGTATTGTCATGTTGAGTACTTGGAATTCCACTACAGATAACCTTGCTTCAAAAAGTCGGCGTTTCTAATCTTCCCACGGACCAGTTATAAATGGTCGCCAGATTCTAAACTATGGCTAACATGAATCTTGTATGGTTTAGTTTAAACTTATTTTGATTTAACGTTTTCTATAATTGTGCCTGCATTCAATTTAATTATGAAGCCGCTTCTCGTGTGGATAATAAGAATAATACTTCAAAATACAAAATTTATGTAAACTCTGCAAACACACCTTTCAATTTATCATTTGTAAAATATCACTTTCGTAGTTATTCAAATTCCTGTTAACATAAAATTACGCGGATTGCCGCGGATTGATAAATCCGCGTAATTTATAATCGTTTTTGGTGGTGTAAATACCTCGTACTTGCAATTCTTAATTTCGAATCGATTAATTTAACATATCACGTTTCTCTTCATTGGTGTACTTAATCGTAGGTTTCGGTTTCGTATTTTAAAAACATCGGATATATTGGTCAAGACGATATATATGCTTGAAATAAGAAAAATAGCTGCTTCTAACGGTTTAAAATCCAGTATGGCGCTCATAAGAAATAAAATGTTGATGATGTCCAGAGACTAAGAGTGTCATTAAGAATTGATCCTTTCCTGCAAGGCCAAATTAATATGTTACAGTTAATAGAAAAAATTAAACATTTTTCATTTTTAAAACGATCTCGGATGTCATTTGCAAAAGATCCGGTTTCTCTCCATGTCGACAACAAACACTAAATTTACCAGCTATATGCCAAATTTAAACCTCTGTTCCCAATAATAAGCGTAATCCCCAAGGTGAGCGTCAAAATTCAATCAGCCTGTATATTCTTTTTTTCAAAAATGCAAAAATTTTTAAAAAATACCTACATATTTATAATTTTTATCTAAATCAAAAAGTAAATACATATATAGACCTACATATTTACAAACGCTATAATTGATAGAATTTTATAAAACAATATTCCGTATAGTGTGTTAAGGTATGTCGATAAATTAGATAATCTATTATTATAGTTGCGTTTTGGCAACCGACACGGCCAATGTCCTAACTAAAGACGACGATCCATTCAATGCCAGTACAAATTTTCACTGACCGGATCTATTACATGAAAGCCAATTACAAATTGATTATTAAGTGTAACTTTTTTATACCTATCTTATTAACTAAAATATAGGTATGTTTGCCTACCACACATTATAGCCAAGTACTAGTTTGCCTAGGCCTTAGGCAAACATTGTTGATAAATTTATGTTGTTTGGATGATATAACAAACATCAAAAGATAATTATGACAAATGCCAAAAGGTGTATGAATGTATTTATTACTGGCCTGAAATGGTTCTTGTAGGTTACAGAACTTGACATATAAAATTTTGCAACATCTCTAATTTGACGCCATTTTATTTAAATGGCACATGTCGGTTGCCAACGCGATTCAACTATAGAGACATATTCTATTAAATTGTGGATTAAATCACAAAATTAGTTTTTTAAGGGTCTTCGCTAGTAAATGGGAAATGTAATATTGGTTGCATAGCACATAATTTAATAAGCCAAGGCTGTCCGAGTACTTTTACACATAGGGATCATATAATAAATATTTGAAATAATAACTCAATATCTAAGCGAATAAAAATTCATTTATGACAACTATTTACACATTTGTAACTGCGGGAAATATTTATAGCGGAATAACAATTCATTGTAATGTGGGTTGCTTAATTTTAATATATTTTATATTCATTTTAAACAAAGTAAAAAATAGTTGAACGAAAAATAAGTGTACAGCCGGGTAGCTTTCTATTCAATTTATAACGTGAACCCAAGCAAACAAATCTCCTCCGAAGGATTTTTGAGAAAACTGGTTTTTAATATTTTGACATATTAATTAATTTTCTGTAATCCGATAATGTTTTTCTAAATTTGATTCTTCAGCCGGGTAGATTACTAAATTCTTCATAAGTTGACGTTGAAAGGTTTTCTCCATCTTTAAAATCAACAAAAATATCTGGATTCTAAATCTGCTATTTTGCCATTGTTGACAGATCCACTAGCGAGGACCCTTAAGACATGATTTAATTTTTATATTACTTCATATATCTGAACTACAAGAAAAATGCTGTTCTTTGAACATGTCACAAAAAAAAACGTACTGTCTAATTAATTTGAATGTAATTTAAGATATAGTACCATCTTTTATCCAATAAATTTGTTGTGCAAATTATCTGGCAAGTGTCCCTAAAGATAACAACACAAAAATACCAACATAAATCATTCACACCCCATCTTTTGGAATGAATCATATATTTTTTGTGTTGACAATGTCAATTTCTCAATATGCAGCAGCTTCTGGAATCTCTCTTATCTGTGCTTCTATAAACCATAAAAGTTGGCTACGCAAACTTTTTATTGGTCTCTGTATTTTGGATATACAATTAACTATTTTTATTTGTCTGAATATAATGAATTTTATGTTTGAGCAGAGTAACAGATTATTTGGTAGAACAACATTAGTGGTTAAAAATGCTTATAGATAAACTAAATACTTGAGTGTATTGATTATAATCAATATTATCTTGGTACTCATTCATCAATACCACTACTACATACTTAATTTCTAAACAAAACTGCCACATTCTTTAATGTAGAAAAATTAAGATTCATATCATTCAATTACAAATTTTATAATCTTTATACTTCTATGTATTTTACTGGTAGGTTTATTTAGTAGAATAACTTTTATAATTCTTAATTACCTGATAAGTAGCGGCATCTAAATGAGATGCAGATACATATAGTAGATTATTCTGAATTATGTAAGCAAATGATGGCACACATATTTTAAAAGTATCCATAGGTTGATGTATTATGGTATCCCTCAAAGTCTCGAAAAGTTGTTTAAGTCCTCCAGTTTGAATGTACACAATCGATAGGCATGTACCCAATTTTACTATTTCCGACATAAGGACAGCTAGTAGATTAAAGACCAGTATAAGTCTGTGTACATATTTTCAAGCTATTATTAAAAGACAAACCTGTAGAAGATAAGAACATATCTCCTCCTCGAGTTCGAGCATATCTCATGCTAAGACCTAACAGAGCATTTTGCACTGTAAGAGTTACTAAACTCACATATTTTAATGTGTTGTTTGTGTTACCTAAAAACAATTAATGTGTTAAGTGTTTTAAAGCATATTTTTAAATACATACCAGACTTCATTTTCATTAAGTGAAAGTATTACAGGAGTTCAAACAAAATAAAAGTTGATAGATAATTGTACACGTAGAAAAATTAATCATCACCACGGCTCATCTTTTATCAGTTCTTTTACATGTACCTGTCTTACTGAAAAATTGTATACGTTGGTTGACCTTGACACCTTTACATTTTGTCATTTAAATATCTAGCGCCAATTTGTGAAAGTTAGTGATTGGTCACATTCAGCAAACGGATCGGGAATCGTTCCCGCTCCAAATGTTCACTTGACAACTGTTGAGTGTTGTTGTTGGTTGGACAGGGACCGTTGGTCGTTGGTTCAGTGATCGGATTCAGGACAGGGATTGCAAAACGATATCGAACGACTCGAAGTCTCGCAATTTTGAAGATAGAAAAGTAGATGAACAAACTAAAGCTACTGTCCAGAAATAAATGTATATAATATTGAAATTAACAGAGTATATTAATCGGGGATGAAAAAACCGGTTCTGACACTAAAAACTACGCCGAAACTTAATGCATGAAAACAAGTTATTATTATTGTTTATTCGGTTTAATTTGTAGAATTTTAACATCTGGCAACAGTGAAATATACCAAATGGAAGGTGATCACATAAAGGTGAACGGTCCTCTCCAGAGAACACTCAACTATTGTCAAGTGAACTGTTGAAGCGGCAACGGTTCCCGATACATCTGCTTAATGCGACCGTTCTCGTGTATGTGATCACCTTCCATTTGGTACTTTTCACTGCTGCCATATCTTAGAATTATACAGATTAAATCGAATAAACAATAATAATAAATTGTTTTTCTGCATTAAGTTTAGGCCTTTTAGGGTAGGGGTAGCTTCTAGTGGAGGGGCCGGTTTTTCCAACTCCGATTAAAATACTCGGTTAACTCGAATATTATAATACATTTATTTCTGCACAATAGCTTTAGTTTGTTCCTCTTCTTATCTAGAAAGATTTTTCAAAATTGTGTGTTACGTTGGTGTTGAAAAGCGTTAATGCGCAGGAGAATAGATTCCGCTCACTGAGCGTAGTATTTGTCCGCTTGCAAAAAAAGCGACCGCTCTACACATGTTCAGAGTAAGCGTAGATCATCTCAATCCCATCACTGAACAGTTGCGCAATTGTTGTGTCTGCTGAATGCGACCCTTTTAACTTTGTAGCACAGGCACTAGCCACAGTTGTGGCCACAGTATACACTAGAGGTGGGCAAAACGGTTCATTTCATTGACCCGGCTCACCCGGGTCCCGGAACCGGCTCATTTGAACCGTGTGGATCCGTAATAAGTATAATAGCATACCGTTCCAGGAATGTGTAGGACATGTAATACTCCGCGCCGTCGCGTCGGCTCAAACGAACCGGGATTATTTAGGCTGCGCGCACACCAATTTACAAAACGTTTGACAAAAAATTTATTTGAAGCTATAATGCACACAAATTTGACAAATTATCAGATTGTTTGAAATAAAATGCAAAAGGAAAATCCCTTACCACAAAAAATATATATCAAAAAATCTAAATACGTATTTCGGCAACTAAGTTGCCATCTTCAGTAGATATCTGTATAAAACAAAAAAGAGTGTTAAACGTGGTATTTTTGGCTAAGGTGTAACCTTAGAAGATATGAAGATATATCACCAGTGGGATAACACAGAGTGTTATCCCACTGGTGATTTGGTGAAGAGCATATCTTCTAAGGTTACACCTTAGCCAAAAATACCACGTTTAACACTCTTTTTTGTTTTATACAGATATCTACTGAAGATGGCAACTTAGTTGCCGAAATACGTATTTAGATTTTTTGATATATATTTTTTGTGGTAAGGGATTTTCCTTTTGCATTTTATTTCAGATTTTTAGCCACAGTCTCCACCCATTATTGGATTATCAGATTGTTGTATACAAATTAAGCAACGACACAAGTGAGCCGAGATCCGGTTCATTGAAATCTAGTGAACCGGCTCCCTCGGTTCCCTGCTGGGATTCGATTCACTGAACCGGTTCGTTCGCAAACGACCCACCTCTAATATAATTGTATAAACCATAAACCTTTATATATGTTTATACTGTGGCGTGTGGCACAGCGGGCACAGCTTTGTGGCGAATGTCGATTGCGAGAGTAACTCAAGCATAGTATTTTTATTTTCGGCAATGGTTAACAATTGGGGCGCCAGCAATGACCTTGTATGCAGAGTTGTATGTATCTTGAAGTTCGCAGCGTTGTCAAATGCTAAATGTATAATTCGGGATCGTGAACAAACATTAAATAGGCATAATAGTTAAATTTGTTCATTACTCCTTAGTTTATGAAGCCGAAAGATAAAGCCCGTATGTGTATATATACATTTTAATTATATTCACAAGTATGTAACAGTATCAACAATAGAAAAATAGATTCCTCTAAAGGATATTTAACAGGATGTTTCCGAATAAAGATAAGGATTACGATATTCCCAAGAGCTTTTTGTGAAATTCGCAACTTAGGTTCCTTTACTTTTGAATTACATTATTTGTGGTATTAACCTATTAACTTAGAAACTATTATAAAATATTTTAATGCATACTACCTATATAAATAGTATAATTTGCAATACATATATTAAATTATATAGATAAAAGTGATAATTGTTCAACTATAATAATCTTATAATAAGTATAGTTGATCTCGACATATACCAGTGATGTATGTGTAACATACGAATTTAAACAATACGTCGGTGTATTTTATTTTAAGAAAAACAAATAGGTATAAATATTCTAAAATAAAACAAACATCAATATTTTTTTGCAAAATCTAACGAATAATGAGCAAGTTTAACTATTATGCCTATTTAAATCTTTGTTCACGATCGCTAATTATATTTAGCATTTGACAACGCTGTCAACCTCAAGATACATACAACTGTGCATCAAGGTCATTGCTGGCGCCCCAATTGTTAACCATTACCTTATTTTCAGATACTTTTATAATGAAATTTTATCCAGCTCAAGTTGTTAACATTATTCAAAGTATTCAAAGAGATGAATCTTTTATAGATGAATTACAAGATTTCATAACATCAGTTGTACAATCTTTTGGGCATAAATATTATAATAATTTAAGAAATTTCTTGCCTCAGTTTGCAACGACATTGTATTATTTATTAACATCTGTGTCAAATTTGCAAACACTAGGAGAAGAATATACTGGTATCATTCGCTTAAACAGTGCTAATAAGATTCCTTCAAAATATGTAAATCTTATTTCCAAAGCATTATACAAAATTAACTTATTTATTGATACTGCAGTTACAAATTTTCTGGTTGGTTATATACGTGGGAGGTGAACCACTACTTGAAAGAATTATCAGTAATTGGGAAAAGAAAATATGTAAATCTGTTGAACTCAGAAGTGATGTCAAGAATCAAGTAATCAGAAGCTTAAAATTTTTTAAGGTAAACCAAGACCTATTTCTGAGACTACATTATTCTATTTTTTATATAAACAGCAAATACTATAATGTTTCCAACAGAATAACGGGTATAAACTATGTAAGTTATCTAAAATGTATTTTTACAAGTGATTTATTTTTGTTTTTTCTGTAGGTATTTCTTAGAAAATGGATGCAAAATGAAACAGCGTCAACAAGTTTTAAATTACTAGGACTGTTATCATCACTCTATATCATATATAATCTAATTACAAATTTCATATCACAAGACATTGTACCTGATGAAAGGATTAATAGTTACTCCAGTGATACTAGCAAGATTTGTATTTTGTGTGTTGAAAATCATAAGAACTGTTGTGCTACTTCATGTGGACACTTATTTTGTTGGGATTGTATTTATGATAGTTTGAAATACCAACAAAATTGTCCAATATGCCGAGAGTTTGTTAATCCAAGTAGAATTATATATTTACAGAATTACTAGAAAATACTTGCGTGTTTTATATTTTCTACATTTACTTGTTCCATTCAAAATAAAAACAAATATTTTTATAGACATTTTATTTAGATTCTAGGTTGTGGATTAAGGGAAGGGTTATCATGTGAAATTCAGTTGGCCATCAGAATTTTAATAGCCCTTGACAGACATGTATGTCTAATTCTAATTTGCATAGCAGTCGACCTAATTTACTACATTTTTAAGTGTTGGGTGACATTAGCTTTTATTTTGATTAAGCATTGGAAATTAATAATTTAGGGTGTTCTACTAATTTTGAACCACTATAACATTCCTTTAAAAAAAAAAATATGTTTTTCTAAACTTACTTACAGCTAATAAAAAGGCAAGTTTAATGGAAAAAAATTATACAAATTTAATTAGCTTATGAACTGAATACACTTAAAAGTATGCAATTTGTTGTTGCAATATCTTTACCATCCCAGCACCTCACCAGCCTTAATTATTTTTTCTCTCTATATTATTTACTCTAACGTTTGAAACAATTTTAATAATAAGGAAATTATTTATTAGCAAAAGATGCTTTTGCCTACTCAGAAATAACTAAATAGGTTCTTTGTTTGTTGTTTTAATATTTTTATTATGGATTCAAAGTAACAACTAATTAAATTACACTAAATTATTTTGTTCTTTAACTATATTATAATTAAAAATCAATCTTTATTACCTTACGGTAAAGAAGCGACACTGTGATATCATTTTCAAAACGCTCCAATGCGCATGTATATTCTCAAAATGGCCGTTAACTGTTGTTAGACGTCAGCTGTTTGTTTTGTGCGGTATAAACAAATTATAGTAGCGCTCATAGATAAAATATTTATACTCTTATACAAATGGCTAACTTCACTAATAATACGAGACTTGCAATTAGTAATTGTTTTTGTCGCCAACAGCGTTATGTGCACGAGCGGCAATTTTGAAATATGTACCTTTAATTTTTAAGTTTTAAAATTGACAATTT
The DNA here is from genome assembly GCA_963170755.1 of Amphimallon solstitiale. NCBI lineage: Eukaryota > Metazoa > Arthropoda > Insecta > Coleoptera > Scarabaeidae > Amphimallon > Amphimallon solstitiale. Next base: position 117,146,640 of record OY720682.1, on the reverse strand, counting down.
AATTCATCTGTCAAAAACATGACATTTTAATACACGCTGTGTTAGTTTGCTATCGGATAAACTGCATGTTTGCTAGCGGATAAACTGCATGTTGATTTTCCATGGCAACGAAAATTCAATTCTGACAGTATCGTTCAAATAAATTTCATACATAAACATTTATATTTTTCTCTTTCTTTTGTATATGTATTCAAAGGAATGTTAAATAAAAATATTTCGGTTTATTAATATTAATTAAATGATTCATTAAATTGTCTTACCAAATACCATTCGAGTTTGTGTTTATTTCCGGAACAAACTTTCATTTTGACAAAACTCAAACTTTGTTGCTTAAGGGTAACACGACTCGAACAAATAACAAAAGGTAAAACCGCTCCACCTTCGGTGTCGCGGTTTTACCATGTTATTTGTTCTCGTCAGTTACCAAGCAACAAAGATTTCGTTCAAAATGAAAGTTTGTCCGGATAAACACAAACTCTTATGGTATTACCCCCGACAAAACAAAGGAGACCGCAGGTTAATAATACTCTAATATATTTTTTCGTAATAATTTATTTTGCATTTAAAGTACATTTATTATCTAAGTATAATTAATAATAGAATATATGCGTATGATTGCAGACATATTTAGTATACAAGAGAGATCAGTATTTAAATGAAATAAAATGTGTTATATAGTGTGTGCTTCATTAAGTTCATTTACAATTTTGATGAACATCAACATTTTAACAAAAACATTTTTAGTTACTGCTAGTTCTATCAAAGCATTTGCTACTTTTCTGGCAGAAAATATATATTACTATTAAATGGAAAAATTTTGATTATAATTTAAATTTATTTATGTGGTACTGAGGTGTGTTTAAAAGAAATATGACAACTAAAAGTATTTCTTAAACTAAACCTTTCTGACTACGTAAATGCACTAATCTTTGCTTATTTTATCTAAAATAGTCAAGTGCATGTACTTTTATCGGGTCAGTTATACCTTTCGATAAATTACCTTTTAAAATTTTGTTTATATTGTTAGTCCACTGAAAAATTAACATTAACGTGAAATAATCTGTAAATATATCTAGCAAATTATGTTTTTTGCAGGTAAAAGTAAATTCAACCAAATTTAAAATTTTATTTACCAATTTCGCATGTACTTTATTTTTAACGCATAATTTAGGCAAATAGAAATTTGTAACGTCTAAACATTTCGAAAATGTACGAATAAAGTTTGTTTTTGGCCTGACTAATTTTTGTACACCATAGGCTCGTACATCAATTAAATGGTGTATAGATTCTGAGCCATGAGATACTAAATCAGACCGACAAGTTTAACACATGCCAATCCGTTTTAAAATTCTTTTTGCGATAAACCCGACATGCTTTTGTAAAATTATGTCGTGACTCTCACTTTTAAAGGTAAACAATTTATTATCTTCTACATCATTGCTTTCATCTTGTGTTATTTCTGTTGTGATGTTTGTCGTTACAAAGTTTTTTAGTGTATCAAGAGCACCATCATGCTGATCTTCTTCAGAATTTGCACCCAGAGAATGTGAGGCGGAAAAATTATTTATCAGAAGGCTATTAAAAGATGTTATAAATGAGGATCGAGATGGATTTATGTTTCGCACTCCGTGGCTTCTAATACAGCCAAAGAAATTTTCAACGGGGTCTTGATTAAGGTTGCGACTGCATAGATAAAGCCTTTAGTTTTTAATTTCTGCCAAATATATATGAAGCCACGAAGTGTCAACTACCAATTTTTTATAGTTGGAGGGACAAACTCGCGATTGGTACTTGATATGAATCGCACTGTATCCAATACCTGAATGCATTCATACCAAAATGTGACATGATTTGTGTCATTAGATACTGCACTACATAGTGTCTTTTCATGTTTGTTAATCTTGGCCAGAGCATTGACACTGTCAAACATTTTGTCGAACAACAGCAAAAAGTCTGCTTTATCCAGAGCTTCCTTTGAAAGACATTTCCCTACAACAATAAGTATGAGTATTACAATAAAAGGCAAATAAATAAAAATATACCATATTGTACCAGTCCACGCATTGTTGACGATAGACGATGTGAAAAAACCTGTGCAGGAAGTTTTACTTTCATTTTCTTCACTTTGTCCTTGTATGTGTGCATCCGTTAATTTATTTAACATGCGTGTATCATCATCCCCACTATCTAATGATAGTCACACACCCGATAATTTCTTTGCTTTTCAATTTTAAGGTCGTCTCGTCCCACAGCTATCTTCCACTGTTCAAAAAGCTAAGAATAAAAATATAGTTAGCACATATTTTATCGAATATGGTTGAAATTTCATTGCGTGACTATTTTTTATGTATTGAAAAGCTAAAAAGATAATTTAGTTAAAAATCAAAATAATATGCTTACCTCGGGTTTCCTAGGAAAAATATGCAGAATTGCATTTTCCTGGTAACTTTTACACCCAGTTATAATGCATTTCACCATTTTCCCAAATTAAAAACAGTTCAAATAACCTAAGATATTTCAAACACAAAACATAAAAAAAAAAAACTAAACTAACTTTAAAAACGAATATAAATGATTATAATACAATGGAGAAACACGTAACTAGTAATAAGAAAGGAAATTAATATAATACCGAATCACAAGTAATTAATAACTGAAAATATTAACATAAACCTCAAAACAACTATAAACACGATTGAAAAAAATGAATCAAGATGGCTCTATGAAAACACTTCCGCGTGCTCCGGCAAAAACACCATAATTCGTTTTTAGAAACTGTAAAATACTAAAATTCCTAGATAAATTACTAAAGTGCTACAGACCTGCCGCAGGCGACAAAAACTTTTATTAACGGTTTGTAACCAAGCTAAGTTTCTATTGGTAGATAGGAAGTTTACCGGGCATGGTAGCGCTTTTTGAAGTAAATTGAAAATTTGTTGACTTGTTAATGTATCGATCATTGGTTAGTTGTGGTGGAAAATCTTGAAAATGTAATCTTTTTTTACTTTTCGGGAGATATAAACAGGTAAACATTAATATCTTTATTGTAATATTCTTTTGGAAATTATGGAATTAGTTTTTTTGTACAAAGAATTGCACTAATGTACTATCGATAACATAAAAAACTAGGACAAATATTATTTCAAATAGCCATGAATTTTGCTGATTGTGCTAATGTCATTGAGGCTTTTGGCACTTCTGTCAGACAAAATAATATGAGGTTATGTAATTTAATTTTTAATATCAGAAAATACACTTAACAAAAGCAAAGAATAATAAAATCAATATTTAGTCATTCCACCGTTTTTGTCGATAACAGACTGTAAACGACGAGGCATGGAAGATGTAAAAGGCCCTATTAAATTTTGGACTTGTTTTAGTGAATTCCATGTGCCCTCAATTTGCTGTCAAAGTGCCTCTGCGGTTTCCGGCTATCGGTTTCGTTCCTGGAGTTTTTTTTTATCATACAACCCCAAATATTTTCGATGGGGTTGAGATCAGGACTATGTGCAGACCATGGCATTAGTTCAATATTCTGATTTCGGAACCACGCGGTTACATTCTGTGCAGTGTGTACAGGACAGTTGTCTTACTGGAACACAAAATTGTTGTCGGGGTATAATTCACGTACAGTAGGCAGCATGATGTTCTCTAAAATATGTAAGTAGTTCTCAGTATTGAACCTCCCAACAATTCTGCAGCAAACACCCATACCCCGAAAACTGATCCATCCCCACACATTGACAGAGAACCAGATCTATTGCACTTTTGCGAATATGCTTCGTCGAATTTGTAGGATGATAAACCCTAACAGATCCGTTGTGAGTAGACTGGAATACTTTTTCATCGGTGAATACGATGTTTTCCCAAAACTGTGGTTCACGATAAATGTTATTAAGAGCAAATAATAAACGGGCTTGTTTCCCAAGATTCGTCAAATGAATTTACCTAGCAGCTATTCTGCTTCGTAAATTCGTTTCGCGAATTCTGCGACTAATCGTCATCATGCATGCACGAAAATGTGTTTCATTTGCGGCCTTACGGGCCGTAGCAAAAGGATTTTGGCGCAAATAATCAGTTAAGGCATTATCATGGTCTGCAGTTGTTACCCTTCGCCTTCCAGAACCTGCTTTCCTGGTGGAATCGCCTTGTTCTTCCCATCGTCGTATTATAGATGTAACAGTGTTTTTGTGAATGCCAAAGTCATTAGCAATTTGTCTTATTGTCATACCATTTTCTCTACAAGTAATTATTCTTGTCTTATCAATCAAACTGACATGCGGCATCATTAATGACAGCTTCAAATAATCTTGAATTAAATGACGTTAGCTGTTTATTTCCGTCGGTTTTACACAGCTAAAACAAGGCTGTCCTAGTTTTTTGTGTTAGCGATAGTACATACCTACTTAAAGTTTATTACAATATTTTTCTTTTCATCAGGCGTTTTGAATGGATTCAAGCCTGCAGTCGTCCAGATTTAATAGGGAAAGACGTAAAGTTTTTAAAACAAACAGGAGTATGCACGAAACATTTTGAAGCACATATGTTTCTGAATGATTTGAACAATCGACTACAATGCCATGCAAAACCAACACAGTACTTACCAGCAGATGAAAATGTCCGCCCATTGTAAGTTTAAAATGAAGACTCACTATTCATGTAATTGCATTTTTTTTGTTAATAGACTAACAGAGGAAGCAAATCCTGAGATCTATGAACCATCTTGCTCATTCTAGTCTAGTTCACCGTAAGTTTAAGATCAAACTTATCCTTCATATAATAATTGTATCCTTTTTTGTTTATAGAGTAACTACGAGAGGAAGTCCTGTGGCTACTCAAACACATAAAAAGTTGTCTTTCAGTACACCCCGAAAAAGAAAGTTAAAGTTTGAACTGAAAATGAAATTATGTTTGTGGATATTTTATGAAAAAGTGTTTGGATAAACATACATGTAATAAATGTTCACAATATGGTAGGTACATTAAGGAATTAAGTGCAAGCACAATTATGTGCCATTTAAATGCCTAGGAAACCAAAGAAAAATCAACATTTTGCAATTTATGTATACCTACCTTGGATTTTGCAGAGTATATCAGAGAAATTGTGTTTGGTGCAACATTTTGAAACCTTTGCAATTACAGATAATGTTGGATTAAATTTCATTAAAGTGCTTGAACAAATTCCTTTTTGAATGCCATGTGAAGACTTCCCCAGGTTGTACTTAATGAAATTATTTTGTAAATTAAAATTTTTTTATACTCTCAAAAGAGCTAATGCAGATTTTAAAAGAACACCTGGGAAGTCGACAAAATTAATTACTATTTCTAGTTTGTAGTTGTAGTTATTTTTATATCAAATTATTTTATTGTTATATATAATTGGTGTTAAATATATATGTTTGTTTATGAATTATATTATTAAAGAATTCTGTTTATTACTTGTAAATTTTGTCTCTTAATTGTCCTCTTCAAAACATTCCAAACAAAATATTTACAAAAGTATTATTTGGATATCCACGTATAATAATTGCCGAATAACTACTGTTTAAATATGATAATAATTTATTTTGGCAATATTCGGCAGTTCTACGCCAATGGACTGAAAGGCGCGCCACTGAATTAGTAGTTTCAAAATGGCCGAAGGTCATTGAAATGTAAGCTGAGTTTTCTTATGGAGTGTCGCTTCAGGGTAATATTCTTTGGTTCCAGTTCCTCTGTGCAGGGCTGCCGTTTCGGTACAATTGTACTGAATTCAGTACTAAACGTTAAAATTCAGTACGTCAGTACTACTTTCTGCAAAAATGTTAGTTTCAGTACGAAATTACGAAGATAAAAATTAATAGAAAATGTTTTTTTTTTAAAGTAAATTAACAAAACGTTTTAATGACGTTAGATAATATTTGAATCATATCCATAGATATGTAAGTATTTACGTATATCTATGATTATATCACACATATTGAAATTAATTCTATTTATATTACTATACTAAATGTATTTGTTTTCGTTAATACATAATTTGTTAATGTGCATACGTATACAATTAACAAAATCACTATTAGTAGACATAACAAACAAAATATGTTCCAAAATCATTCGGCGGCTTTGCAAGTACACACAATATTTAGTCAGCTCTCCACGACGTTTAATATTCAGGGAACATATAAAAGCCTTAGCAAGCAGAATTGAGTCGTATGCTGTAATTAAGAGAAGAAAAGAAAAGAAAACTTATCAATGACAGGCGCTTTGAATTTTGAATCATATACTTACTAATATTGAAATTCAATATTAATACATATTTGTTTTTCCAATAAAATCAATATGGAAATATGTCTCTATAAATCATTTGACGTCTGTGCGTTTTAATTTCTATTCTGTAAACATCCCTACTATGATTAAGATATTATTTTATCTTTTATATTACAATAATCTGTATTTCTGCTACCTCTTTTACAATTACGTCATAAAACAAATATCCTTTTATAACAAACTTTTTAAATTTCCCGCCATTCAGTACATTTTTACCAAATTCAGTACGTTTTCAACTAAAATATCAGTACATTTTTGAACGGGCTTGCGGCAGCCCTGCCTCTGTGTATAGGCTATAGCTAGTGCTGTCCTCTGAACATCTCTGAATAACCTCAAACTTCTGTATTGTGCTTGTGTTCTAACCAGAGAAATAGAGTAGGGGAGAACGCGCTTCGACGAGTGCGCATCCAGTTTTAAGCAAACGCTATAGTGGTCGCCATTTTGCAGGAAGGCATTTCTTTTCACACGTAAGTTTGTTTACATTTTTCTAAGTCAATGAACTTTACATGCGAATTGTTGAGCTAGGTATAAATATAACCTTCAAAATGGCGGAATTCAATTTAACTTAGTTGGCGCATCTTTAAGCGCGTTCTCCCCTACTCTATTTCTCTGGTTCTAACTGGTTTCTCTTATTTTTCTATTCTTGGTATGCCACAGAAATGTATAATTTTATTCAATTTTTTCAACAAAATAACTTGCATATTTAATTAATGAATACAGTGGGAATAATTAGAGAATACGGGTGCAACCGATTTTTGACAAAAAAAAGTATATTCGAAATATTTGGCGTTTCATGACTTTCACGGTTCCTGTCCAAAGAGTTGTTTTATTTATGTATATTGTAAGAAATATGAAATTATAGTATAATGTGCGTACTATATTCACTTTGAAATTTTATAGTACAACCAGTTGAAATTATAACAAATACTATAATTATAGTACGGTTGGCAACACTGGTAGAAACTCTCCAAGATCTTCGGTAGACTATGATGGAAATTAATGGTTACACTACGCACATTTTTGATTAATTTCCTTTATTTATTTTGAAATGTTTTTATAGTAGGAATAAAAATAAAGATACAACTATTTAACAGTTCATTAAAACATATATACTACAAAACATATTAGAACAAAAAAGAATAATCGTAATATAACACATACATATAATTTAAAAATTTGTCAATTTTACTTTTCTTCGTTATACGTAAATATTAGAATTTACCATTCGAGAAACTAATTTATCATCTACAGAAAAATCATAACAATTATTATTTTTTATATAATACCGAGTTCTAAAAAAAAAGTGCTGATCTGAAAAGGTTAATTCTATAATAGATTTTTGAATATTGGCCCAGAAATACATATCTTCTAGACTTAGAAAGAAAGATGGATTTTAAAAATCAATATTTTCAATTGGGGTTGTAATAACGTAAGTTTTTTTTAAATAACAGTCAAAAACTAATTTTAAGGAAATGCAGACAATCTTATTATATGCAATTTAGATGATTCAGCTTGCATATCTCTATTCAAGTTATTAGAAATAGGTAATGCAAAATCTAAAGTTTGCAAAAATAACTGTGTAATTGGACCATTTAACTTTATTGAAATATTTCCTGTAGATAGCACATCTTTTTGGAAAACAGCATCAGTAAAATATAATTTCAAGGCGTTATATTGTTCCAAAATTCGTGTTACGACCATGTGTACAGACAACCATCTAGTTTGTGCTAGATGTAATATTTTATAAATTTTAATATTAGCAAAATTTTGAAATTCCATGAAATCAAAAAAAAAATCACTTCTATTAATTATAAGTTTACTTTTGCATCGAGTAAATTCCCTTCAATACAAAATTGCTGTTTCATCAAAGCAGGTACTTATACCCTAAATTTTATACTTATTTTAATAATTACCTTACCATTACTTCAACTACTACTTCCTAGAGTGAGCGTAGTATGACACTTTTGCAAATGGATATAAACAAAATTGAATAATAAATAAAATCTAGTCTATAAATAGAGTTTTTGAAATACAAATCCATTTTCGGTAGATTTTAGGTTAAAATCGGTAGATGATACTAAAAATCGGTAGCATTGGCAGCACTGACTGTGAATGACTGTGATATTGCCAGCAGTGCTGCCGGAGCCATACGTCTGCCTTACCCGCATAGCGAATGAAAAATACCCGCTTTTACCCGACATTTCAAATAGAAAGCGCCAAATTTAAAAGTGGTCTAAAATAATTCGAATGTATGTAAGATCTTCAACCTCCCATATCTTTAATGCCTCTTTTTGTCGCCATTAAAGACGTTAGCGTTGCGGTGCCTAACGCATTTCTGTGGTCTGTCTTGATATTTTTCAAATCACTGAACATTCTTTCAACAAATGCATTTGAAAAAGGCAGAATAAAAAGTAAGGAAAGCACTACTTTCATATTGGGGAAAAGAAGAACATCTGCAGCATTTTTCAATTCAAACACCATTTTCAATAAACTTCACAACTTAAGGTGTTTTCGGAAATTAAACCCGGTCATTGGAGTTACAACACGGTTAGCACGAATGCGTTCGTTAATTCAGTCGGGTAAAAACAACCTTGTTCGTAAAATCTAAAAAGTAACCAGGTTCAACAACCCGGTTCGATTTTCATAACCCTGGTAAGTGAGTAGGGTAATGCAGGTTGTTTTACCCCCTCCCCGATCCATTTCTTCTGTCGTATTGCCAGTACAGCTAAATTATATTATGAAGATAGGTATTTATAAGGTTATATGCAGACGTTTACGTTACGTTACTCAACGTGACCGCAATTGCGTTCGGAAATGTTTCATTTAACCGAGTAAAGTTACTGAACCTGTTAGGTACTTTGTAACCGGGTCAGGTTAATGCTATACATTTTCCGAAACCGCCTTTAGTTCACAATCTAAACCATACTCCAAATGATTTAAAAAAAACCATGCTGCTTCCATTCCATGTCCAAAATTAGAAGATTTGTAAATTCTTTATTTATTGGAAATCTTTGTACAATTTTTTGCAGCGATTTTATTTTATAGGATTGGACCGTTTTTGGTTCAAGAATTCTTAAAATGTTAAAAATTGGATCAGAAAAATCAACTCGCGTTTTAATGTCAGGGACAGGCTCTACATAAAAATTTAAACAACTTTTGAGAAACTGGTCAATTTCAGTTTGGGATGCATAATTTTTCAACATTTCAAGATTCAGTGGCAGATATACCTAAATAAATTTTGCAAAGTGGCATAAACAAGCGAATATTTGTGTGGTCAACAGCAAAAACATTTTTCCCTTTCAAGTCACTCACATTGATAATTAAATTGCTGCATAAATGCATCAACAATCTTTGTGTTTCAGGTTTCAATTTATGAATGAGTGGCGATTCTGATTGAAATATAAGGTTAAAATCTGTTACAAGTCCCAATGTATATGACATAAATTCTAAATAAATTTTCGTGAATTTTTTCAAAGAGTTGAACAAACCATTGGCTTTTCCAGATGCAGTTGTAACCACATCAAAAAAGTTACTTTGACATCATTTGTTTTTGAATAGTATATAACAGTAATTGCACATTGTTTTATTGCACTCAAGTCCGCCGTCTCGTTCAGGATTAAGGAAAAAACATCTAGGTTCCTTCAATATTTCAAACAGATTTTTGCGAAGTGTACATCCTAAACTTTCCTTAACAAGTAGCTTTTGTTCTTTTAACAGACAGAAATGGAACAAACAAGCGAATATTTGTGTGGTCGACAGCCAAAATATTTTTCTCTTTCAAGTCACTGAAATTGATAGAATTGCTGCATAAATGCATCAACAATCTTTCTGTAGCGTTTAGATTTAAAAGACAATAAAATACATATTGATATCTGATGTTGACTAAATCGAGTTAAGAAAAGGAAATTTTAATTGTTTTATGTGAAAATACCCGATTTTACCCGCTTCAGAATTTTACCCGACAGGCTGACTAAAATACCCGCATTTCGGGTAAAATACCCGCAATTGGCAGCACTGATTGCCAGTCCGATGCTTCACCGATAAATGTAGCGAGAGCGGGGATACAGTAAGCGACGTTGCAATTCTGATGTAATGGACTTGCTATATCAAGTGTTCCATTCAGTGCTGCCGTTTCAGTACAATTGTACCGAATTCAGTACACTATTTACAAATCCAGTACGTCAGTACGCCATTTTGCAAAAAGAGCTAATTTCAGTACAAACATGAAAGTTTCAGAACTAAATTAAATCCAAGTAATAATAATGATATATACTAATAACAATTACAAAAAACGAGTATAGAAATAGTTTAAATATAGATACGGTCTAAAATTTATTATTTTTACAGGGTTTTTCGGTTACCTTTCACGATTTGTCGTTCTTTGTGTTTCACTATCAAGACATTCGCATTTGTCAAATGAGTTTCACCTTTTGTCAAAACAACTTCATGATTTTTCACTATTGCAACATGGAACGTACCGTGTGAGAAGGCGACGGCAAAATGCCAAAATTAGTGACGAAAGACGCACATTAATTATTAATTTTATGAATCAGGAAAAATCTTCTGTTGAGGAAGACAGTTTAATGTAAAAGAGAATACAATGTGTAAATTTTATGCAAAAAATGTGCAAACGAGACAAGTACATAAACGACCCCCCGACCACAGAATACAAGAAGAAATTCTTTCGTAAATTGTGTATGAACTTGTTTATGAATTTCATTATGTATTTACTGTCTATTTTACACACATATAATAAATTTGCATTAGTTGGACTGCTTTCAGTTATTTTATTATTTACATAAGAAGAGGGCACATCATTTATCAAATAGTAAATCTGTTTGAATACAAAAGACAAATCGAGAAAGGCAACCGAAAAACCGTCTGTAATATTCAAAAATTATTGTAAGCTAAAAAAAATGTGGATATAATATGGTTGTGGTCTTATGTACAAATGGTCTAAGGTTGTGGTAAATGGTTATTTAAGAGTGAGCTGTTGTTTTGTCACATGTTTCATGTTTCAAATCAACATATTTTATTTTGTCTTTCATATTTTACTTTGTGTTTCATGTTGAAGTACATAAGTATATTATTCTTCTGTATTTAAATATATTTTATGATTTTATGAAAGTTGAATAAAGTCATTACATATGTTAGTGATGTATTTTATTGTCCATTCAGACTAAAAAAAGGTCATCCATAAATTTTTCTGATTCAGTACGTTTTTTGAGACAGTGACGGCAGCGCACTGGTTCCATTACACAACCTATATACAAAAGTATACACGTAAATGTTTGTAATATATAGCAATAAATTACCCATAAAAATAGGTAGAATTCAATTATATTAAATTACTTTATTTTAAATATATCAAATATAACCACGATACACATACAAAAGTATATCGTGAATATTATTATAATTTTACATGCTAAACTTCTTTTTTAAATCAATTTCTCTTGGCATGGATTACGTTCTAGATCACTGTAGATCAGGTAGGTCGACTTATTTGTAGTTCAAAAAGTTACGGCTTATACCATACATATACTTGCATATATTGTATATCATGTATATATTGTAGACAGTTCACAGTTGTAGTATGATTAGAGGTTAGGTATTAAATAATTTAAAAATATGATCCGAAATGTATTATATTCGAATTTAACGAAACGTAAACACTATAATGTCTTAATAAGCAAATATAGCAATGCAACGTTGGATATAGAAAAATTAGAAAAAGATACAAGTCTTGAGGGTAAAAATATTTAATACTACATTAACCTTATATGTAGGTAATGTATATTTCCAGTAATTGATAATGAAGCAGACCTAAAGGAGCAAGAACTGGAGAAGAAACGAAATAAATCTAGACTGAATCCAGCGCATCGTAATATATTACAAGGAAAGCCTCCATATTATCAAGAAATGCACTGGTCGCATGATACAGTAAAGTATAAAAGGAAATTATATGGTAAATATGGTAATGAAAGTAATGTTGATCCTCGATTATGTTGGCCAACTGAAGAAGAATTATTAAACATTGCCGAATATGAGAAACTCGCCTATCCATATACAGTTTCTGAAATGATAGACATTGCTAGAAAAAATCGCTTAGAGCAAGATGAGCGTATACAAAAACGAGAGGAGGATATAGCAGTAAAAGTTTTGAAGTTGGATGGTTGGATAAAAGAACTTAATAATAAAATAGCTAAGAAAGAAATGGCAGCCAGAGAAGCTAAGGTAGGAGGAGTTTAACGATTTGACATATATCTAATTAGAGTAATATTATTTTAGGAAAGAAAGGAAAAATTAATTGAAGAAGTTCGTCGTCATTTTGGATATACTGTTGATCCACGTGATGAGCGATTTAAGGAAATGTTAGAAAAGAAAGAAAAAGAGCAGAAGAAAGTTATGAAAGAAGCTAGGAAGAAAGCTAAAGAGGACCAACTAATAAGCAAAATATTGATTAAAAAGGAAACAACTGAAAATAAAGTAAAAACATCTGATGAATAAATGTTATTTATTAAAAAAAATATAATTTTGTAGCCACTACATTGCACATGTTTTTACAATCCTTTCATGTCTATTGGGATAGGTGCACTTATAAGATGTTTCACAAGCACTAACAACATACGTGAAGGCATATGTAATCATAAATTAAAACATTATTACGTTTATATACTAAAACAAAATATCCCTAACATGTCTGAATTATTCATTAATAGGAATTTGTCAAAACGTGTTTAATGCGCTTGTCAAACATTTTGTATGATTGATATGGCATTACCTATAATAATGGATGCTGACGTACTTGTTTGACAAACAAAATGTTTGGTATAATTGGTGTACATTCAGTTCTGAGGTAGTTTTGTTAATCATAAGGTTTATGTGGTGTAATTATCATATAATTGAGATTTCAACGTGTTTTATCGACTTTTGTATTCAGATAATTAATGTTTAGGCGCATTTGCATTTTAGTGCATTTTAGCGATTTATACGTTTACAATTTCCACTCCTGCAAGAATTTAAATTATCAAATTTGATACTTGAATCCCATTAGCGCAGTTTAAGTAGTTTTTTAACAGTCATTATCGACGTAAACTAATCAAGTTTAAACAGAATATGAATTCGAAGGTACAGGCTATTACTGCTATTTCATCAAATATTGTATCATGTATTCAAAATAAGTACCTAGGGAAATACTCTAATCTAGGAGATTTTTAAGAGTAAAAAAATTGTTTATTGTACATTAAATACATAGGCACGACTCCGGCGGCATATTAAACGAAGGGTATTTCCAACCTGCTTATGTAATAACTAGGGGGCGGACACGAGCCGCCGATGACTCATTGCCTATGGGCGCACTATTAAAATTTTCTAATTTTAAAGAGGTTTTAATTTTATTTATATAATTGGATAACAAGTGGCTGGTGATCTATAAAATACATTATTATTTGTTCATTTTGTTGTTCAAGTCGAGTAACGGAGTATTAATATTTACTAGCAATATTTCTCAAGGTTCTCTTCTGTAAAACCTGTTCTCTTTACATTAAGTACGTCCTTGTAGATAGAAAACGTCCTTTCTACATCGCAACTGGTTATAGGTGCGTACTGGAAATATTCTTTTATTTCAGCGTACTTATTTAACAGTTTGATTTTGTGTCATTGTCCCCATACACAATTGCCGCAATGTTATTAAATCTGGATTTCTGTTAAAGACTGCGTCTAAGTTTTGCCGAAGGCCACATCCGAAGTCACTTGGAATACTTTTGAAATTATTAATAGCCACATCTAATGTGGTTAATCCATCTTTTAGTTTGAGATTTCGATTTTCAAAATATGTGATTAGTTTAGGCAAATTTCCAAAGTGTTCCTGAAGGAATAACAACTGATTTTTTAAATTTAGGATTTGTGTTAGTTCCTTGCACTCAGAAATACTTCGAGCATCGTCATTTAAACATATAACGAAATTTTGTAAACTATCGAAATTCTCTGCATAAAAACTAGTAGCTTCCAGCCATGTTCCCCATCCAGTTATTACTGGCGAGGGTGGCAGTGACAAAGATTGAAATTTTTCCCTGTAAAGGGCCACTCTCGATGGTGCTTTCCTGAAAACTTTTTTTAAAAGCGGATAAAAGTCTATGTGAAATGAAAGGATATGTTTCCTTTCATAGTCTGCCTGTTTTTAACATATATGCGGTACTGTTACTAACAAATAATAGTTATTTATTATACAAGGGAAAAAAGTATTAGATAGAGATAAATTACCGAGAGCTAAAATCTAATTTTTTTCCCGTGTATAATACACTATTTTTTTCTGTGATGGGAAAAACGATGATTTAATATTGAAAAAAAACACGTAAATACTATATATTAAAGTCAGAAAATCAATCGATGTGACATTTCAAGTGACATTACACCTGCGTTGGAAACCTGTAAAATAATCAAATATCTGTCAATTTAAGCGGGCAAAAAATCAGCACTTTTTTCCCCGGGAAAAAAATACTCACTTTTTTCCCGGGTTGATAAAGTGACATTTTATTACCTGTCAAGAAGGATAAAATGTCAACTTTTTTTCCCGTCACAGAAAAAAAGTATTTTTTCCCTGTACCTGTCGTCTGAATGAAGCATGTTGTTTCTCGTCAATGGTTTTAGCAATTGTTTCCCCATCAACTGTATTTATAACTTTGGATGCTATTACATATACTGTCAACACCCTCATGTACGAAAGAAGCGCGTAATTCCTTTATTCGATTTTTTTTATTATATAATTTATCTATGTAGTCATGTAAATACGTTTTCGCGCCTAAAGAATTATTCATTGCTTTCTTTCCTACATAACCAACTTTGGCTTTACGATAGGAGAAATTTCAAAATAAAAATTGCTTTGTTAAGATCACGTTCCAACGGTAATTCCCAGAAGGTCGACCCTGATCGCCTTTACCATCTACCTACAAGTGAAGCCTCTACGTCTATTTTGAACACAAAATACTTAACATTGCGATTTCTTAATTATTAATTTACTCGCGATCTAATTATCAGACGACAACAGATATCACGTTATGTTTCTTAATCGCCCTTTTATTTTCTATTCGAAGCTCATAAATCTCAGGGCAAAGATTTACGAGTTATTCAGTATTTTGTTCTTATTTAATTCTGTCTTAACATAAGGTTATAATATATTCTTAATCACCCCTTCCTCGCATTAGGATATGCATAACTGGCTATAGGAACACTCTATTATGACTCACCTCCATAATGTCTTTTGTTAACTGAAAGGTAGATGCCGCATCAACGTACCTACCGTAATCCTCAAACGAACTACCTCGTGTCAGGTGTCATTCTTTTCTATATTTAATAACGAATCTCATTACGATGTTTGTTTCATCCGATCATGATTTGTTGCTCCGCGAATTACGTTTTTCTTGATTCTCTTAAAACAATTCGCGCCCTTACCATCCCCACTCTGCCGTTTCCGATGCTGTTTCTCCCGCTTTTTATCACGGCTCTATATAAATCACGATCGAAGAAAAATCTCTCTCTTACTTTTTTACTCTTATGCCTCTTACAGTTTTACATCGCTTCAAGTCTGCGCAGTTCTAAGTCACGTTTGCTTTAGTGCCCTCATTGTGCTTCAACATAACAAAATCAAGTTATAGTGCTGCGATTCTTTCGCCGGTTCGATTAATTAGTTCGCGTACTTGTCAGACCTATATTCTGATTCGCCGGTTAATCCAGCTTCGACTAGACTCACGGGATGATGCTTTCAATGGGTCCAATTTCCGTGTATGTTTTAGCGATGCTAAGTGACGTACGTGCGAAAGTTAGACATTCTGTAACGATATTTTACAGACTTTGCAATTAATATCGGAATCACTGACAATGGACATACAATCAGTATGACCCTCAATCCAACTCGCCATTGTTTCACGATGTATTTCTCGACGTTCTTCCATATCATATCTGAAAAAGTAAGATAAACAATGTTCTGGATCAAAATAAATAACTAAAAATGTACGCGTATGTCATTGAAACTAAACGAAATCCAGTCTAGATAATTGGGAGAAGTCGATTCAATGAAACGGGATTAAACAGGAACTATTACATAAATTACTAAGTACGTATTTAACAGTCAAAACAATGAAAAAACGAAACTAACGTAAGTATGAATAGGTATACACATATATAACTTTATTTATCATGCCAAATATAAGGTAAATATAATAATTTTTAAAACCTCTGACGCTCCTATATCTACGTCGATGAAATAGGATATTTACGAGTTAAGTGGACGTTTTTTGTGTCGTTTTCCCGTCAACATGTGAGTCAATAACAGATGTTGCAGTTCACCATATGAATAATGCTATTCAGTAAATGTGTTGTTTACATTATTTCTTTGCTCCATTGTAACTTCGTCGTAGTTTAAACCGGGGACGTCCGACTGCTAGTAGTAACATAAAAAATTCTATATTGCAATGGGTAAGTCAATTGCAGATATGTGTTAGTGCCAGCTTTTTTATTATTATTACAAAGACATACATTATCCCATCTAATGAAACTCAAAGTGGAAAAGATTGGTAATCGAACTTAAAGAAAACGAAATTTTGGTTAATTTCACCAACATATATATTAATCAATAAATAACAAATTCTAATACACCTGAACATTTAGTAGTCAATTAATTGGCACCTCCTGCATTGCCTGCTTCTGGATTTGTTGCTGTTGATACTAACATAATAATAACAACTGGTACTATATACATCCACTGAAAAAAGAACATTTTCATTGTTCAATATAGAAACTTTAACATAAAACTTACATATTTTGCTAAAAATGGTCTATTATCTTTAACTTCTCCTCGCTCCTTGGCTTCTCTTTCACGTTCCAATTTTTCTATATAAGTAGCAGTGTCGGGGCTGAAAAGTAGCCATATACATAAATAAGATATGGAATTATTTTAAATTGCTTACGATGGCCCTGTCTCACAATGTCTGATATGTACTGATGTAACAAATTGCTTTAAAAAATCTAGTGGTACAAGAGCACCATCACATGTTGAAGTTGACGCCACACCCATTGTTATAGTTATAATTCGCCCAGTATAATCTAGAGAAACTGATATTTGATCTGTCATTTGAGCTTCTGCTAACATGCACTAGAATACAAGATAATTCATAAAGCTGTTTTGTAAATATAAAATATACATACTGCCTTAACATACGATTTATAAATTTCTACATTTTCCTCACTATTTATGACTGTGGCTTTTAGTTGATAAAACTTATTTTGTGCTGCTAAATTCTGCAAAAGAACATTGAATTTTTAAATTATTTTGATTATAGATCTGTACCCTTAGTTTATTTCTCTCTTCTATTGTAAGTGGCTTTTGTTGAAGAGTATAAGCACTCGACCGAAGGCTTTGTATAGTTATATTGCCCCTGTCACTGAAATTATCTGTATCTGTACCATCTAAAGAATGCTCTAACTTTATGTTAATATAACCATCATATTCAATTTGACTCTAAAATTTATATTTATGTATTACAATAATTACTTTACTAAAATGAAAATACTCACAGTATATACATTAGAAAAACTAGAACAGACGAAAGCAAGTGCTATTAAAATCATTTTATGTTTGCAAGGATTTCCAAAAATTACAATTTTGGGTTAATCCACAGGTTAATCTAAAAAATCAACATATGAAATGTTTATGAACGATACGTAACTGTCACAGGAGTAACCAACTGTGCCAACCAGTGCCAACTGCAGACAAGATTTGCAACGAAAACCCTATGGATTTGACAATACCATAAAAACGGAGTATATTTTCCAGCACACTAGCAATAAAATAAATGGTTGCATTCAGCAGGCACAACAGTTGCGCAACTATTAAGTGTTCGGATCAGATGATGTAAGTACACTCACTCCTTTGATCACAGTATATAGCTATGTAATAGAAACAGTAGTTTCTCTCGAGGGAAATAATTGTCCTCCTACCGACGACCTTGAACCGACGCGTGCGTGAAAATTTCTGAATGCGCAGTAGTCAGCCATCAGCTGTTGAGTTGGCGGGATTATTTGATGCGATTGCAGGGCATGCGATTTGTGAATGGCCGTTAATATAAGAAGTTATGCTGTACACCAATTATACAAAATGTTTAACAAACAATTTATTATGAACACTAATATTACAAATTAATGGGTTGTTGCAGGTTGTTGTACACAGATTAAACAAGGCATTTGTAAAACTAAATTATACATTCTTTTGGCATTTATAATTAACATCAAATAAATTTATTAACACATTATTAATTTAGAATTTGTGTTTAAAATGTGTGTCAAAAATTTTTGTTTGATTATTGTGCATTTCCTTGAAACATTTGCATATAACTAAATGGATGCTGACGTACCTCCAACATTTTTGACAAACAAATTGTTTTTTATAATTAGTGTGCACGCAGCATAACGTTTTATCAATAATTGTAGTGTTTCGTTTCGCGAATACTTGGAACAAAAATGCCCCATTATTGTTGTGCACCTCGGTGCAAGAATAGTTCGAACAATTCTAAATTAAGCTTTTTCAGGTTTCCGAAAGAACCAATGCGGTAAGATCCCCAGGCGCATTAAAATGTCCTCAACTGTTAAAATGTGCATATTGTGTATTGTAGTTGTAAATAATTACTCAAACTTCATGACAAATTCACCACCACCAACGCAAAATTTAATTTTCGAAGACTGATTACCGACAATGGGAAAATATAACTGAACAAAATGCCTTCACTTATTTTATAGGTTATTTGGGACACAAATGTTTTGAAAAGCATAGTTTTCCAACAATTATACGTTTAAAACACAAGAAATGAATGAATTCAAATTTTACACTTATTTTAAGGCATGTCCTAACTTTGTGAAACAGCTTTACTAATTTGGCAACGCCCGACCATAATTTCAGTATACCTATATATAAATACCGCATTAGGAAAAAGCCTTCTGTGAATTTTTTTCTTCATTCTCCTTCGAACCAAATGTTAGCTTTCAATTAAAACAGAAGTTGGAGGAGATATCATATAAACATCCCTGCGAAAATTTTCCTACTGAATTTTTGATAAAGCTATTTATTCGTGTAAGAATTTTTTATACTTTGAAATTTTGCAATAGAAATTTCAAAGTTAGTGGCAATTCAAATAAAATAACAATTTTACAACACCATTGATGAATTGTGTCAAGAAATTTAAGTAATCTTTAGGTTAGAGGAGCCTTTTTTTGTGTTGTACGTATAATGTATTACATTTTAAATGCGTGTGTAATATGTACTTAATAAAAAGCAGTGTTTTATCTTCGTTTTTTGTATTATTGATATAGCTTTTTCATAATTTTAAAAATAGATTAACATAATTATCTCATAAACGATTTGGTTCTGCGTCACTGGCTTATTCCTGAATAGAAAAATTTACTACGCCTCTGGTTGCGCGTGCGTGAATGCGCAGTACTATTTTGGGACACAAACATCAAAGGTGCCGACGGCGAGAGAAACTGTGCTTCGATTATGTATACTTAGTAATTAATCATATGTATTAATAAACAACGCTCACTCTGAACATGTTGTGGTGTGATCGCAATTTTTGCGAGCGGAGAAATTCTACGATCACTAAATGCAAGGCCAGCGTTGCCAACTATCTTGTAACCGATTATAGTACAGAGTGCTAAAAATTATAATAGTACATTCAAAAAAAATATAGTACATACAAGAAATAAGAAACAAAAATATGTTTAATTTTTATTTTACTTATTACAATTGAACGTAACGAACTAAACAAGACAGATGCAATACAATTCAAATTTTCTGTGTAAAATATAAAAGTAAATTTAAAAGCCCATCCAAGTTAGCGATAAAATTAAATCATTAGTTGAAATTAAGTTCTATCTACGTATCTTAGTCAGACATGTCAGAATCTTTTAGGTATGTACAGTCGTGGCCAGATAAATGTAGTACAAGCTTTTTTAAATAAATTGTTATAGTGTATGTTAGGACATTTGATCACATTTGATTTTACATATTATGACAAGCAGCTTAAGTTGAAGTTCGACTCACAATAATAAAATTTCAGATTTTTGACGTATATGAATTTTAAGGTTGTACTACATTTTTCTGGCCACGACTGTACATGAGTTATTTCTCTTTGCAGTTTTACTCTTCTTAACTTTAATAAATATTCTTTCACCCTGGGCATTAGAGTGAGATTTACCACAAATTTGGCTAAATTTTGAAATTCAAAAACTTTGAGAACATTTTTATATTGTAACAAGCGCCACCAAAAAATAGCTATTTTTTTCATTTCTTATTTTCTGTTGTGAAATTGAGGGTAACTTTCTCCATTCGTTATCAGTTAGTTATTCTATATCAACTGTATTATAGGGAAGAAATCTTGTAGCATTTTGAAATATTGGAAAGGAACATGGATTTTTATTTCTAAAACTATTAGAATGCGAATTTCATGGAATAAAGTAGTCTAAATTTTTTAGAAGTGGATCATTAAAACTAAATCTGCTCTTAATTTGTTGACATGCGGAAATCATAAATGATCGACAACGACTCAGAAAATGTGTAATTAAATGAGGATTTTTTTTACTTTTTCGTTCTGAAGAAGGTCCATGACATGTATGCCGAGATATATATTTTTAATGTTTAAAAATGTTGTTTCATTTCGTAAATCCTCGTTACTAATATATTCGAAATATTTGGTGTTTCATGATTTTCAAGGTTCCTGTCCAAAGAGTGGCTTTATTTATGTATATTGTAAGAAATATGAAATTATAGTATAATGTGCGTACTATATTCACTTTGAAATTTTATAGTACATCGAGTTGAAATTAGGTTTGTTCGAACCTCCAGTTCTGAACAGTTCCGGAACCGTTCTAGAATTAGTAGTTCTGATAATAATGCGCATGTCCGGCCAAATCCTGGTTCTAGAACGGTTCGAAATCCTGAAGGTTCGAACCAAGGTCCTAAAGTATATAGGTTGCCTATTAACTATTCAAGGTCGTCATTGGTCGCCATATTGCGCGTCATCGTGCCTACCCAGTACCCATATTATGCTGTTAAAGCCATTGTTGTGTGTTGATTATTACGTTGTTTTTGGTGTTTATGTCGGTTTTTCATTGTAGTTTCGTGTAATATTAGTTTTTAAAGAAAGACAATTAATAGTGTGTATTGTGTTTTATCGAATTTAACATATTAGATCTTCAGCAGGGTAAGTCAACAGTTATAACCTTAAATTAAGATCATGCAACATGTGGGCATTTATTGAATTGTGTGAATTTATATTTTTGTATCTACTTGTATTTCTTATTTCACCAGATGCCTGGAGGAAAAATATGTAGTGTTGCTATTTGCAAAAGCAATTCGAAGAAGGCCAAAGAAACTGGGGAAAACATCATGTTTTTTTCGTTTCCAAAGGACCCAGAAGTTAGAAAAGAATGGATTCGAAAATGTTACAGAAAAGATAGCTTTTCTGTGGAAAATAAAAGAGTGTGCAGCAAACATTTTAAGTCGGATGACTTTGAAGATGAGATGAAAGCCAGATTAATGGGCATTCAAGCTCAAAAGTTGAAAAAGACGGGTAATACTTACAAATGAAACCCATTTAGGAAATATTTACGCATTTATGTTTGTTTTTAGCGATTCCTTCATTGTTACTGCTCCCCCAGACCAGAGTTCACACAGAAAAACCTTTGTTGTCAAAACGATCTGAAAGAGCAGAAAAAAACAGACAAGCCTGGGTGGAAAGTTTAATTGGAGAAACAAGTAAAGTTGGTGAACATGGTAAGTGCTAAAAGCTTTAAAATTGCATAATATACAATATTCATTTTAGAGACAGAGCCACAAGAGGTAGAGGTCCAAGAGCCACAAGAGAGGGAAGATGTCTATGCTGAGCCATCCTGTAGCAAAGACTCTGATATACTTGAGCAGCTACACATCCTGCAGCAAGAGAATGTTCAGTTACGGGGTAAAGTGCTGCAGCAGGAAGAAAACACCGAAATGCTTAAAAAACGAATAATGGAATTGGAGAAACAGATTAAAGAATCTGACTGCAGTTTTGAAGATAGGGCCAAAACAGCTTTTATGCACTTCTTGACCCCAAATCAGATTGCAATTGCTTTGCAAAAAAAAACGAGAGCCCGTTGGACGACTGAGGAACTTTCCAGAGCTTTTACGATGCGATATTTGGGAAAACGAAGCTACATCTATTTACGAGAAACCTTAAAATATCCTCTTCCTGGAATCTCTACACTTCAAAAGTGGGCAGCCAACATTAATTTGAGAAGTGGAGTATTACATGATGTGCTTCGAATTATGGAAACCACAGGCAGGGTTCGAATCATTTACCAAAAAACCACAGTTTTGTCCTTTGACGAAGTGAAAGTTGCAGCTCTGTATGAGTATGATCAAAAAGATGATGAAGTTGTTGGACCTCATTCATACATGCAGATCATCATGGCTCGAGGACTTTTTGACAGCTGGAAGCAGCCAGTATATATTGGATTTGATGAAAAAATGACGAAAGAGTTGTTGGAATCCTTAATCAATTTATTGCATCAAATTCATTATAATGTAGTGGCATGTGTGTCAGACTGTGGCGGAGGAAACCAGGGATTATGGAAGGCACTCAATATTGATGTGGATAAAACTTTCCATCCACACCCTGCAACCCAGGAACCAATTTTCTTTTTTGCTGATGTTCCACATCTTCTGAAACTAACTAGAAATTGGTTTATCGATACCGGATTTGTTCTTGAGAATGGGAGACTCATTAATAAAGAACCAATACAGAAATTATTAGTGGAGACAAATACTGAAGTGAGTTCATGCCACAAGTTGACAGATTTACATGTCATTTGCGATAAAACACAGAGGCAAAATGTTAAACTTGCTGCGCAGTTGTTTTCCAACACTACTGCTACTGCACTGAAGTATTATAAGCCTGGTGGAGATGATGACGCTTCTAATGAAGATGTATCAAATTTTGTACAGTTAGTGAACAACTGGTCTGATGTCATGAACTCCTATACACCATCACCAAAAGTGTCATCAAAAAAACCATATGGTTTAGACATCGAACAGCAAGACTACATTCTGGACACAATGAAATCGACTGTTGCTAATATGCTGTGTGTTGGAAAAAGAACTTTGCAAGTTTTTCAAAAGGGTGTGATAATGTCCACATCATCATTACAACAATTATTCCTTCATCTCAAGCAGAAGTTGGAAATAACTTATATATTGACCCATCGTCTAAATCAAGACTGTCTGGAAAACTTTTTTTCTCAGGTAATAATTATTTCAACATCTGAAAATAAAAGATTTACATGTATTTATTATGCTTCTAGTTGCGAAGTCGAGGTGGCCTACATGATCACCCATCTCCACTCAATTCATTATTTAGAATTCGAATGATCTTATTAGGAAAAAATCCTGGAATGGTGCAATCCCACACAAATGTTGAAACAAGCACAGATACTGGTCCTGAAGAATATTTGGTAGCTACTGCTTTGAAACAAGCAAGTATTACCAATATTTCTGTGGACCCAGCTGTGGATCCAGCAGTTGCAGGACTTCAGAGTATATTGGATTACGACAGTAGTACCACCAGTTCCAGCAGCTCATCGTCAAGGGCGTCAACTCGACGAGGAGCAAGTGAAAAAGACGGGCTTTTGTATTTGGCAGGATACATAGCTAAACAAAATTTAGCTGCGTTTCCCCATCTGGGAGAGTACACTTACAAGATGGAAACCATAAACATGCATACGTATAGTATGCCTTCGTGGATACAGAGTTTATCATTTGGTGGCCTTATCCAACCATCAAAAGAATGGTCGTCACAAGTAGAAAATTTGGAAAAATATTTTCTTAAATTTCATAAGGAGACAATTAGCAAAGGAAAACATGTTGTTCGGAGAACACTGCGATTTATTTTTAACAAGGTATCTGATGTACCAGAGGTGCTGGTTAAATCATTTTGTCGGCTTCGAATACTGATACGAATACAGTACCTAAACGAAAAAAGGGCAGAACTGAAGTTCCGTAAAAGGAAGGGATCTCCTACAAGATCTGAGCGCAAAATAGCAAAAAAAATGAAAAAAATTGTCAATTAAGAGTAAAGTAAATTAATTTTTTGTAATTTGCAATATATAAAATTGGATAAAATCAAGTATTAATTATTTTCTTCCTTTGAAAAATCCTTTTTTCTAATACATGTTCATAACAATTCATTTAGCTACTTAGCAACGAATCCTCTAAATAACCATTTAATGGCAATGCAGCTTTTTGTTAAGCAAGAAACGTCGATTTTATAGTTAGGTTTCCATAACAAAGCTGTAGAGCAGTTTGAAATGGGCAGGCAGGATGACGTATTCCCGCGTATTTTATGCAAGTTTCTGATTGGCTGGAAGTTAGTAGGCAACCTATATACTTTAGGAACCTTGGGTTCGAACAGTTTTAAAATTGGAATTTTAGGGAAACTTGCACTACCAACATTAGTAATAGTAATATTAAAAAACACCAAACTTATTGGAAGAAATATCTATCGTAATGAACGTTTAATAGCTAATGCATCTAACTACCAAAATTGCGACAGGATTTAAAAAGTAATGAAAAAGTTGTTTATATGAAATACGTTTTTCTAAATTTTGTAATGGATAATTCTGCATTTTTTATATAAGCAATATATTTATATATTACAAAATACCAAACTGGTGGACAAATATTAATCGTAATGAACATTTAAATGTTACTGCATCTGCATCTAACCACCAAAATTGCGACAGCATTTAAAAAGTAGTGAAAAAGTTGTTTATAAGAAATAAATTTTTCAAAATTTTCTTATGGATATTTCTGCATTTTTTAAAAAAACACCAAACTGGTGGACAAATGTCAATCGTAATGAACATTTAAATGTTACATCTCAAAATTGCAACAGGATTTAAAAAGTAATGAAGAAGTTGTTCAGAAGTACATTTTTCAATATTTTGTAATGGATATTTCTGATAAACCGGGTAAATAAAACAAGGATTTTTAATACAAGCTGTTATTAATAATTGGCACGTGCATCAAATGCACACACACATTAATAAATATGTATTACATAACTATAAAATCAACAATCATAATGAATTTAAACAAATATATTACAATACATTTTCAACGTTTAAAGTCAGCTCCTCTTCTTTTTTTTTAATCTGTGAAGTAGTACACTCTTTCAATCCATTTTGGAGAATTAAAGCCTTTTTGGTAATTTGAATTGCGATACCTACATGATTTGGTACTTACATCAATCAGACTCTGAACGTGTTGTGTCACAAGTCTGGGAGTCACATTAACTTGCAATTTATTATAATTTTCATGACATAACAGGTACAAATACATACATATAATAGATTGTTCGGATATCTAATATATTGATATCACAGATTCCATTTATTTTGCTTAAATCTCAAGGGGGACACATCGAATCAAAAATTGTAAGTTTAGTATACATGATATTAAATACTATTTTGTCTAAGTTTAACAAATATGTCAGTTTCTCTACGAATATATGATAATTATAAATTAACTTTTCACATGTTCGCAAGTTCCTATAATTGTACCATTACATTCACTTTATTCTTAGAGGAAGAATGATTTGCTAGACTCAAGAACATGGTAGTCAATGGAGTAATTTCTCAAACAATAAACCACCATTTGAAGAAACTAATGTTTAGTTACATACTTACAGCTGTTTACTTTGGCTATTACAAAATTGATATAATGGGTGTGAATAAAAACTGAAAAAAAAATTAAAAATAGGTATGATAAACCGAATCACACCAATACTCTCTAATAATATCACAATAGTATATTAAAATACAAGTTTCATAAGACACGATTTTTGCGCACGCGTTCAAGTGCGCAAAATGTCTTATGAAACGTGTATTTTATACTATTTTTTCTATTTCGGTTATTAAAAGTTCAAAAAAGCTTAAAATAAGAGACATGTTTTGTTCGAATATTTTAGAAATTTTGCTTTTTTGAAGTTGGTTACTCTGATTTTTAAGTAGAACGTTTTAAATATTTGAATATCGGTGGTGCTATATGTAATTGTGTTTAAAATTCAGACTGATGTATACAATAAATTATTTCAAATTATCAACAAAAAGGACGAAATAAATAACTGTACGCCCCCAGAGATTCGCAAAATAGCAGAAGACAATTTACAAAATCTTTCGTCCACAAACTCTCTACATATTTATCAAAACAAACTTTTATAACAGTTGTACTATTCAACATGGTAAGTAAATGTCAATAGTAGCATCCGAAAACTTATCATCCAACTCTGCTTAACAATTTATATTGCTAATTAGTAAGTGAAATGTTAGCATGTGTGCTTTTTATTCTTTGTACAATTTTATTGCACATTTTTGTTACTATAAAGGCTTATATTTTGACATTTAAATACGATTTGGTTCCATTTTTTTTGTTACCAACTTCAAAAAAATTAAATTAGCGTGCGATAAAGTAATACTTTATGCAACCAAAACGGGTGTCGTAAAGTGAACTTTATAGCACCGGAATAGAAAAACTAATATAAAAAACAAATAGGTACTTGAATGACAACTTAAAAACTAACCTACAACAACTCCAAACTCTGAAGTTCAACATAAAAACGATAAACATAACCAGAAAAATGCGAAAGCTGATACGAATGACAATTACACATGCTCCGGATTTATCAGAATTTCAAATACCTGCCCATCATTCAGAACTGTTAGAACCGTTCCGAACGTTCTTGAATTACTAGTTCTGAAATACCGAACACTGAACTACCAGTTTGTTACCTTTGCCGTCTCCTGGAAACGAATTAAACGACGTGCTGCGATGAATTTGAGCTAATAAACATTCTATATTGTTGTAATTAATATTTACTAAGATTGTGCGGACTTAAAAATCATTTCGATCCGTGAATGAGATTGTTATAAACAAACATAACAGACGATGCACAGTTCCCATAAATTCCCATATATTTCTAACAGTATTAATAAATATAATAATACTGAAAATCTTTAACCAACCCAAACAGTCGTTATTGTGACCAATGATGAACTTACCGCGCACAGGCTCCACCTACCAAATTTTCACCAATGCATTAAGTGGAAATTAATTGAATACAACTCACAGGCTCCACCCACTAATTTTGTTCGAAAATTTATCAAGTGGAAAATATTTTACACGAGAAGCAAGGGCTTCTGCCAATCAAAAGAGTCGTTATTCTGACGAATAGAATGCGTCTTTCGAAAGGCCACCTGCAAGCGCGTCATTTGTTTACGTCGTTAAAAATGTTATATAAACTAAGAAATTTTATATTGAGTCAGTCAGTCAGCTTTAGCTGCTGAATCTAGTCGCCTCTAAGACTTAGAGCGACAACAGCCCCCTTCTCTGGAGAGAACCGAACTTTCGCCAAAGTGACTTCAGAGCTGATACAACGTTTCTACGAGCGAGCCGAACATTACCGAGCGAGCTCATAACGCATCCGACGAAGTCGACGCCGGGAAAAAGTTTCCTGAAGATCTCTGAAACGTATTCAATCGTTTCAGAAGATACCCGAAAGCGCAGAAAGTCCTCCACGAAGCGACTCGAAGCAAACCCGAGCGTTTCCGAGGCAAAGCCGAACATACCCGAGGAGAACTAAAGACGTAGGACGACTTCTACGAGCAAGCCGAAGCGACTCGAAGCAAACCCGAGCGTTTCCGAGGCAAAGCCGAACATACCCGAGGAGAACTAAAGACGTAGGACGACTCCCACGAGCAAGCCGAAGCGACTCAAAGCAAACCCGAGCGTTTCCGAGGCAAAGCCGAACATACCCGAGGAGAACTAAAGACGTAGGACGACTCCCACGAGCAAGCCGAAGCGACTCGAAGCAAACCCGAGCGTTTCCGAGGCAAAGCCGAACATACCCGAGGAGAACTAAAGACGTAGGACGACTTCTACGAGCAAGCCGAACGCAGCCGAAGCAAACCCGAGCGTTTCCGAGGTGACCCGAAGATACCCGAAGGCGTAGGAAGGCTTCTACGAGCGAGACGAAGCAAACCCGAACGTTTCCGAGGTGACCCGAAGATACCCGAAGGCGTAGGAAGGCTTCTACGAGCGAGACGAAGCAAACCCGAACGTTTCCGAGGTGACCCGAGGATACCCGAAGGCGAGGAAGGACCTTGAAGAGAGAAGCCGAACACTAAGGAGGAGGACAAGAGTCCGAAACCAACAGCAGTTACGTGCTTCAGCCAACATCCAAGGAGCATTCGTGACCTGTTAGTGAGGCTGTGAAGAAAGTGACCCAACCAAATAAGAGAGGTTGTGAGCAAAGTGACCCAACCAAATACGAGAGGTTGTTGAGCAAAGTGACCCAGCCAAATACGAGAGGTTGTTGAACGTGCAAGTGCCACTTAGTGCTTCAACAGAGATCCAAACCACGGATCGTTATCCAAGTGCAGGACCTGTGCCGATACACCATCCCAGTGACTTGTGACGTGTGGCTAAAGTGACCTCACATCGTACCCATTGTTGCAACCGTAAGTACTGAACTGATTCCTAAGCTTGCACGGTTGGCAATCTAAAGATAGCCCCGTCACGTCACTCAGAAGTAGTTAGTTGGTTTGGTACCCGAAGGCAGCCTTACCCATTCTAGGCGTTAATTGACTAGGTACCCCGAAGGGAGCCTTATCCCCTAGAACCACAACTGAGTGTCTCAAATATCTCTCTCTATTTAAACTGCCAGTATCTAGCGACCACCCCTTTGTCTTATCCCCCTGTGTGTGGGATCATTAGCCCTTTGGTCAAGGTGTCTCCATAGACAGTGTATATAATTTCAATCTATGTATATATCTCTTAATATTTAGTGTTGCCTTAAGCCATTTCTTTATAGTCCTGCGTGGCTATTGTTTTTAGTGACCGAGTTGTGGTAATAAATTCATGTGGTTTGAAACAACTCTTTCATTAACCCCAGACACTAATATAAGCTCTATCCTGGAACACCCAGTGAATAAGTGTAGTGCCATCCTGAAGGAAGGACGCCACGTCTCCCCGCAATAGAGTACTACAGCTATAAGAGCTCAGGTAATTCGAATAACCTTATCTTGAGTAATTCCTATAAGCTGAAAGGTAACATTTTGGCGCGCCAACGTGAGTGTGGCAAAGTTTCACGTACCTTAGACACTGAAACTTTCGGTGCAGAAAGCATCGACGAACGAAGGGGGAGACAATGGCTTCGAAAAAACCCGAAATTCACGAGGAATCCACCTTCTAGACTCATCACAAGAGCACCTAAAGGCTTCCTCTCGTAACATACGTTCGCATATAATGCGACGTTAGTGCCAAACATGCGAGCCGCCCTCATCCTGGAGAGCCCTGGCTCAAGGAACGCCAGGCAGTAATGGATATTACGCAGAGGTGCATGCATGTGGGCAAGGGGAGAAGCCAAACACTACCCTTCATTACAAGGGGCCCTCAAAAACGCCCCACGAGAACCATGCAGACACACATGGTTGCAACCACTTGGGCGGCAGCGAACAAGCAGACCTTCCAAAGAACCCTGAATGACTTCGGGGA
The DNA here is from genome assembly GCA_963170755.1 of Amphimallon solstitiale. Taxonomy (NCBI): domain Eukaryota; kingdom Metazoa; phylum Arthropoda; class Insecta; order Coleoptera; family Scarabaeidae; genus Amphimallon; species Amphimallon solstitiale. Next base: position 117,116,696 of record OY720682.1, on the reverse strand, counting down.
ACTCTTCGAGGAAGGAGAGGCTGTCACGACTACTGCCGCTACGAAGCATGAAATCCGCCGACATAACGCCGAACCGAACATTTCCGAAGAATACCGAACACTTCCGAAGTCACCCGAAGCCGAACTAAGACTTCCACGGGCGAACCGAACACTTCCGAAGACACCCAAACGCTTCGAGATGCATCGACCCGGAGAATGGCGAGACCCGCAGGTGAATCCACCAGTACCAGCCGCCAAACGGACCCGATATATTCCGGCTAATGCACTGAGGCATCGGGAGCGAAGGTATGTCAACGCCAACGCCCCAATGCCACTTGAACTGCGGCCAGGCGAGTGTAACGGTGAAAGCCCACTTACCCCCTGGCCAACATATCGGACCACGTTGGTTGGGACCGTACCCAGTGGTCAAAAACGCCGGCCCTACAGCTATTTGGGTCGCGCGTTCAGGCGCACGCCTTGTGAAGTTTCACTTGGACCTGGTACGGCCCATGCGACGACCCAACGTGGCCCCAACACACGGGCCACAAGACATAGCCCCACCCCAGGAGCCACCAGACATAGCTCCCCCAACACACGGGCCACGAGACATAGCCCCACCCAATGAGCCCCCTGAAGAGGTTCCTACACAGGACCCAGGCCGCCCACCCGGAGCAACTGGAAGCGCCCAGTGAATCATCCGTACGCCCCTCCCCCAGAACAAATCGCGAACACCCTCCTTCGCGTGTGTAGTTATAAGCGACAGTAGAGACTTTACTTAGGTAATTTAGTGTGTGCTTAAACAGGTTTCGAACAGCGTCTTCCCCGGGAGCGGTCGAATTGTTACTCTACCGTTACCTGGGTGTGAACTAGCGACGTGTTCGAGGCTGAGTTAAAGCCAAAACCATTGTGTATCGTATACCTCCCCCCCCCTTTTTAGAACAAATCGCGAAACAACCCTCCTTCGCGTGTGTAGATATAAGCGACCATAGAGACTTTATTTAGGTTAAATTTTAATGTGCTCAAACAAACCTCAAGCAACGTCTTCCCCGGGAGCGGTCGAATTGTTACCTTTGCCGTCTCCTGGAAACGAATTAAACGACGTGCTTGCGATGAATTTGAGCTAATAAACATTCTATATTGTTGTAATTAATATTTACTAAGATTGTGCGGACTTAAAAATCATTTCGATCCGTGAATGAGATTGTTATAAACAAACATAACAGACGATGCACATTTCCCATAAATTCCCATATATTTCTAACAGTATTAATAAATATAATAATACTGAAAATCTTTAACCAACCCAAACAGTCGTTATTGTGACCAATGATGAACTTACCGCGCACAGGCTCCACCTACCAAATTTTCACCAATGCATTAAGTGGAAATTAATTGAATACAACTCACAGGCTCCACCCACTAATTTTGTTCGAAAATTTATCAAGTGGAAAATATTTTACACGAGAAGCAAGGGCTTCTGCCAATCAAAAGAGTCGTTATTCTGACGAATAGAATGCGTCTTTCGAAAGGCCACCTGCAAGCGCGTCATTTGTTTACGTCGTTAAAAATGTTATATAAACTAAGAAATTTTATATTGAGTCAGTCAGTCAGCTTTAGCTGCTGAATCTAGTCGCCTCTAAGACTTAGAGCGACAACAGCCCCCTTCTCTGGAGAGAACCGAACTTTCGCCAAAGTGACTTCAGAGCTGATACAACGTTTCTACGAGCGAGCCGAACATTACCGAGCGAGCTCATAACGCATCCGACGAAGTCGACGCCGGGAAAAAGTTTCCTGAAGATCTCTGAAACGTATTCAATCGTTTCAGAAGATACCCGAAAGCGCAGAAAGTCCTCCACGAAGCGACTCGAAGCAAACCCGAGCGTTTCCGAGGCAAAGCCGAACATACCCGAGGAGAACTAAAGACGTAGGACGACTCCCACGAGCAAGCCGAAGCGACTCGAAGCAAACCCGAGCGTTTCCGAGGCAAAGCCTAACATACCCGAGGAGAACTAAAGACGTAGGACGACTTCTACGAGCAAGCCGAAGCGACTCGAAGCAAACCCGAGCGTTTCCGAGGCAAAGCCGAACATACCCGAGGAGAACTAAAGACGTAGGACGACTCCCACGAGCAAGCCGAAGCGACTCAAAGCAAACCCGAGCGTTTCCGAGGCAAAGCCGAACATACCCGAGGAGAACTAAAGACGTAGGACGACTCCCACGAGCAAGCCGAAGCGACTCGAAGCAAACCCGAGCGTTTCCGAGGCAAAGCCGAACATACCCGAGGAGAACTAAAGACGTAGGACGACTTCTACGAGCAAGCCGAACGCAGCCGAAGCAAACCCGAGCGTTTCCGAGGTGACCCGAAGATACCCGAAGGCGTAGGAAGGCTTCTACGAGCGAGACGAAGCAAACCCGAACGTTTCCGAGGTGACCCGAGGATACCCGAAGGCGAGGAAGGACCTTAAAGAGAGAAGCCGAACACTAAGGAGGAGGACAAGAGTCCGAAACCAACAGCAGTTACGTGCTTCAGCCAACATCCAAGGAGCATTCGTGACCTGTTAGTGAGGCTGTGAACAAAGTGACCCAACCAAATAAGAGAGGTTGTGAGCAAAGTGACCCAACCAAATACGAGAGGTTGTTGAGCAAAGTGACCCAACCAAATACGAGAGGTTGTTGAACGTGCAAGTGCCACTTAGTGCTTCAACAGAGATCCAAACCACGGATCGTTATCCAAGTGCAGGACCTGTGCCGATACATCATCCCAGTGACTTGTGACGTGTGGCTAAAGTGACCTCACATCGTACCTATTGTTGCAACCGTAAGTACTGAACTGATTCCTAAGCTTGCACGGTTGGCAATCTAAAGATAGCCCCGTCACGTCACTCAGAAGTAGTTAGTTGGTTTGGTACCCGAAGGCAGCCTTACCCATTCTAGGCGTTAATTGACTAGGTACCCCGAAGGGAGCCTTATCCCCTAGAACCCCAACTGAGTGTCTCAAATATCTCTCTCTATTTAAACTGCCAGTATCTAGCGACCACCCCTTTGTCTTATCCCCCTGTGTGTGGGATCATTAGCCCTTTGGTCAAGGTGTCTCCATAGACAGTGTATATAATTTCAATCTATGTATATATCTCTTAATATTTAGTGTTGCCTTAAGCCATTTCTTTATAGTCCTGCGTGGCTATTGTTTTTAGTGACCGAGTTGTGGTAATAAATTCATGTGGTTTGAAACAACTCTTTCATTAACCCCAGACACTAATATAAGATCTATCCTGGAACACCCAGTGAATAAGTGTAGTGCCATCCTGAAGGAAGGACGCCACGTCTCCCCGTAATAGAGTACTACAGCTATAAGAGCTCAGGTAATTCGAATAACCTTATCTTGAGTAATTCCTATAAGCTGAAAGGTAACAAGTTCTCAGAATTTGCAGTTCCAGAACTGCATGGTCCGAACAGTCTTTTTCTTAAATGACATGCGTACTAGTTCTAGAACCGTTCGGAACTGCAGGTTCGAACAAACCTATTATAGCACAAATACTATAATTATAGTACGGTTGGCAACACTGTGCAAGGCCCCTGTTTATTAATACTATAGTTATACAACCTAGAGAAAACTGTAAATATTTCTTATGTAGTAAAGTGTCGTCCTCTGATATCTTTCAAATGGATTAATATTTATGAATGAAACTAATCAGCCCAAGGTTTATAGATATATAAGGTTGCCTGTAGAGGTGGGTCGTTCGCGAACGAACCGGTTCAGTGAACCGAATCCCAGCAGGCTTACTTGGGTCGTTGCTTAATTTGTATACAACAATCTGATAATTTGTAAAATTTGTGTGCATTATAGCTTCAAATAAATTGTTTGTCAAACATTTTGTATAATTGGTGTGCGCGCAGCCTAAATAATCCCGGTTCGTTTGAGCCGACGCGACGGCGCCGAGTATTACATGTCCTACACGTTCTTGGAACGGTATGCTATTACGGATCCACACGGTTCAAATGAGCCGGTTCCGGGACCCGGCTCACAACGAGGAGCTGAACCGAGTGAGCCGGGTCAATGAAATGAACCGTTTTGCCCACCTCTAGTTGGGTATCTGGGGGTCTATTCTTGAACTGAGATCGTACGTCCGTTGCGGTCGCCTATCTTATTTCGTTCGAATTGGTATTCTGGAATCAATTTTCGTTCCGAATGAGATCGCATATGCGCTGTCCGGCGTATGAAACACATCGAATGGTCTTTGCGTTCGTTACAGTTGAATATTTGACAGTTGAATACATTATTATGTTAATTTAAATCTAAAAGTAGTTCTTATTGCTAGTGGAAGAACAATTATTAATCAGTAGGATGTTGTTATACATATTTACATGTACTGGAAAAAATATTTTTTTAAATTCTTTTACACATTTACATTTTTTTTTCCAGGTTTTTGTTTACGTTGTCGATTTTGCTAAATAAAATTAGAATATTTTTAACTCGACGATTTTAGGATAAAAGTAAGTAGTTACACCTACAATTATTATTATAACAACTAAATACACGCACTTGTTAAATTCTTACATTTCTGGTGACATTCTATACATCACACTTTTATTTTTATTAGCATTTTATTCATTAATTACTTATGGAACTGTTGGTGAAAGAATTAATATTTTAGATGGCAAATGTAATACGAGCTGCAAATATATTTGTTAATGAAATCAGAGACATTCTGGAAGAAGATGCATTAAGAGCAAATAGAACAGTATATACAAAAAGTAATGCTTTTGAGGTGACTGAACATCAATTTATAAAAATGGTTTGGTTATCAAAAGCCTTAACACATAATACATTTAGTTGAGGTTAATACTGCTCCCCCATCTCGGGCTTCAGCTTAAATGCTGAAATAAAGGTAGTATCAAATATAATAGCTGAGGATGTTATGTGGATGACTATTTTATTTATAGTTTCTAACAGTATTAAGATTTTTTGCTACGGGCAGTGAATATTGATGATATATTCAATGCATGGGTGAAGTTTCCAAAAAACGTAAGGGAAATGGCAAATATAAGGAATTCTGTAACTAAATTATAAGTGTAACTAACAATTTTATTTCAGATTTTACAGAAAATATGGCTTTCCGGGTTTTATTGGGTGTATTGATTGGCCTCATGTAGCCATAGTAGTGCCAGTAAAAGATGATCCAGTGTATCCAGAGCATATTTTTGTAAATAGAAAGGGATATCATTCTATCAATGTAGGGGAGCCTGGGGATGATTAAACCATGGGGAAGATTCAACCACCAGCTTTTTTTCCTAACCAGTTTGAATTTCGCGGGCGATTTGGCTATTTAAACGCGAAGTTTTAGTGTATTGTTGGTGTGCAGAGCGAAGTGGTCGGCTCGCAAAAACCGGATTTTTTACAATACAACGTGGAAATCGGCATTTTTTAAGGTAACATTTTGAAAATATTTAATATTGTGCTATGCCTTGATGCTTCTAAATAATATTTTTTGGTAAAGCCATCAACATTAGCATTGTTTTCGCCACACATTCCAGTATATAACATAACCTTAAAAAAATACGTGATTTGTATCTCTTGATTTAAATAAAAATTGGTACCATGGGGTAGATTCAACCAGATGTTGTAGGGTAGATTCAACCATGGTTGAAACTACCCCATTTTATTTTATCTCTTGCAATACAAAAATATGTTGTAGATGACACGTGTGTATTTGCGAAAAACCAACCGAGAGGTCAATGAAAATGCCATGACACAGGCACTTAAGGACTATTTTCGAAAAAAAGAATCTATTCGAGGTACTGCAAGGCAATATGATGTACACAGGGATACCTTGATGTCCAGAATTAAAAAAGTAAAGAAAGAGGGAAAGGAAGATATGTATTCCAAATCATCGGATTCAGGACTCTCAGACGATGATAACAAGGAAGAGAGAAAGTTCCAAAGTAAATATTCAGTAAACCAAGTGTTTTCTATCACTGAAGAGGAAAATTTAGCAAAATATATAAAAAGATCATCAACTCTACATTATGGCTTGTCATTTAGACAAATTCGAAGTCTAGCATTTGAATATGCATCCAAAATACCATCTTCTAGAATGCCGGCTAAATGGAGAGAGAATAAAACGGCAGGTGGGTGGGACAAATAAAATATCAACAATTCTTAACTGTTCGTATAACTGCAATCGCGTGCGGAAAAATTATACCTTAGGAAAATAACTATTTCTTTTAAGAAAATTAATTTGGACATTAAAAAGTATTTTTGACATCGGATTTGTTTTAGGTGTCGACTGGTTGTATGGGTTTATGGCAAGACGTTCCGATTTATCTCTTAGGAAACCAGAGAGCACAAGCATCCTCCGATCCACTGGATTTAATAGAGACAGGGTCAATGAATTTTTCGACAACTATTGTTCTTTGTTAGAAAAATACAAATTCACAGGAGGTCAAATCTTCAACTTGGATGAAAGTGGTGTTACCACTGTTATCAGGCCTCCACGCATTGTCGCTGAAAAAGGCAAGAAACAAGTCGGTCAAATTGCCTCGGGAGAAAGAGGAGAGTTGGTAACATTTGTTGGACTCATTAATGCTTTAGGAAATGCACTTCCACCTGTCTACGTTGTGCCACGAATGCGAAACCCTGAAGAATATATCACAGGAGCACCTGAATCATCTTTAATCTTAAATAATAAGTCTGGTTGGATGACCAAGGATCTTTTTTTAAAAGTATTGGAGCATCTTCAAATGCACACCCATTGTTCTAAGGAGCAACCAATTTTGTTACTCCTAGATAACCACGAGTCACATGTGTCCTATGATTCAATTAGATATTGTAAAGACAATGGAATTTCTCTTTTATCATTTCCACCACACTCCACGCATCGACTGCAACCTTTAGATGTGGGGGTGTTTGGGCCATTTAAAGCATCATTAGTGGTTGCATTCGACGACTGGTTACTCTCCAACCCAGGCAAATCTATAACAATACGAAATATTGGCAGTTTGTCGAATACAGCTTTTAAGCGAGCATTCTCCATGTCAAATATTACCAACGCATTTAAAAAAGCGGGTATTTGGCCTGTTAACCGTCAAATATTCATCGACGATGATTTTGCTCCCAGTATCATGACATATAGACAAAAAACATCAATGGGCGAAATTTTGTCCGAAACTAATTGCCAACAAGTAAATGCTGAAAGTGAGGAGGCTCACACAACACTAACTGATGCTCAAAATATGCCATCGACTTCAAAAGCCGAAGACAACGAAATTCCATCTGAAAAGAAGAGAAATTTGTTACCGGAAGATATTAAGCCTTTTCCAAACGCTACAAGAGATAACAAGAAGAAAAGAAATAGGCAGTCCAAATCAAAAATTTACACGTCAACTCCCATAATGGACGAAATAAAGCAAAGTCAAAAGGAGAAACTTAGAAAGCAGTCCTTAAAAACATCAAAACTAACTAGACGTAAAGTTCTAGTGGAAACCGATGAAGAAACTGATAGCAATGCCTCTATAGAACTTATTGACTCTGATCTAGATTCGTCTTTGGACGAATTTCCAATATTTATGGAAAAAGAGTTCGTTATTAATGTTAAAGACTTTGTGCTGGCGAAATTTTGTTCTAAAACATCCACGGTGTATTACATAGGCCAGGTTTTGTCAAAAGATTTATGTGAGTACAAAATTAAGTTCTTACGACGTAAACATAACTCAAATACCTTCTCATTTCCAATTGTTGATGATATCGTAAACGTGGAACGAGATAATATTCTAATGGTGCTTCCAACACCACAAAACTCTGGTACGACGAGAACTGCCTCTTTGTACAAATTTAAATTCAATTTTAAGGGCTGGGATGTGCGTTAACCTTTTTAGTTTATTGATAAAAAAATGTTAGTTTATATATTTGCATTAGTTAATGTTCGTTCTAAGTTACTATATAAGAACAATAAGTTAAGTTTATGATTTCTTTTGTGTTTTAAACGATTAGAGTGATGTATTTTGAACATTCCAAATAAATACTAAACTTATTTAAAATGATTTTTTTTTCGGTTGAATCATCCCTATGGAGCGGTTTAATCAACCCCATCACTGGGGTAGATACAACCATATGTCACATTTTTTTTCAAACCATGTTAAGCAAAAACCCTTGTTTCAATCTAAGTTTTGCAGATGTAATATATCCCAAAACACATTCAAATGCCAAAATCCTGGAATCCTTTGACTCTATTTTTGAAATAAAAATAGAATTGTGCAAAATGGTTGATTCATCCCCAGGCTCCCCTACAACCGATGTGGTTGATGATGTACTTTGTTGTGGATCTGTTGAATTAAAAAATTATATTTAATTAATTTATTTGAAATTTACTTATGTTTGTACACTTACTCATTGATTTAGTTTTTGTTTCACCCAGTTTGTCGTGGAATAAATATTCATTTTCTGTGATAATTATATATATGAATGATTAACGTTATACATTTTATATCTATAAATTATTTATTAATTGAGATACATGTAGAATTTGGTTGATACTTTGTACATTGTTGTAAATCTATTTGAATAAAACCAAGTGAAAGCTAAAATAGTCTTGTGAATTTAATTACTATTGGATCAAAGTCCTAAAAATGTTTTTTATTCAGTTTTTAATAAAGCATTTATTTATTTTAACTTACAAAATCTATCGGCGTTTCTACTATTGATATTCCACTTATACTGGTGGGATTAAGTAATTTAATTATATTTTCGTGGCAAATGCCTCCACCAGGCATTTGGGGGCCAAGTTCCCTCTGAATATTTCCTACGCTCTGTTTTTTGTTCTTGAGAAATGGCACTTCGTCTGTGTTCCATGTTTATAACGCGGTAGCTGGTCAACGAATGGGCGCAAATGTTCCGAAAATACAATTATAATTTGAAAATATATGAAGAAACAAGTGTAACGTACATAGACAATTGATGGGTATAATTGTTGTATGCGTATCTTTTAAGTATTACCCGCCCGCTGTGAATTTTAAATACCCTGCTGGGATTGGTTATCATGCTTGCCATTGAATAGAAAAGGATCGCCTATTCTATTCATGACCGTCCGATTCTACTTCGACGTGCATCCGTAACGCACACTCGAAGCGATATTTCGAGAATACGGATTTGACAGACCATGCGTTACTGGCAGTGCTGCCAATTGCGGGTATTTTACCCGAAATGCGGGTATTTTAGTCAGACTGTCGGGTAAAATTGTGAAGCGGGTAAAATCGGGTATTTTCACATAAAACAATTAAAATCTCCTTTTCTTAACTCGATTTAGTCAACATCAGATATCAATATGTATTTTATTGTCTTGTAAATCTAAACGCTACAGAAAGATTGTTGATGCATTTATGCAGCAATTCTATCAATTTCAGTGACTTGAAAGAGAAAAATGTTTTAACTGTTGACCACACAAATATTCGCTTGTTTGTTCCATTTCTGTCTGTTAAAAGAACAAAAGCTACTTGTCTTGTTAAGGAAAGTTTAGGATGTACACTTTGCAAAAATCTGTTTGAAATATTGAAGGAACCTAGATGTTTTTTTCCTTAATCCTGGACGAGACGGCGGACATGAGTGCAATAAAACAATGTGCAATTACTGTTATATACTATTCAAAAACAAATGATGTCAAAGTAACTTTTTTGATGTGGTTAAAACTGCATCTGGAAAAGCCAATGGTTTGTTCAACTCTTTGAAAAAATTCACGAAAATTTATTTAGAATTTATGTCATATACATTGGGACTTGTAACAGATTTTAACCTTATATTTCAATCAGAATCGCCACTCATTCATAAATTGAAACCTGAAACACAAAGATTGTTGATGCATTTATGCAGCAATTTAATTATCAATGTGAGTGACTTGAAAGGGAAAAATGTTTTTGCTGTTGACCACACAAATATTCGCTTGTTTATGCCACTTTGCAAAATTTATTTAGGTATATGCCACTGAATCTTTTGAAATGTTGAAACATTATGCATCCCAAACTGAAATTGACCAGTTTCTCAAAAGTTGTTTAAATTTTTATGTAGAGGCTGTCCCTGACATTAAAACGCGATTTGATTTTGCTGATCCAATTTTTAACATTTTAAGAATTCTTGAACCAAAAACGGTCCAATCCTATAAAATAAAATCGCTGCAATAAATAAAGAATTTACAAATCTTCTAATTTTGGACATGGAATGGAAGCAGCATGGTTTTTTTTAAATCACTTGGAGTATGGTTTAGATTGTGAACTAAGTTGTGAAGTTTATTGGAAAATGGTGTTTGAATTGAAAAATGCTGCAGATGTTCTTCTTTTCCCCAATATGAAAGTAGTGCTTTCCTTACTTTTTATTCTGCCTTTTTCAAACGCATTTGTTGAAAGAATGTTCAGTGATTTGAAAAATATCAAGACAGACCACAGAAATGCGTTAGGCACCGCAACGCTAACGTCTTTAATGGCGACAAGAAGAGGCATTAAAGATATGGGAGGTTGAAGATCTTACATACATTCGAATTATTTTAGACCACTTTTAAATTTGGCGCTTTCTATTTGAAATGTCGGGTAAAAGCGGGTATTTTTCATTCGCTATGCGGGTAAGGCAGACGTATGGCTCCGGCAGCACTGGTTACTGGACCGTTCGACCGCATCGCATTACTTCGTCGCTTCGAACGATTCTAGAATAGACTCCCTGTAAAGAAGAAGGGGTGGACCGCCATATTGCGCGTCATCAAGCGTGCCGTTTTGCGAACGTTCGGTAGTTTGTAATTGACGTATACAGTTGAAGGGGCAAGTGGAAGAAAGTGTTATGTTACAAATACATATTTATGAGATAAATAGGATTTAGTAAAATTAATTGGCATTTTTTAATTAAAAATAATTTTAAGATTTGATTTATTCAGTTAGTAAGAGTCGAGTGCGTATTGTTTGCAAGGATTTACAGGTTTGATCTTTCACTTCATTTTCATACAGAAATTTTGATTTAAATGTACATAACCCCTTCTTCCATTGACTGACATAATAAAAATTATATAGAATAAAAATGAAAGAAAGCATCAAATACTTTAATCTTAGTACAAAATAATCATTTATTCTCCAAAAATAAAAAATAGTAACATATTTAAACAAAAGTATGATATCACTTGGTACGCCGTCGTTTTTGCGTAGGGATTTTCTACTTCTACACCAATAATACTTTCATAAAATCCCCTATGTTCCTCTAGGATAAAAGGTAACTGTTCCCGAAGATTCTCAATTTTTTTCTGTGATACGTTTCCTGTTTTGTGATGAAGTCTCGCAAATTCAACATCGGTAGGGGGTGAATAATTTTCTGATGGAGTGTTTTTGAATAATGAAACTTTTTTGAAGGGGGTATACTCATCGTATGATTCCTTATACAAGTAGCTACCGAACTCTTCAATACGGATCCACTTTATGCCATCCCTGAATGGAACTTTTTCGTTCAATAAGTTTTTCTTTTTGTTTACCAGGCCCAATGTATTTGGTAAACGCTCCACATCACGAAAGTGGTTTTCCATATTGTTAACAGTCGACTGTTTTGTGCACGCAGACTGAATGATTCGTCTGTACTCATCAGGGGTAAATACAGTGCTTCTCAGAACTTTTTCTATGCGGCCAAAATCCCTATCTGAGTCTAGATAAGTATGCCCTACTTCTGGGAATTTATGATCAATCACTTTAAAAATATCTTTCAATACCAGCAGCTGGTAGAAACAAATCATGTGGAAGATTTTGTTTTGGCCAGCGCATGAATCAGACCACACTATAAGTTTTGTTTTATTTTTTACTCTTTTAGAAGTTTGCACAAAATTCCATAAGCAGCTTACAACTTCTGCACTACCTCTGCCGGCTACATCTTCAGTCCAAGTTTGCATTACTGATTGGTGCCCTTCAGTAGTGATAACGTGAATGCCCAAGTTGTAAAACCAAAGTTGTCTTAGGTAGAACGCCTTTGACGTAGTTAGTTTCGGCAAAGGCATGGTCTGTTGCAGGTCGACCGTTATGTAGCACTCATTTTCGTTTTCCAAGGCGTTTTCGCGGTCTCTCGACATAAACTCAAAGCCTAATTTTACATTTTCTTGGTGTTCCGCATTCGACTTTCCATAATCGCATTTGCTGCAGGTGTCACTTTTAGGGTGACTAAAGGATAAATTAAACTTACTAGAGAAAATTTTTGAATATGTAGCCTTTTTGATTAAGAAATTGTCTGCTTTCTTCATTTCTTTACACTCTTCAATATACAATCTATACATGCGGGACATATTCAGATTTGGAGCAAGATACCTTTTATGTGGATTACTGTTTCGTGAGTAATGAGATTGTTCTGTAGGAAATCTATTAATGTGAGATATTATAGCTTGCTCTACAGCGTCGCTTATCTTGTGTGGTCTATTCGTATGACGTCCGCGTGCATCTTTGGTTGGAGCGGATTGTCCAGTTTTCAGTTTATCCTTTATGAGGTCTACTTTTTTGCGGCTAATTTGATATAAAACACAAAACGCGGATTTACACACATACACTTGTTGATTGTCCAAAACCACTGAGTATTTGTAAGAATGAGATTTAGGTTTAGTAGTGTTTATACGTGGGCGTGCAACATCCATAGGAGTAATACTTCTAAATAATAAGGCATTTTTGGAATTTATGTCAAGATTGTAAAAACCATCAAGTATTAATTTTCGTTTAGTTTCGTTGAACTTTGTACTGCATTGCAATTTGCACTTTTCAGTGCATAACAATACTGAGCAAATGCTTTTAGGTGGTACAGCAATCCCTTTATATGAAGTGTAAGCTTGTCCCTTTTCTCTACGAATAGCTTCAGCACGTCTTTTCCACAACTCTGTGTTTCTAGTTCGCGTTCTTGTGGTTTTCTGTTTAATAGGGAATGTTTTAATCCTTTTAGTACCTCTAACAGTTAAATTCTTATCATTGTTATTCAACATTCCTTCAACGTCAACAATAGAAGCAATATTTTGCTCAGTTTCTTCTTCTGGTTCTGACTGACTTGACTGATAATCCATATTTTTTTATACATAACAGATTTTATACATGTACATATGATTCTTAATTGTTAGTACATCATATATTTATCATATTTACTTGGTACTTTTATTTGACGTCTATTCTTTGTTACTGGAGTGTTCACATTAATATCTACATTATTTTCATCTACATCTACGTTATTATCATTATTTATAATTACATCAGATGGAAAATACACATATGTGGACTGAGATGTTGAAACGTTTTGCTTTCTTGATGGGTATCTAGGTTTTATATAAAATTTATTTCTAATTACAGTCGTTCCATCATCCCTTACAATCCTATATGTTCTTTCCCTGATTTTGCTTAGTATCTTGCCTTTTCTCCAAATATCTTTAGGTTTGTTCTGATACCATATTAATGCATTTGTATCAAACTCATTTCTATACCTTACACCTCTTTTATCATACTGTTTTTTTAGTTCTTTTTTGTGTCTCATTAATAACTTTATTCAGTTCATATTTATTAATTGTTTTTGGATGTAATTTCTTATCATCTATTAGTAAGTTATCTCTTAAATGTCTTGACATGAGTATTTGTGCTGGACTATATCTGTTATTATATACCGGAGTGTTTCTAAAGGATAACAATGATAGGTAAATATCTTCATTTGCTTCTACACATTTTTTGATTAGTTTTTTGATACTCTGTATCACTCTGTATTGTGCGTTCAGTTAATCCGTTTGATTGTTGATGATGTGGTGATACCAGAATACTTTTGAAATTCCACTCATTTGAGAATTTTTGAAATTCTGCACTTGTGAACTGTCTGCCGTTATCCGAAACTACAAATTTAGGTATTCCCAGTCTCGAAAACACAGTTTTAAGTGTTTTTATTACAATTTTTGAAGTTATGTCATTTTTTAGTTTTTCAATTTCTGGATATTTTGAATAATAGTCTACTACAATCATATAGTTTTCCCCATTTAATTCAAATAAGTCTATCCCTACCTTGTACCACGGTGTTTCAGTAATTTTTTGGTTTTTCATAGGTTCTTTTATATTGGAGTTGGAATATTTATTGCAGATGTCACAACTGTTTACAAATTCTTTTATGTCTTTATTTATGTTTATCCAATATACAGAATTATCTGCTTTGGCTATGCATTTTGTAATACCTATGTGAGCTGTATGAATGTCTTTTAGAATTTTGTTTCTCCATGATTTTGGTATTAATATTCTTTGACCGTAATATATTAAAGTGTTTTTACTTTGTGTTATTTCATTTCTTATTTTATAATAATGTTTTATTTCTTGAGGTACTTTCGTTTTACTTGTTGGCCAGCCATTGTGTACATAATTTCTTATTAGTGTTAATTCTTTATCTTCTTGAGAAGCTTTTACTAATTCCTGTAATCTTATATCCGAGATTGTTACATTTTTTTCAATAATACAAACATGTGCTTCTAGTTCCATTTTATCATCAAATATTTCTTTTACATTTAGTCTGGATAGAGTGTCCGCGATTATTAGTTGTTTGCCTGGTTTGTAAATTAATTCAATTTCGTATTTCTGCAATGACAGTAACATTCGTTGAAGTCTAGCAGGGCATGCATTTATAAGGTTTTTTAAATATGGAAATTAATGGTTTATGATCCGTTTGTACAATGAACTTTGTCCCATATACAAATTGATAAAATTTGTCTACACCAAAGCATATGGCTAGAAGTTCTTTCTCGATTTGTGCGTAACGTGTTTGTGTATCAGTTAAAGCTCTAGATGCATATGCGCATGGTCGACTATCTTGCAACAATACCGCGCCTAATGCTGCTTTAGAGGCATCCACCGAGATTGTTACTAATTTTTCAGGGTCGTAATATTGTAATATTGGTTTCTTTGTAATTAATTTTTTAAGATCATTAAAACTTTTATCTTGTTTATCGCCCCATTCGAACATATTATCTTGTTTTATTATTTCTCTTAATGGTTGTGTAATATTTGATAAATTTTTAACAAATTTTCCAACATGCGTTACAAGACCTAGAAATTTCTGTACGTCTTCTTTATCCTTTGGTTTAGGTATATCATTTATGGCATTAATGGTTTCTTCATCTATAGAGATACCTTTTTTGGAAAATTTAAATCCCAAATATTTGACTTCTGAAATGCCTATTTTGCATTTTTTTAAATTGAATTTAATATTATTTTCTCTAGCTATTTTAAAAATTGATTCTAAGCATTTATCATGTTCCTCTTTGGTTTTGCCATGAATTAAAATGTCATCTATACCGTAAGCGTCATATTTTAATTTCGGTTTACACTTCTATACCATGCAGAAGATGACCTTACAATATGCAGCGTAGCCTCCTTGCTAACAGTGGTGGGAGAGCAACGTAGTGTCGATGTCGGGGGAATCGTTTGTCGAGAGTAGTCTTGGCAGCCTCGCTTATGTTTATCCTTTAGTTTAATTCGTCGCGCTCTTTTCCTCTTGCTACTTTCCTATCAGAAATTAAAATATGACGCTTACGGTATATATTTCTACATTTGGTATATTGAATATTTGTTGAAAATATTCTTGAAATACTTCACTGGCAGTACGAATGCCAAAGGGCAATCTTAAAAATTTGAATCTCCCAAATGGAGTTGCAAAAGTACACAAAGAAGATGATTTATTATCTAATGGTATGTTCCAAAAACCACTGGTGGCGTCTAACTTGCTAAATATAGTTGCGCCATTTAAATTTTTTGTTATTTCGTTAATATTTGGTAGTTTGTATTTGCGAGTTTTTATAGATTCATTTAAATTCTTGTGATCCAAACAGATTCTTAACGATCCGTCTGCTTTGCGAACTAATACATATGAATTTACCCAGTCAGTACTCCCTTCAACTTTTTCAATTATTTATAATTTCATTAATTCTTGTAAATATTCTTTAAATTGATTTTGTAATGCAAACGGTACATTCCTGATGGGACTAACTATTGGTACAGCATTTTCCTTTAATTCTATGTTATAGGGTTTTGAAATTTTTCCTATGCCTTGAAATATATCTTTATATTTACTAATTAGGTTTTCATATTCCCAATTCTGTTTAAATTCTGCATTTATTGAATTTATGCTTACATTGTTATGTAATTTTATAACACCTAAATCAATACACGTTTTAAGCCCCAAAAGTGAATTATTTCTTTCATTTATTACATAAAATTCTATATCCCTTAAGTATATATCATTAAATTTTAAATTTAGGTTACATTTACCCATTATAGGAATTTCTTCACCTGTACTATACGTAGTAAGAATTTCATTATTATTTTTTATTTCTTTTAAATTAAATTTTAATTGCTTCAACTGATCTAATGAAATTATGTTTACACTGGCCCCCAAGTCAACTTGAAATTTACTTTTTATTTCTAGGTTATTATTAATTTGTAATTGCACAAAACAGTATTTTACTTCGTTTGATTCAATTGCATCAATTGACAGATTTGTATCATCACCATCACCTTTATTAGATGTAATCTCGTTAACCTGACTTTTCTTTCTACATACTCTGGCAAAATGATTTGAAATAGAGCATTTAGAACATATTTTCCCATATGCAGGGCATTGATTTACATTATGATTATAACCACATCTGGTACAATTTTGTATTTGTTTACTTAAATTAACTAACCTATTTTTTTGTGTATTAATTTGAGATCTTTCCGTTCTTCCTTTTCCCGCTCGTGCACTACTACAATTTTTGTCCTTGTTGCTCGTTCGGTTATATAGTGATGTGTGATGTGTACTGTTTTCTTCTTACCACGTCTATCTCTTGTCTTCCCGTTCCACTGGTAGTTGATTCCTTGTCTTTCATGTATTTCAGATTTTTTCTGGAACTTTCGGTTATTATACAACACTCAATTACTTTTTCTAATGGTGTTTCTTCTTTTTCCAGTAATTTTTCTCTTACAGCGTCATCTTTGATCCCTATTATTATCATGGTCTTGATTAATTCTTCTGTTAATTTATCATTTCCAAATTCACATTGTTTACCTTGATTTTTTAGATCTGTTACAAATTTTTCTATATTTGCGTTGGCTTGTCTTGTTGTGAAGAATTTATATCTCTCATACGTTATATTCTTCTTTGGCAAGAAATGATTTTCGAATTTTTCTTTTAAGATATCGATTTTCTCTTTCTCTTCTTCCATAAAAGTAAATGTATTATAAATCTGAATAGCTTCTTCGCCCATACAATGAAGTAATTGTGCACATTGTACTTTTTCAGATTTTGTGTCTAGATCAACGGCTTTGGAGTATATTTCGAATTTTTGACGCCATGTTTTCCATGTTTCAGCTACATTTCCTTCAATTTTTAACGATTCAATTGGTAATTTCTGCATTGTTTTTATTTTTAATTTGATTTTTAATTTGACTTTTAATTTGACTGCGCCATGTTATATGTTAATTAGACAACGATCACTTTAGAACTCCCTTTCACTCCCTTTATTATCTGATGTTATCTGGAATACATCATACATACTAGTTGACATTATCACGAGTATGCAACCAAACCTACTTACTTGTACTTACAATACATACTACAGAAACATAGAGGGAAAAAAGAGAGAATGTAAAATAGTTAATGTAGGTAATTAAATAAGAATATTGTGTTTAGTAATAAACCGATATAAACATAAGTTTATTTTGAAATCACACGAGTTTAATAAGACCATGATATCATATGGGGGAAAAAACTTTAAATCCATAAGTTCTCGCATAAATGAGTTGATATCTGAGTATTTCAATTTACAATTAAATAAAATATGATTAATATCACCCACCTCGCCACAAATACAATTGGCTGAATCTAAAACATTGATACGGTGTAAATGAATCGGTGTTAAGTTATGATTAAATCTAAGTCTACATATTGCAGCCACAAAAGCTCTCGAAACAAACGGGAAACAGAAAACCAATGCGAGTTGGGGATATGATCCTGGATCTGACTGTAGTATCTACCTTTCGAAATGGAAGAATCCCGCCAATATCCCTGCCAGGTAATCCTCAATTCATCCTTTAATACAGAGAAAAGATCAGTATGAGGTATCTGGATATCATGTACTGGTCTGAATCTACCCATTTAAGCCAATGCATCAGCTCTTTCGTTCCATTCAATACCCCTATGGCCTGGAATCCAGTACAAAGTAATGTTGATGTTATCCTCTACAGCATTATATAACAGTTCTCTAATAATGAACACCAATGTACAGTGACAGTCTAAAGGAGGATTTCGAATTGCCAAAAGCGCACTTTTGGAGTCAAAAAATATAATGTTGTTGATATGCTTGGAAGCTAAAATATAGATAATTGAAATATATGTGGCCGTTAATTCAGCTGAAAATATTGATGCATAAGCGCAAATGGATGCTGAATAAGTGAGGTTCGTGGATGGAGAATAAACTCCTAAGAAAGCGGAATCTGATTTTTAGTGGTGGATCCACAGCCTCTACCTGAAGTGCATTCGTGCTCCAAGAGCAATTCTGAGACATTGGAATTGTATTTTATCCAGTTTATACATAAGGCTTTTAGAACAGGAACTGAATAGAGCACTGCCATACTCCAATTTTGACCTGATCAGGGAGCGGTAGAGTACCAGAATGGTATAAGGTTCTGAACCCCATTTTTTACTACATAAGGCCTTGATTAAACTGATAGCTTTAAAGCAACTGTTGGTTAGATGACTAATATGGGATCTTGAATTTGTTTAGGATCAAACCATATTCCTAGATAACAGACTGTAGTTTTTTGAGGAAGGATGGCACCCGCAAGACGAACAGCCGGGAAGTGTAGTGATCCCCTACCTCTAGAGAACCACACAATACATGATTTGTGTATAGAAAAGGAGAGTCCCCTGTGGTTAAACCATGAATTGAATCCTTCCAGTCCCCTCCCCATTTGCTCAGACAAATGGTCTCCATATCTTCCATTTAAGAATAGAACTATGTCATCAGCGAATTGCAAACAACTGATACGATGCTTGAGGTGCTCTT
This sequence comes from Amphimallon solstitiale, assembly GCA_963170755.1. Classification (NCBI taxonomy): domain Eukaryota; kingdom Metazoa; phylum Arthropoda; class Insecta; order Coleoptera; family Scarabaeidae; genus Amphimallon; species Amphimallon solstitiale. The sequence continues at coordinate 117,097,668 of OY720682.1, read as the reverse complement.
CTAAACCAGACATATAGATATTATATAAAAGAGGGCTTAAAACGCTGCCCTGTAGAAGGCCTTTAAAGGATGTTCTACTGCTAGGTATCGAATTTTTTATGACTAGTATCTTTTCCGATATTCATTGCTAGATGCAATTAATTAAACGATGAGGAAGTTTAATTTGGACAAGTTTCTCAATCAGTACTGACACAACAACATTATCATAAGCGGACGCTATGTCTAAGAAGCCACCAACAACCATTTCACGATTAGCATACGCAGTAAGAATGGGAGATGTAAGGACAGAGAGATTATCCATAGAGGACTTCCTCTTTCGAAAACCAAATTGCATGGCGTCCAGTATTACATGGTGTTCGCACCACCATTCCAAGCGAAATTTAAGGAGTTTTTCAAAAATCTTCCTAATACAGGATAATAAACGCAATTGGTCTAAAGTTATTAATCTCGGAGGAATTTCGTGCAGGTTTTAGTACAGGGCAGATGGTAATATTTTTTCACACACATGGAATGGATTCACCATCTAGAATATTGTTGAAGAAGGTGAGCATGAACTTAAGACCATTATCTGGGAAAAGCGCAATCATAGAATTAGTAATATAGTCCATTCCTGGCGAGGTATCTCTATTGTTCAAGATAGCCTTCCGCAATTCTAACATAGAAAAGGGTCTGACTATATCACTATTACAGGTCCCCACTGGTAAGAAAGATATATCTCATCAGCAGCTGGAACAAAATTTGGGGCGCGTGAGGACAAGAATTGATCACTCCAGATTGGATTAAAAGATTGACAATGGTCAACATTTGAAACAGCTCTGTAATATGTTCTGACAGCCCTCCAAATTGTCCCCATGTCTGTGTTTCTATTTAAAGAGCCACAAAACTCCTTAAAATGATTTCTTTTTTTTTATTTAGAATTTTTTTACTCATAGCTATGTAACGTTTAGCAGTTACATACAGGTCCATGCTACCTGTCTGTTTATACTGGCTAATAATGAGTCTCCGCATTTTTATAACTCTGGTACATTCGGCATCCCACCAAGAACAAGGATTGTATTTCGAGAATTTATTGTTTTTTTCCTAGGAATAGATGTGTTAGCGGCATTAATGATAGTATCATTAAACTCCTCAAAATTACTTGGAGGAGATTTATCTAAATATTCGGATATTAAGGAGGAAAATTTATTCCAGTCCGCTTACTTACAATTAAAACTGTCAGATTGAAGAAAATTTGTTTTGCTTGACAGACCAGTATTCGCCCAAGTAATAATGAGAGGGAAATGATCACTACCTAAAGTATCATTCAGTGTATACGAGGAAGAATTAAGTGCTAAGTCTTCCGAGCAGAAAACCAAATCTATGATACTAGGATTGCTAGGCGGAGGTAATAACAGTGTTGAAGTTCCATCATTAATGTTCACAAGATGAAACTCATTAGATATGTCAAACAATAACTTACCGCTTTTGTCAGATTTAGGACAACCCCAAGAAGGGTGATGAGCATTGAAATCTCCTATAACCAAAAAAGAAGGACTGACCAGACTTAGAACGTTTTTCCATTGATTATAACTTATAAGACAATCAGGTGGGATATAACCCGCAAGTATCGAACACTTTTCAGTTTTAACTATTAAAAATTGGCATTTTTCAGGGAGATCACAATTTGGGATAAGACTGGAGTAACTAATGCCTTTCTTAATAAGTATTGATACACCCCATAACCGTTATTTAAACAATTATGGACACTAGTGAAGCCAGGGGATGTAATCAAACTTCCCTCTCGCAACCACGTTGCCACCAATACCAAGAAATCAAATTTGAACTGTAGGTCTTTCATAAAAGCAAATAAATTTGCTTTATTCTTCGTATAACTGTGAATATTCCAGTGCATAATATTTAATGAGTTAGCGCAGTCACTTCCTGAAGAGACGTTAGCCATGATAAGTTATCGTGGAAAGAGGGAGGAATAACCTCTTTTAAGAAATTTACAAACGATACCCTATCTGCATTAAAAGCCGTTTTCAGAGGACCAACAATGCCGGTATTACTTAATATCTCCGAAACTGTAAAATTATCTGCAAGCGGCATCCTTTTATTATAAACAATATTAGTAGATACATTATCAGGACTTCTTCCATTTTTATTCACAAGAATGTCATTGTCATAAGGATTCTTACGCTTTATAGATTGAGGTCTATGCGGCATTATAGACTTTGAAAAGGAATAGTTTCTTTTCTCTTGATGCGATACCTGAGAAAAGGTTTTATTTGAGGGAGAATTAACAGGTAAATTAATTAGAGATGAAGAGTATTCCCTGTGTATTGATGGAAAGTCATGTTGGGTAAAACGAACAGGTGTCGGTATAGGAGTAGGAGAATGTCTGTAATTTCGGTGACTAAGACTGGAGGCCTCAAAGAAAGAATAGGCATGTTGTGCCATACATATTTTTATATCTTTTTGGTAAAGAAATTCTGGACAATTTCTTTCACTAAATTTTGTGCCCACTTCTGTTGAGGTGTGGTCACCTTTACAAAATGCGCAAGAAGGAGAATTTCTATTATCACATTCAACCAACTCGTGTTCCCCTAAACAAGCAGGGCACCTCTTTCTGGACTTACATTGCGATTTTACATGTCCACATCGGCAACAGATCAAACTTTGGATAACCGGAAGAATATATACTTCTGGGACCCTAATGTTATAAAATAGACTTGTATATTTTGGAAGATTCTTCCCTCTAAATGTGACAATAATTGAGGCTGTATTCACCTGAACAGATTTTCCATCAATTACTTTTGTTCTTTGAATTCTTTTAACCCCAAGAATTTTTCTATTGTCGCCAGTAGTTAAATTTTCAAAAATCGTTTGCACGTCTAAATTAGGATCTATATTTCGAAAAATACCTTTGCACGATATTAAATAATTAGGTATATAAGCTTTTAGATTATTTTTTTCCATAAACTCCGAAGAAAGGAAATTATTGACAAATTTAAGAGATGAAAATTCAATACCCAGTTTATTTTTTTCCTCTCTTTTCAACCTTTTTTACGCCGTCTATTTTAGCAGAAAATAGTAATTTACCAATTTGCATGTCTCTTAACTGACCTAAATTTTTGTCCAAAGATTCGAGATAAACAATGAATGGGGGAGCATCCGTAATATCGTATAATTTAATAGAATCATTGACTGTAATTTTTGACGCATTGTCTTTTAATTCCTGAATAAGTTTATTTGTAATATTTATTGTATTTTTATTTAATGGTATTGCATTTTGAAGGTCGCTAGAATTACAGTTTTTAGATGGTATGTAAAAACCTTGTTCAACAGTTTTTTGTGAATCTGGTAAAATGGAGATAGGAACATCAATTTGTGATAAAAGCGATAAAATCGTTTGTGAATTAATCTTACTTTTAAGGCATTGTAATAAAGGTACTGTTTCAGAAAAATATAACTTTTCCATACTGTCCTTCATGAGGACATCATTTGATATGGGGGGATTTATCCCCCCAGAATCCAAATTCATTTCTTAAGAAAACGCTAAACGAAATAAACGGAAAGGTGCAAGATCACAAAATCTAAATAAATCCAAAATAATAAAAAGAGGATAATTTTTTAAAGGAATTCCAGAACTTACCACAGGGCCGAAACTATATTTATAATTTAAAAAAAGAAAAAAACCATCACTCAATACCCTCGAGCGCACAAGCTGTGACCATACACTTCGACAGACCGAGCGAAATGTATTAGAATAATGTATACACAATAATAATAAATATATATTTTTTAAATGTAATATAGAACGAAAATGGAAATGTAAATGAATATAGAACGAAAAAAAAAAGTTGTATTTCGTATTATTAACCTCGCCGTGATGAAGTTTTCACTTCTGCCGTGTGGTCTTAAGCACACCCATTTTTTTTATTGTTTGAAGTATGAAGACGTGACATATGTACTTTTAAAATCCAAACTAAAAATAAATACCTAAAGTCAACGTATTTGGTGTGTAATTAGGTTGTACCATGTATGATAGCATATATAATAGTTATTTATGTAACAAGTCAGTAAAGTGATACTTTACCGAACGAGTCTGGTTTACGAGCCAAGCGAGTGAAGCGAGCGCGGCGAGTAACAGACGAGTTCGGTAAAGGTACTTTACTGACGTGGTGCATACAAAATTTTATCGCCAACCGTTAAAATTGTTAATTTAAGAAATAAAGATATAATAACTTTTGACAGTTTATGACAGTGACAAACGATTTATTTTTAAAAGTCATCAGTCATGCTACGCTGACAGATATTAGCGGCAGGTAAAGTACTTTATTATACAGTACGATAAAGTGTTTCTTTACCTCCGCAAAACGCTATGGTAACGCATCACTTTACTGACGGTTGGCGATAAAATTATTTTATAATTGAGACCGAGGTGATGGTAAGTTATTTACTGTAATATATAGTGTATCTAAATATTTAACACTACATTTTGTAGCGGATTATTAAATGGATTATTTGGAAATTTTCAATGAAGATGATGTATCTATTATCAATATTATATTAGGCGGTTTGGTTGAAATATTTATCGGCACTGTGAACAATATTCATTTCAATTTTAATTAGTTGATGAATTCTCTGAATGCTATGTTGCAGTGAGAGTATAACCACAGAATATATAACTGATATATAATATATAAATTTAATACAAAGAAACAACTTTGTGTATTTAGTTTATTACTGTAGTTGTAAAAACAATATTCTTCCAGTATTAAACTCATTGAAATCTGCTGTTAGCAAATTTGTTAGATTGTTTGGAAGTTTTTGTTGAAGATGATGTAATGATTAACAATATTATATTAGCGGTTTTGGTTGGAATATTTATCAGCACTGTGAATAGTCGTTCATTTCAATTTTAATTTAATTGATGTATTTTCTGAATGCTACTTTGTAATAAGTGTATAATCGCAAATTATACAACTGATAAATAAATATGACAAACTGATAACATTGTATCATTTCAATTTTAATTTAATTGATGTATTTTCTGAATGCTACTTTGTAATAAGTGTATAATCGCAAATTATACAACTGATAAATAAATATGACAAACTGATAACATTGTATGTTTATTTTATTGATGTAGGTGACAAAGCAATATTATTTTAACATCTAACGTATTTGAATCTGATAGCAGATCTTGTGTAAAAGTCTTAAGTTACATTACCTAATAGACTGCGTAGCTGTCTATACTTAGGAAAAAAAAAATTACAGAAGGCAATACTAATGTATTTTAGAACACAAAAATATAATAAGACGATAAGGCCCATAAACCAGCATTATTATATATATAGCTCCTTACTTTCAGTAGCAGCTATTAATATTTTTGATTAAATTTAGTGCCAAATTGATAGGAATTATGCTGCTTATTAGAAGGAATTGTGCTGTTTGACATTACTTGTTAGTTATATATAGCTATTTCAAAATACATTTCAATATATAAACATATCAAAAAGACTTATTATGCACTATTTAAGATCTATTGTGCAACATAATTGAAGTTTGTATGGATCATATTATTCACAAGATTCAAATTTGAATTTTAACCGCTTTCTTTTACCGCCGCTAAGTCATCGAACCAAATTTATTTTCATATACTACTTAGGATTCACTAACAGTTGTTTATTTATTAGAAATAAATAATCTATTTCAAGTAGAAGAAAGATATTCACTTTATATGTAAACCGAATATAATAGTACTTATCAATATCTATTTTATATGATAAATTTACCTATAATTTTCGCATAACATTAAATATAACAACAACAGCAACCGTAAAAATGATATTTACTACTACAATTAATATTTTAATGTTTTTATTAATCCGCGGGTTTGAATTTTTAAATTCATATTTGAATATTCACAGCTTATCCCCACTTCTTTCTAGCGCCGCTATGTCATGGAGCGAAATTTATTTTCGCTAGACAAGATGGCAACCGCTAGTTCCAGCAGGAGCGGCTAACGGCAGACAAATATTCCACGTTGTGCGCATGCGTCGGAAATTCGACTAAAATATTTTGTCCGCGATAGTACATAGTCATGTATTATATATGTCATTCACGATTAAATTATCTAATAAAACTGATTTCACATTGAGACATGTGCTTATTTTACATCCCCCCTGAGTAATAATTATTAACATGACTGTCATAACAGTCGCTAGACGTTTGTTTGAATTCCGAGCAATATACACGGTTTAATTTAAATAAACATATGAGAACAGTGCATAATAAAGAACCTGAATATATAGAATGTGCTTCGAAAAAAAAGTATATGTGTGCTACTTGTAAAGTTTATTTCCAGTTAATAATGATTTACGGAAACATTTAATGGATAAACATGACGTCGAAAATATCGTAGAAGAATTGGGTTTTGATTCTTTCAGTGGTAGGTAAAATTTGTATCTGTTGACTAAGTAGTTTAATTTTAATAATTTTTTAGCATTTAGTCAGTGGTTATCTGAAGAAGAATAAGGACGTAACAATTTAATTCAACACTAATTGGAGAAAATCTACGACTGTTTTTCAGTGATTATTTTAATTTTCTTTTGGATGTTTCTCAAAAATAGAATCTTATAAAATTCTTGTCTTTTTCTTTATATAACAATAGTTTTATTTACACTTCATTTAATTTGTGCCTTACACATTCATTAGAATTTTGAGCAAACATTATCTCTGTAATACTAATAAAAATTTCTTTCTTTCTTTTAACAAAGATTGAAATGCATGTTGGTTTGAATGGCACCGGATACAATTAACAGAAGTTTCTAAATTTGTTTTTAAATTAAAATAAAATGTGCAGCCATATTTTATGTTTATAAATTTATTATCAAATATTTATATAAACTTATGATACAATAATTCATTAAATAGTAGGGAATACATAAAAAGGGGCGTATAATATATTATTTCAAAAGTTAATTTAATGAGTAAAAAATGTACAATGTCACATGAATAACTAATCACATATTTATATAGAGCACACTGTAATTTATACAGATAACCACTGACTAAATGCTAAAAAATTATTAAAATTAAACTACTTAGTCAACAGATACAAATTTTACCTACCACTGAAAGAATCAAAACCCAATTCTTCTACGATATTTTCGACGTCATGTTTATCCATTAAATGTTTCCGTAAATCATTATTGAACTGGAAATAAACTTTACAAGTAGCACACATATACTTTTTTTTCGAAGCACATTCTATATATTCAGGTTCTTTATTATGCACTGTTCTCATATGTTTATTTAAATTAAACCGTGTAGAATATACTTTTTCACATTCCAAACAATTAATCGGCATTTTAAACGAAATAAATTCCTACACATTCCTATACCTCATTGACATTTTCGACGCATGCGCACAACGTGGAATATTTGTCTGCCGTTAGCCGCTCCTATAGAATTGGCCGCCTTGCGTGTTCTGCGCATGCGTCGACTAAAATTGTCCATTTTGAATTTTTTGAAATGACAGATAAACAGAAAACATAATTATAACCTCTGATTTAACTTGACATCTATAACTATATATTACTGAAAGCATACGCAAGGTTGTTTTTTTTATTGAATTCAGTTTTGTGCAAGTTTAGATCATCGGTGAATTTGTAGAATTACCCAGAAAATACGCGGTAGAATAAATAAACGATATGAAGCCTGATTCCAGTGAATTATTAACAGAAAAACTTGTGAAGTTATAACTTCTGCGTTGATTTATACGTGCTTACTGGAATATGTGAAATTATATTATTAAATGTAAATACCGATCGTTTCATTTTGATTAACAGAAAAGATTTTGAACAGAAAAACTTGTGAACTTACAACTAATACATTGATTTGTACATGTTTATTAGTATATGTGAAATTATATTATTAAATATAAATACCGATCGTTTCATTTCGTCTTATTGAAAAGATTTTGAACAGAAAATCTTGTGTACATTGATTTGTGTATGCTTACTGGTGTATGTGAAATTATTGAATATAAATACTGCTTGTTTCATTTTGATTTACAGAAAACGCATAAATTAATGTTTTACATACACAATCGAATAGATTCAGGTATGTTATATAAGTCAGATTGTATTATATTTCAACATATAGTTTTGCTATGTATTTTAAGCTTAAGAATGCAAATAAAATTACATAAATTACTGTATTTAGTATTTTGGCTATATATAAGAATAAAACATCTATTTTATATTTGTCTACGTACCTACATTATTCAATATAATGTCGCGTAATCAACAATGTAAAGAACTAATTAAATTCCTGTTGTGTTCCTTTATTTAATTGTGTGTCGAGATGTACACTGAAACATGAATGTTTTAGAAAAAGTTGTGAAATTAATCAGCATTACATTTTTGTGATTGAATATATATAATTTTTATTGTTAACTTTTTTTTAAATTTAGAATGATTAAACCATTCATGAAAATAAAAACGTGAAGCCTAATTTACGCCCATATGGTAGCAAAGAATATAAACAAACAATTACTCTGATACACTTGAATTTCTGTAGTGTATCTAATAGCACATTAATAATCAATACATTTTTCTTGATGTCTATGTCTCGTAGACTGAGATGAGTAGAAATGACTCTTGCAAATAATTTATATTATTGCTTGTAAAAAAGGTATGTTGATGTTGTATTTGATTCAATAATTACATCAAAGTACAATTTCTACTTACGAAGTAAAAAATTAAATTTTATTTTATTTATGTTCGCAAATTTATTTTGTTTATACTTTCTTGGAATTAAAACAACAAAAAATTATTATGAAATATAAATATTTGTATGAATTAATAGATACATACAAATTTATAAAATGATAAAAAAGATTTAGAGAATGTAACAATATCAGAAAAACAGGAATACCGTTTGATGCCGTGCCTACCTTGCCGTTCATAACACTGCAGTATTTACTTCCACAATGTTGGGAAAAGTTCAGAAGAACTCATCACACATTGTCTTGGCAAATGCCAAAATGAATATTATCTTTATACTGTACCATCTACAAGTTGTTTTAAACTGAAACATATTTTATTGTAAATTTAAATATAATATACATTTTATATGTGCTTGATTATAATTTAGTGACAGAAATTACGATACATATTCAGCAAAGTACAAATTAAAAAAAATCACTTCACTATCTTATAAATAATATGTTCATCCTTCAAGTTATTTTCACAATCAGTGATGCAATATAGCATAAATTCCAATAACCGGCCCAAAATACCCAATTTCGGCATATTATTATCTCATATCATATGGGATCTGTGGATTCCGTGGTGGACATATCAAAATTCTTCAACTTTCTATGAACACATGTATGTTCTATTAGACATATACCAAAAAAATTAGAAGGTCATGGCAAAAAGATGGGTGTGTAACTCTGTAAGGTTTAATAAAAGCCTATTTTACATATAAGCAATTCAAATATTTTAATATGTAACATAGTAATACAATTACCTAATTCAAGTACAATTTACTGTGTTATTTGCGTACATTTCTCCGATGTAGATGACAGTAATTCTAGAATACAAGAATACCACATAATCTAATTCTTTATTATTCTTGCATATTGAGTTGAATAATTTTAGTGCTGTTATTATATGACAAATTATTGTACCTTTAGAGGTGTTTCTCTTTCTATCTTCAAAGAAACACAATTGCAATGCAATTGAACTGACTGCGAGTTTTAGTTAATTAGTTTACAATTTTTGCTATAACATAACCATTCGTACAATTTTTGACAAATATATTTCTGCGGTATGATCGTTTGTTTGTCTATGATTTGCCCATGATGCCACGACGATATTTCTTCATTCATTAAGGGAAATTAAATTATTTTTCCACATTTAACAAGGCACAATTATTAATTATAAAGAGGTTTGTCGATTTTAAAACTATTTATGCTTGTTTGACGATATACAAACTTTAATCAAATATTTATAGTAATAAATCTATGTGATAAACAAACAGACCTAAATTTGAAAAATTATTTATAACGCATGCGCACTTTGGACAATGCGACTCTTAAACGGCATAGCACGATATGTTTTATTTCACAATGTTGGAGCGAAGTTTTCCTTGTCTACACGCGATATAGTAGTATTATATATTATATGTTAATAGCATACCGTTCCAGGAACGTGTAGGACATGTAATACTCGGCGCCGTCGCGTCGGCTCAAACGAACCGGGATTATTTAGGCTGCGCGCACACCAATTATACACAATGTTTGACAAACAATTTATTTGAAGCTATAATACACACAAATTTTACAAATTATCAGATTGTTGTATACAAATTAAGCAACGACCCAAGTGAGCCGAGATCCGGTTCATTGAAATTTAGTGAACCGGCTCCCTCGGTTCCCTGCTGGGATTCGGTTCAGTACAATGAAATGAACCGTTTTGCCCATCTCTAGTCAGCAGTCGCGTTCAGGTCACCGCTTGACCTAGCACAGCTCAGCGCTAGCTGCGCCGTGACTCCCTGAACGCACGGAATCAGTAGTATTACTAAAATTGTGTTGGTAGAATATAAGTACCAAGTTCACTTCAGTTCCTTCCAATCTTTGCCCTTTGCTTCAAACTTCAATTCGACTGTCAAATGAGGAGCTGCAGTAGCTGCACATGTTTTCTTGAAATTTAGGTTATCTACGGTTATCTTAAGAACGTGTGTTTCTCTTTATTGCCTGCAATTTATTATAAAATTGAATTAAAATGCAGCACGATGATGTAAGTCAATAATAAAACACTTAAGTTCTGTTAACACAGCACTAGTTTTTAGGTTGTTTGGAGTATTATAAATAAGTCGTTTTGTTCGTATAAGGTTAAGTATGTATATCACGTTTGTATGTTATCCTAACATTGCTGAGATAATACGATTTTAGCACTAAAACACAAAAATTTTGTCGGAATGAATATAACTTAACGGGTTTATGTAATAGATCTTCATGTCCATTAGCAAATAGTAAATATGCAACAGTTCGAGAGGAAAATGGAATTATTTATTTATATGTAAAAACGGCTGAAAGGTATCGTAGTTGCTTTTCCCTTATAATCTTTTGTAAAACTTTATAAAACACTGTAGATTTGCCTTTCCGAATAAACTATGGGAAAAAATTAAATTATCCAGGAATTTTGAAAAAGCCATTTATCAAATAAATGAAAATTTATTGCATTGGCCTGGTTTCATTAAATCAAAATGCAAACAAAGATTTATAAAGATTACTCAATATTTAATACGTATGAGAAAATTAAAACTACGCAGGCAGTAAGTACTACTTATGTTATGTTATATTAGATATATGTCTAAAATTGTTATTTTTGCATCTTAGAAAATTATTAGTACCAATTCAACGTAAAGTTGAAAGGAGAGAGAAAAGGAAAGAGGAAAAGGCACTTGTTGCTGCAAGAATAGAGAAAGGTGTAGAAAAGACATTATTAGATCGTCTTAAAAAGAAAGTGGTAGGTATTGTAACATCATTATTCTGTAGTTTTTAGTGTACATATTTACATATTTGTATAATTCTAGTATGAAGATTTGTATAATATACCACAGACAGCATTTGATGAAGCATTAAGAGAAAATGAAGTAGAAGATGAAAATAGTGAAATCGAAGATGAAAAGGAATTAGAGATAGAAACAGAAAAAGAGTTTGTTGCTGCAGAAAGTGATAGCGATGAAGAATTTGATATGAATAATGAGGACAATGTAAAGATATATTTTTATTCAATAAAAGTAGAAATTAGTTTTTTCTTTTTATAGATCAGTGATAGTGGCAAAGCTGAGGTCGTTGATTTAGATAGTAGTTTTGAGTCTTCAGATAATTCTGATATGGAGGTAACTTGAGAAAATAATTTATTGTAATTGATGCAAGTATATTAATATTTCTTATAGGACATTCACATACCAATCACATTTAAGAAGAAAGGTGATAAAGATGATTCTGTAAATAAAGGGAAGTGGTCTGTTACTAAATCAAATAGTAAGAAACCCAAAGGAAAGCCAAAACTTGAAATTGAGTATGAAATAGAGACACACACTCCTATAAGAACATCTAATTATTAGGTCTGCAAATCTATATTGTTAATTTAATTTTAATACTGAATAATAAAAATATATAAACATCACTTTTTTGTAAATAGCAATAAGGGAAATCATATATTTTTACATTAAATATTCTGTTCAATTTGAAGACATGCTAAGATTTAAAGGTAAGTAGTTTTTTAGATAATGTTAACGTCAAGTATTAGGAAAATTAATTGAAATATTATAAATCGATCATTTAACAGCAATATGATCTGTGCATGAATTTAAGTGAAGATAGAATTTGTTAAACAAGTTCATCATTCAACATTAGTATTGTTGTCTTTTATATGTATGTTTTTGACAGTTTTTCTTAACTTCCTGCTCTTGTATCTAATTAAATATTAAAAGCTGCTTTTCAAGATAATAAATATTACATTAACATTGTTACTGTAGGTAAGTTAATTTTCTGGAGTTTAATTACAAGTATCATTTATACTTTTACTTAATTTTGGGTTGCGTTGACATCAACAACAAAACAATGTCATTTACTTTACTAATGAATTTTAGAAAAGCAAAGAACTTTTTACATGGTGTAACAAAAATCTTGCAGATGATAATTTATGAAACAAAAGAATGTAGAAAGTAATCCATCTGATTGGGCGTTTGGTGTGCAAGATCACATAGAGGAATAATAGGTCCAATTTTCTGCAATGGATGGCCTCTTCCCTCACCTGATAATAAATGTAAAATATATTAGCTTAGTAAACAATTAAAAATCCATAACAAAAAATAAAATGTATTAAAAGTGAATAACAGAGAAAAGTTCAGCCTACTTCTATACGAAACAACGACTGTACTGTGACTGTAGGGAAGCAACAGCTTTATCAGATCTCTTGATGTTTGGTGTTTCATTTTTTCCCGTCGTATTTCATTGATAAACAACCACCAAGTACTCAGAAAAGGTATGTATATTTAAATTGAAAAATGTTTCTTGATTCTATAATTATTTTTCTCTGTAAACATGAAAAGCTATAAAAATATGAAGTAAATCTCTTGTATTATTCTTAGATATCATGTACATAACTAACCAACTTCCTTGACCAAAATGCAAATATTGCCATATTTTAATATAAATATTCCACAGTAACTGTAGAAATTTACTAAAAATATTTCAATACATAAATCTTGATGTAAAAATATTGAACAGGCGCATGCACATCAATATTAGTGCGTATACATATAACGTAATATTGTACCGGGTGGCCAACTAAAGCCCGTTTTACATTATTACAATTTTAGCACTAAAATTAGATACAAAAATGATATCAAATCTTTATCCAAGTATTTATTAAAGATTCTTATAGGATATTTATTTACCACTTTATACTATACTAACGGTTTTGGCATGGAAACATGCGCACTTCCTTCATAGATGTATTTGCATCACTTCACATAACTATTTTTAATCCTGTCATATCTCTGCATGTTTCGTAATACAATCAAGCATTTACGTATAGTTAAAAATCAGTGATCAGTGATATGGGAAAAGTAAAACGGAGAGCAAGGGCAGCTTCGGGAGCATTATTACTTGCAACTGCAGTATATGCAGACATATTTATAATAAATAAAGAAAAGAAGAAGAGAAACAGAAAAATTTGGAGTGAGAAGTGGTTGCTTCGAAGGAATCAAGGAAAAGGCTTATTAACAATGGTTGAAAATGAATTAAAAAATGAGGATCCAAATTCTTTTCGTAATTTTTTGAGAATGCCCGATCATGTTTTTGATGAATTACTTGCAAAAATATATGAAAATATATCAAAACAGGATACACACCTAAGAGAATGTATATCTGCTAGAGCTAAGTAGGTATCGTATAAGGTTAAAATTGTTCACAATATCTTGTATAATGTTTTAGGCTTGCAGTAACCTTACGATTTCTAGCTACCGGGGAGACTTATAGGTCGCTCATGTACTCATGTCGAATCCACCAAAGTACAATTAGCTTATTTATACCTACAGTTTGTAAAGCAATATTTGATGCATTAAAAGCTGATTATTTGAAAGTTTGTATTACAGCACATGTTTGGGTTAAAATATATCAAGTAGTAATTGTAGATACCAAGTACTGTGGCAGAATGGATCACCATAGCTGAAACTTATGAAACACTTTGGAATTTTCCATTATGTGTAGGAGCCATCGATGGCAAACATGTTAACTTCAGAGCACCACGAACTGAAGGTTCTTATTACTATAATTATAAAGGCCATCATAGCATTGTTTTACTGGCTGCCTGTACTGCTGATTACAAGTTTACCTATATTGATGTAGGAGTGAATGGTAGAATCAGTGATGGTGGCGTTTTTCGTAATTCAAAACTAAGAGAATTAATTGTTAATGATAAAATGCAGTTACCTCCTCATAGAATGTTGCCTGGACAATCATCACCTCTGCCATATGTTTTTGTAGCAGACGATGCATTCCCTCTAACAAACCGAATAATGAAACCATATTCAAGCCGGGGATTACATAGAACAAGAAGGATTTTTAATTACCGCCTTGCTAGAGCAAGGAGAACTATAGAAAATGCTTTTGGTATCCTGTCCAATCGTTTTAGAATTTTATTGACTACAATCAACTTATCTGCAGATAAAGTAGAAATAATAACGTTAGCTACTTGCGCACTGCATAATTTCTTATTAAACAAAGGTACAACATATGTTACTGATGAACTAGAGTTATTGCAGTCTAGGAACAATGATAGTTTTAACAGTGTAAATAACAGTCAAGGTCCTAACAGATCATCAACTGAATCACAAAATATTCGAGACGCATTTTGTAATTATTTCGATACAAATGGGGCAGTCGGATGGCAAGAAAAGTGTTTATATAATTTTTAATCTTTGTATTCACAATAAAAAAAAACATTATATTAAAAAGTACATTTATTTATTCTAACTCTTCATATTGAGCATTATATATTAAATTCATAATTTCACGTTTTAAAATTAATTGTTTTTTCTTACTTTTTAAAGAATCAATTGCTTGAACAACATAATCACCAAATGTTTCATTTTCAGTGCTTTTAGCATTTGTTAAAGTTGCTGTTGCTTTAGCAATATCTCTTAAACACGACTGCTTCAGCACTTGCATCCGTTTTTTGTTTTTTTCGAAATGGAATATTTGTACTAACATTTAATTCGGTTGAGGTACTTGAGGAAGGAGACAGCATCCCATCCGGCATTACATCATATTCTCCCTCTTCTACTTCCGGAATTTCAACACCTATTGGTTCTTCATTTTGTATATTTGTTTTGGATTTTCTACAAGTTATTTGATCACTTAAAAATTCCAATAACTTATAGTATTTCAAGGATGGCTCATATTTCTAAAAAAACTAACAATACTATCCACTTTATTTATTTAATAACAACTATTTTACCTCTTCTGTTACAGAGCCACTCTTCTTGTTGCTTTCCAAAACCTTTTTCCTTTCTGTAGCATAAGTATTTCTAATACCAACCCATTTCTTTGTCAAAGCTTCTTCAGTTGTATTTGGTTTTACTTTGTTTACAACTTCAAGAATTTTTTGGATAGCTTCACTCCTTTTACCACGGTTGTGGTAGTACGGATTCTTCACTTCCCATAAACAGTTATGCTTTTCATATTCCGTTATCAGCACTTCAATTTGTTCGTAAGACCACGGCGAATTCTAAATTTTTATTTTAATAAGCTCAATAAATGTTAAGAAAGTATATAATATAAGCAAGCAATTTAATTACAATTACTAATTATTTAGCACTCCGAATGAGATTACAGCCGGCAATTACCACATATTAATTGCCCGTCTATTTATATAGCAAACAATAATTATATTAAGGGGATATTAAAGCGGTCGAGAAAGCAAGATATCGAATTTATCAGTTTTTTTTACTATTGTTCAAGATAGAAATGTGAAATTTTCTGTACAACTCCAATATAGATATGAGTACACGGAAAGGTTGTCAGATTATGTAATTTTTTGTCACAACCACCTATTTTTTTTATTCCAAATTAGAGTAAAATGTACGTGTGTTTCTCCGTCAAAATCTGAAAGAATTAAATGAAATTGATCAAAACGGATGTAATTCCCGTGTAGACCAATGTTTTCTTGTGAGATATAGCTTTTTGAATTGCGGAAAAAAGTTTAATTTGAGTAATTAAATTAAGAAATTCCGGAATGCTGCGATACTGAATTATTTGTATTTTAGCAGCGCCTTCAGCTGCTACGGATATGCACCCAACTTCTTGGCCCCGCCTAATAGGACTGTCCGAACTTTTTGCGGTTGTCTGGAGTATTTTATTTCACTTTTTCTCACTCCAATTTTACACATTCATATTATTACCAGTTTCGAAGCTATGATTTTACCATGCAAGTATACATATACGAAAAAAATTTTTCGTATATGAATAAATGTATGAATGCATTGTATTGTATATGATTTCAATGACAATACAGAAGTAGGTATAGATACAATTTATTTTTATTTTGGTGATTGACTTATTGCGATTTTGGTTAGTTCTTTAATTTGTATGCAGAAATAGCGTTGCTTGTATTGCCTATTTAGCATCCGCTATAGTAAATTAATGAACTTGGAAAATTTTTTGAATTTTTTTTATAATTTCGTGGCGCGTAAAAGGACACAATTAAATTGACTTTTGGTGATTGACTTATTGCGATTTTGTTTAGTTCTCTAATTTGCATGCAGAAATAGCGTTGCAGTTGCATTGGAACATGTTGCTGCCTATTATATTTTTCGCATCTGTTAAAATAATTTATGGACTTTGAAGATTTTTTAAAATTTTTAAAATATTTGTTTGAGTAGTGTAATAGACATTTTATATATGTGATTTAATGATAAAATAATTGTCATATACATATATTTATTTTTTAATGTGTGATATCGCCTGGCTTTTCTACGAACTGGATATTTATGCCGCAGAAATTTCCCAGTTGACAATATTAGTGCCCGATGAATGAAGCTCCGCATCCCCAGCCAACAAAGACACGTCAAATTCACGTGAATATTTAGTCACACATTACGGCATATGTCCTTCTAAAGTGACGTTAATTTGACGTAAAAATGACGGCCAAATGTCACAGCCCAATGACGTGATTTATAGACGAATCTTAGACGTCATGTATGTCGAAAAAAGTACCATTTAGTGACTACTCTATTACAAGAATAAAAATCCAGTTTTATGTGAAAAAATTTATTTAAAAAATACAAAATACAAAAACTCAGTCTTTGTAATAACACAATATATTAAATTGTAATTAATGGTGACAAAACTTTATAAAGTATGTATTAGTGGAAATACAACCCATCTATTTTTGTCAACTGGTAACAAAAAACACTTAGTCCTAACTAAACTAGCGGAATACAATTGGTAATCAGATAACAATAAATCATTAACTTCATAAATATTAAGCAAAGAAGAATGCAGCGGATACGAGTAAAAATTAGAAAAGGATAAATATATTTTGCCTAAAATAAAAATTTCACCTTCGGCATTTTTTAGAATATTGTGTATTTGAATGATTTTGTTATCAATGAGACAATGACAGTTGGCAAAAGAATATGAATAAACTGTAAGGGTAAAATCTTCAAAACAAGCTTTTTTAAACTGTTTGAAGCTATCTGTATGAGAATGCAGTAGTGGTCCTAAATAATGTTCAAAATGTAATGTTTCGTTGTGTAATAAATGATCCTGGTTATTTGTTTTGACGTTATTAATTTCATGCAATCGATTATAAATTTGCTGAAGTGGCCGGTTTGGAGATTTGACAAGTTTCTTTAGTTGACCTAAAAAATTTTCGAATTCAAATGCTGAGAAATTGTCTAAAGAATTAAATTTCTGAACATCGTCGTACAAATGAGATAACAAGTGTACATTAATTACAAAGAACTCTAATCCATATAAAAACTCGCAATGTGAAACAAATATATCTAGCATTTCTTTGGCGTCTTTAGAGAATTTTGCAATATGATGATCAGAAATGAGCACTGTTATTGCACAGTGCAATAGCAAAAAATGTTTATAAACAGCATCTTTAAGACGACTTTTAAGAACTAAAGGACCAGCATAGAGTATAAACGTTCGCAGTTCCGTCGCTTTCCACCTTGCCAAATCATCCAGCGAACGAGGTTTTCTATTAAATTCTAAAGGAATGTACTCTTTTAAGGAAATCAAATGTTCAGAAATTAAGGTAGTAATTCTGTTACCTAGTCTGACTTTAAGTGATCCAGTAAGCCAAGTATTTAACATTTTCTTTACAACCCCTAGGCAAACACAGTGCATGTAATCTATTGGAAAATCTGCAATGAAATCAATCGGAAGTCTTACTAGAGGAGATTCACCTAAGTGATGATCTTCGTCTAACTGAAGTCTGAATGAATAATCAGTTCTTTTTAGTGCCGAAGTATTTTTGAAAATTACTCTACCATGGTACTCTCCAGGCTCAATACACTTATCACAGGACGAATATCCATTATGAGATTTTGTACACTTAATGTAAGCTTTAGCTGGTATATCGCAACAAAAACTATGTATTTCTAAATCATATTTCCTATTGTTAAATTTGATACCATTATTTAGTACTTCTAAAATTTCATCTACAAATTCTTGTAAAAAAGAAGATAAAGGTTTAGGTTTAGCTACACCGCAAAAGATAGCAATTACAAAGGGACTACTTTTGAAATTTTTTATAACACCTAAAATTGGCCAAAACTGCACCTTCGAGCTATTA
The DNA here is from genome assembly GCA_963170755.1 of Amphimallon solstitiale. NCBI lineage: Eukaryota > Metazoa > Arthropoda > Insecta > Coleoptera > Scarabaeidae > Amphimallon > Amphimallon solstitiale. The sequence continues at coordinate 117,078,787 of OY720682.1, read as the reverse complement.
AAAAGTGGAAGGCCATCAATATTAAAGCTGATTTTAAGAGAACTAATGCCTGACAAGTTTAAGTTCTTGTGTTTATTTAGGCAACATATTAAACTATTTAAAAACCCGAAGTAAAAAAAATCCCCGTTATCCAACTTCTGAACAGTTTGATTTGAAGGAGTTCTCAATAAAGTTCGACTGTCTGTAGGCAAATCACAATGCAGTGGTGACAAAATTTTCAACAGATCTGACAATGCTGAGCGAGAAATATTATGTTGAACACTAGCCCAATGTCTAAGTTGTACAGCAAGATTAGTCTCGTTACAGTCAGTGTCAGAACTGCTTGGCGATTCAGAGGGAATAACGCAAACATTCTCAGGTACATTAAAACAATAGTTATTTGATAAATCAGAAGTTGCATCTTCATCAAAAATAGAAAAATTACTACTTACAGTACTTGAAGAAATAAACGTGATCTGAGAAATGTTTGAATTTTTATTCTCTGAATGATGTTCTTCCACCCGAGTATTTAAACTTGATCTCAAATTTTTAGCAGTTTCGGCCAACCTTCGATAATACTGCCTTTTTCCAACAAACTCTTTTTGTCTGCGTCGCGACATTTTACATTACCAATTAAAAGTGTATTACAAACGAAAATTACATTAATTATTTCTAATATTCATTCTTGCTTTTTTGGCTCGTTGTGGGGCATGCTTCAACCAAGTTTTGATTGTATTTTCTATGTCTCTTTCAGTTGCTGAGGTTGAACTTAATTTAACTGCTCCTAAAGTAAATGGTAATTTATAAACAATAACAAAACAACTCCAAAATACTTACGAATAACAACTTTATTCAAGTTAAGATCTCTGAATGCTTGTTTATCATTTCTAGTCCCTTTGAAACTGTATCCACTGGCAACGTCGTCAGATAGCAAGTGTCTTAGTATACTATTTGTTTGTGAGGTAATTTCTCTCCCCCCCAAAGAAGAGAAATACAAGCTCTATTAAAACAAAATGTTGTTAATTTGAAAAATATCGTTGTTACCATTTTACTTACCAAAGCAACAAGATCATTGTGATTTTCAAGAAATCTTTCAAGCTTTTTTAAATCTTCTTCAGATTTTATCGGAAGTTGCACTGGTATATTATCAGCTAAAATGTGTTGTGGTGTATGATTCTGGTGTTTCAATATTTTCAGTATTTCTTTATTTTGTTCTTGTAACTGGGCAAGAATTATTATAAGCCTGTTGTGATTAACTCCTATAAAATAATTTTAAGTTAGTACATTTTATCAGAGATTTACTGTAAGAAATAGTACAGGACTATATGAAACAGCAACGGTTAAATACCTGAATTAGCTAATTCAGAAGATTGCACTGATTGCGGTGTTGAAGGAAATTCATTAGATCTGCTTGAAGACGGTGTGGAAGTTATATATTCTCGAGGTGGGGTCAGATGTAATCCAAAAGATCGGTTCGGTGGGGTTAACTACACTGATGAATAATAATTTTGTGACAACTTAGTGTTGTTGTTATTCAACGCATTAGAACCTAATAAATTATTTAAAAGAATATAGAAAAAAAAAGTTTACCGAACACTTACAACTTGATAAACTATCTGATGTAGTTCTGTGTTGACTCAATGTCGGGGGAGGTGAAAGTTCATTATCTTGATTGTCGTCAGCGCTTGATGAATTTTCATCTGAGGAGAATCGTCGAGGCACTTTTCTTTTTCTCTTTCTTTGCACTTCCAGATCTGATGAAGGAATATCAGAACTTTCTTCTAGAAGTTTTAATTTTCGTTTAGACTTTTCTATATCATCTACAAAATACAAATATGTATAAGCTTTCATTGTTTTCATTTTACGTCACAGTTACAATATATTCATTTTTCAGCATAATTGTCACATGGCTCTCACTATTTAGCCACTCGACCTCTTTTTCAGCATACAGCATGCTGAAGTTTGAAATTTTATGTCGAAAAATTTTTATGAAAACCCCACAGTATTGAAAATAATAGATCGCACAAGTATACAAACAATATTTATATAAACCTCTTTTTTATGTAGTATATAGTTACAATCTTTACAAGTAAAATACATACCATTCTCAAAGTAGCATTTTGATATCGGGTATAATGTCCATGATTCCTCATCTGGAGTATCTCCACATCTTAAAGCCTTGTTATATCGCGATTGATTTTTGTATGGTGGCCAATAGACCTCCTTTTTCCTTGGCGTTAACCACTGTTTGGAAACTAGTGCAATTCCACTGCCATCACCCTCTATGAACTGTACTGCAACGTAGGCCATTTTATATGACCTAACTGGATTACTTTTTAAATAATTTTCCAATAATACAGGATGCCCAAGAATTCGCGGGACAATTATAGTGATAATTAAGTTGCTTACAAAGGTCAGTGTTCTACAAGAAAAGTAGATGGAAAAATCAAAATTTTTGCAGTATTATAAAGATTTACATGCTTGGTGAGACCGTATATAGTGGTATCCTGTTCCGTGAATTCTGGGACAAGACGAGATTACATGATTTCATCATCAAACATAATCAAACCACAAATTTTAAGGTTAGGTTTTGGTACACAAAAAATGGTTTGATATGAAGCATGCGAAAAATCAGAAATTAACAATATTGTAATAACACTCTAACATGTACTTACCAAAAAGCCAAACAAGTCACACTATAAAATACAACTAATTTGCACAATTTGAAGACAACAAATACACACAAAACGCCTGACGCTGAATGTAGAAACTGGCGCAAAGCAAAAGCGTAATAACAAACGACCACACTCATCGCAAACGGCTGTGTCTGGCTGTGTCCGTTCGTCTGAAGCGAAACGGCTAAGAAAATACGTGCTCTCATTGCGGTTTATTACAAGTAAACTTGAGCTTTGATTGGCTGGATGAGGAACCGCGTAAACTTCACGTGTGGTGGTTGGTCACTTAATTCACATATGCGATTTTTAAATATACACAGCTGAAAGACAAAAAGTTCGAGAAAATCTTATCAGCGTTTGCCATATTTCAGGTGAAATACTATTAAAACACATTTACAAAAAAATTTACAAAAATAATAACTTACTAAATTCAAACGATAGGGAAAGTCTATTTATAACATGTATTTAGGTAATTATATATTTTTTTTTATGATTAACCACTATTCAAATATTTTCGTTCAGTTTTAGGTATTTTAAGTCAAAGAGACCCAAAAAAGCCAACGAAAATAATAAAAGTGAGATACATAATTATTTATAAGTAATTATATATATAAGGCGCATTATAAAACAGTGAATAGGATGACCAGATTTTAACGTCATTTTGACGTTCATAATTTACGGCTACAGTTGGGTTCAAAAATCACGTCATTCTTACGTAACTTTTTGGGCGAATGACGTCGTTGACGAGAAATGACCTTAAAATGACGTGAATCAGACGTGATCATGTTGGCTGGGTCAGTATTCGTCTTTTTTTTAATTTGGGGCGCGTAAGAGGACACAAATTGACTTTTGGTGATTGACTTATTGTGATTTTGGTTAGTTCTTTAGTTTGTATGCAGAAATAGCGTTGCACTTGCATTGGAACATGTTGATGAATGAAGCTCCGCATCAGTATACCTTCAACGTATTATTCAATGCGTGTAACAGGCCGGCTTTTGCACGTAGTGGATCCACATGACGAGGATATCTCGCGGTCGAAATTATTAGTGCCCGACAATAAAATACACTTTCTATTGTAAATAACAGTGATTTTTCTAATATTTAATAATAGTAATCCTTGCCAACGATTACAGTAATCCTTATATAAAAAGAACGGAATTACGATTAATGTAATCGTTAATCGAACGAACTTAGATTACGATTACATTAATCGTAATTTAAACTTTTTCAAAATTACGATTACTGTAATCGTAATCTAAGTTCGTTCGATTAACGATTACAGTAATCATAATCAAGTTGTAATCGTAATCCTTATCGCCCAGCTCTGTCGAAAAGCAATTTCTTGCAAATATCTTGTAAACTATGCATTCTGTGTAGATTTAGCAATAGTACAAAAGTATTTAGAGCCAGATTTCGAATAAGTTTTGTATAAAAGAAATTTCAAAATTCGTACCGGAAGCAGTGGCGGCTCGGAGTGGTTCACATAGGGAGTGCATAATTTCAAAATTAAAAAGTATAATACAAGAACGCTTACCCAGTCTTTATAAGTTTCACCGACATACTTTTCCAGACAGGTACTGTTCATTGTACAGTTTGTTTTGAGGGAATAGTAAATATAACACTACAGTTTCATTACATCTGACGATAAACGAAGTCCATTTTGCGTGTCTTTGACTTGCAGAACAGTTCTATCAAATTTACTTTCTTATACGTAGTATAAGGAAGTATTGTGATGATGAAAATTTTCGACCTCGAGATTTTTTCAGATGTCCACGTTTTGAAGTCCCCTGATACCAAAAAAGTGGTTTTTAAAAAATGTCTGTGTGTGACCACGATAGCGGCCAAACCGCTATAGCTATCTATTCCAAATTTTGCATTTAGTAGTATAATCTCCCTCTTGAGAAATGATTAGATTTTCAGCAAAATTGGCAGACCGGAAGTAGTAGTTTACTTCAGTGAAAAAATCGAATTTTGCCAATATTTCGTCAACTACTAAATTTAAACAAATTTATAAAGAATTCATATGTACTTAAAATTAAAATTGAGAATAATTTTATTTAAAAAGTTTTTCGAAATTCCTACCGAAAGTAGGTCTTTTACTCTTATCGAAAATCAGTCATGCTTTTTAGACAAGTACGTGACGAGTATAAAAGTATTTAAAATATAATTTTCAATATCTTTTGTATAAAAAAAATTTCGAAATTCAGACCGGAAGTACCACTTTTACCCTTATCGAATAGCGATTTTTTGCAAATATGTCGTAAGTTATGCATTCTATATGTATTTATCAAGAATATAAAAGTATTTATAATTGGATTTGCAATATTTTTTGTATATATGAAATTTCAAAATTCGGACCGGAAGTAGCACTTTTATTCTTAGCGAGTAGCACTTTTTTGATAATATCTTGCAAAGTATGCATTCTATCGAGATTTATTAAGAGAATAGAAGTACTTAGAATAGGATTGTGAATAATTTTTGTATAAAAAAATTCTTAAAATCCTATAATTTGAAACGCTCATACGTATAAGAAAGTCGTGTGGTGGCCACAACTAATTTTTTCATTAAAATTTGGGAAATCATTTATAAATTCTTTTTCACAAGATAACATAGTAAGGGCATTTAATCTGTCTTCTTTCATTGTATTTCTCAGGAAAGTTTTTATTCTCTTCAGCCGTGAAAACTGGCGTTCCGCTTCAGACGTTGTCATTGGGATTGTAATGATAATTTTTAAAAGCTTAACCATCATCCAGCAGAAGGCCTAGCAGACCTACAGCACTGACTTCTATATTTTGCCTAAATACTTCTCTAGAATATAGAACACTTAATTCAGTTCGTAGTCTGCTTTCATTGAGACATGGATAAAATTTTACTGCTTCTTTAAGGCAATCTTCCGGAAATTTTTTTTGAAAAGAGGTGAACTGTTTAAAAGAAATTAAGTTTGCTAATATTAAGTGCCCTGTATACCGAAATCTAGTTTTTATTTCAAGCAAAATAATATCGCACACTTCAATAGTTTCCCTCCGTCTTTGGCTACCATCAGTTACTCTTCGTCGCGTTGATGGTCGCGTTGATGATTCGTCCAGAAGTTGTCATCTCTGTAAATCTAAACAGGTCGAATAAGCAGTTAACATATTTTTATTCCTAATAGTGTGTTTTCAAACATGCTCTACTTCCATTCCCAGTGGACTCCACAAGACAAAATAGCACACATTCCTTTGAGAAATGTGTAGTTGTCCTTGGACCTGGTAGTAAAAATGGGCTGTTTTCTTCAAATGAAAGATTCCATCATCATCAATTATTGCAAATTTGATTTTCTTCTGGTCGACGGCATCACGAGGTGACAAATTACAAATGGACTTTGGACACTTAATTTCTACGATCGCATCGGTACCGATTAGTCCGTCTGGCGAGGCACCAAGAAAACCAAGCACGGAATCTACGAAAAGTTCACATGAGGACACTTCAAGTCCAAAATGTTTTTCAAATTCCTTTCTAGCAATTGGCTCGTGGCTAATACCCCACTCGGTAGCCTCGTTTCCTGTGAAAGTACTACACCAATTCTTTAACAGTTGCATTACAAGACGTGGTTGACCTCATTCTGCATATTCTGCCAAAACTGGAAGCAGTCAGTCTATTGTGACGTTCGGTTCTCCAGTCGTCATTGCTACTTTGCCCATCAGTTTTTTTCTCTAAGTCACGAATTTGAGAAGGCGTTTTTTGTAGATTTTCCAAAAAAATTTTTTTCAGGATTTCATAATTCTCGGGCAGTTCAGCAGAAAGAAGAGCCGCGACAGGCCCGTAATATTTGTCTGCGGGTGCCTTAGCTATCAACTTCTTGCGATATTTTTCAGGGAATAAGGTCTTTCGGGATTTATGGTAGAGGTGTTGCTTTTCTCTTCTGCGCATTAATTTTTTGGTAAATTGTCCAGGGCTTTTCTGCGATATTGCCTTATATATTATGCCAGGATAATTATGTGATCCTGCTGAAAAACTCACACTTGCTGCTTCGCATCGAGTTTGGTATGAACCTCTGCTGGATAAATTCAATCTTTTCCCACTCACAAATTTTGCGACAACTGAATTGTAGCACTCTGCAGCATTATTATCCATGTTTAGGAGAAGACTATCAGCGTTATGCGGTACAACAGAATTTCGACATCTTGCAAAAGACCACTTTCCGTCATTTCATTCACCCAGTTGCGTTCATCCTTACCTACATAATATATATATTAAATGATATACTATGAAAAATCCACTTCCAGAATACTTACCTTGACAAAAATATTGTTTACAATTCGAATGCTCTCCAAATATATGTTTGGATTAATTGAGAATATCAGAACGCAGTTCCTTCACTTTTTGCTCATGTGAAATATCTTCTTTAATCCAGTGTTTAACAGCACATTGTCCCGCAATCCCGAATCTGGTTACATTCGACTTTAGAAACTGTCTCTGCTCCAGATTAACAATTTGCCGTTTACTGCTTACTCTTTTTGAAGATAAATCTGTTAAATTAGACCGAAAATTTCGTAACAGATGATTTCTACATTCTATTTTTTTCACAAGACAATTTTTGTAAGGGCGGGCCTCAGCTAATTTTCTTGTTACGCTGCTATCCCCGTCTCCTATAAGATATTTATATTTCAGCCCGTGCATTTCAATGCTGCTTTTGAAACCCTCTACAATTATTTCTGCTTCCATTGCAGTGGACGGTTTGCACCAATTTTTGAAACAGGTATGAGGTTTGACATCTTCTTTTTTTTTTCTGCACGGGAACACATACAGCAATATTTGTTCTTGATACCAAGATATAATATTTTTTTGGATTTTTGCCCAATAATAACTCCCTAAAAGTGAAATATTATGTTCTCAATGTCTTCATGGAAATACATGTCAAACAAAATTGAGGAAAGTACTAACAACACCTGATAACGCACTGTAATTCGTCCGATATGAACGCTTACACCAGGCTCCATCTGCTATTACAGCGATATGTGGAATGCCGTCTTGATCCACGTCTCCTACTTCCTTTGCGAGTTGAGCCTCTTCCTTTCCTGCTGCCTCCATTAAATCAAATGCATTTCCACTAATGAGAGGAGAAATTTCATTGCATGCAGCAAACTTTGGAAAACTCATACAAGGAATGTTACAAAATGCAAGAATTTCCTCCAGCTGCGAAAAACCACCTCCTGAGGATATCATTCCCAAGACTGCTGCTTTGTTTATATCAAGCGAATTTTTTGATGCACTATCTGTGCTTACGGATGATGTTTCCTTGCACATTGCACATTGTAAATAAAAAATACTATTGAGACCAAGTTTCTTTTCATTTATTATTTTCAAATTCTCAGTACTGCAGGAAAACAATGGATTATGTTTGAACTCCACAATTGATTTAAAGAATTGTTCAACATCAATTATTCTTCTACCAGAAACAGAGTATTCAGAATGTGCACTCTCTTTTATTATTTCAATTCTAAAATAAACTCAAAACGCAATTAATTTATAACGAACAGCTCTGTATGTGTTTATGTTTACAGGATGTTTACAAAGACAAGCCTAAGAGCTTTTGTTTACATGAAAGACCCCCTTTAATTTTTGACAAGGAATCACCCTCTAAAAACTTTCGAACTTATTTGGAAACATCCTGTATATAACTTGCTTTATAATACAAATAATAATTTAAATAGTTGCTGGAACTGCCTACTTTGAAATATTTTCATTTGATAAGTCAACTTCAGGTTCACGTTCAATCGCATGTAATACATCCATGTAATCTTTATCAACATTCTCATGACTAACCGAACTTGAAAGAAAAAAAAAATAAATATAATATAAATGATTGAGAAAGTTATTGAATTTACGTTTGGCAAACTTGAACGGTTGATGATGGATCACTCTCATTGCTCTTATAGAGTCTTTTTAACACTTGCCTGCTTCTATTTTTCCGCTTTGAGGATAATCTTGGATATTTCTTTAAATTGCTGTTGCCTCTTGCCATTGTGAATACCTTTACGTCACACTCTACTTCGGCACTCAACACCAAAAAGTGTCAAAAAATTAATTCTCCAAATAATAAGAACAGCGAACAGCCCTAACTAGTATTTACTGTATGTGCGAAAAGCCAGCAAGGATCGCGATATAACTATACTTATCACGGAAAGAAAAACTTTTATTGAGTTGATTGCGTAATTGTGGAAAGTGTCTCGTTCACATATGCACATACAAATATTTTATTGCAGCAAAAAAAAATGTCAGTTTCATATACATTCTTCGTGCATTTCGTAGAGATGTCTTTGAATACATTTATTGCACTTGTTTGAATGGAATACTTTAATTTTTGTTTATATATATGTAGTATTTGCCAAATATTTGCTTTTCTAAAAGAAATAACTATAGGGAAATAACCTTCCTTCATGCAAAAAACGCTAAAATCAAATAAACTTAGGAAAAATACACATCTGCTTGTATGAACAGACTTCTTTTTTGCTATTATAATCGACCATCGTATTTGTCACGATATTCTGCTGCCGTTGATTTGAATAGTTCAGTTGTTTCTCTGTATTCGGGTGACGGAAAACAACACATTCATTTCAAATATGTGAGAATGAGATGGCTTGCATTTGGCTCCTCCTACGGGCCAACACCTCTAAAAGCAATTATAGTCGATTCCCAAATACAAATCGACTTTAATATCCCCTTAAGTTTGATACTAACTTACCATTCCAAATACTGCAAAAAACAACTACAGCAAGATAAGTTAAATTATTTCTGTCAGCTCAGCTGATATGTGTAGCTATACGCATGCGTGCATTACAAATTGGCATGAAAAATAGGACAAGTTCTATTTTCATACTAATTTTCATAACAATTTTGCATTACACTATCATAATTATTCAATACTAAACTTATTATCAAATTTAGTACGAAAATTATAATAATGTAAAACGGGCTTAAGAATGGCCGCCGGCTATATCTCAGAAACCAGTAGTCATATTGCTTCCGGGTAAAAAAATTTCAAGTAAAAGTGTCCAAGAGAAAATGCTAGGTTTGTTCCAACATACGTTTGGATGGATCCGTGATTGTACGGAGCAAGCGCAGTGAATAATCACTGTTCCAACACCGCGAACTGACAAATCCGGGATCAATTGCAATCTGTTCCAACATAACATGATCTAGTTTGAGGACTGTCGAAACATAGTCCGAGCAGTTTGCTGATCTTTTACAAACTGAAATTTATGGATACTTAGCGCATGCGCACCAATGCCAATTGTACTACGATATCTCTAACGCTATTGTATTGGTAAAATAATTTATTACTTTAGGTATGTATCTACTGCATTATTTGAATGTTTTGAATGAACAATAAACATGAGTGATAGTGACATTAGTTTCGACACAATGAGTATTCTTTACTTTCTCAATTTTTCTACGTATGTGTTGATGGACAATCAAACTTATTTGAATTTGCCGGGTACTTGTATATGTATGTAAACTATGTGAAAGTAGATACACTAAGCAGTAGCTGTTTGGGGTATTCTCTGAGTAGCTGTAAGCAAGTTGTTCGCTAATGGTGAATGTTATTTTGTAATGCCTTAAGGCCCGGTTATAGTGTTACCGACCGAGTCCATTTTGTACCAGAATCTTATTTCATGCTTTTTGTAAAAATAAGAATACGAATAATAAAATTTAAAAAGTGGAATGATTTATAATTAAGTAGTGATTAGTCTAAAGCAATTAATTGTTATAAATCGTAATCAACTAATTCTAAAAATCAAGAAATATAACCAAGGGCATAAGGATAGCATTAGGATAATGTAGGTACGCATGTTTTGCGAAAAGATAGTGCAAACAGAAATAAAAAATATGCTTTTATTTTCCTGAAAAGCATGAAATACATATGATAAAAAACATAGGCGTTCTGTAAAACGCTGCTTCCTAATAGTTTGTACATTATTTCATAGATAGCACCACAAGATAAAATAGTCAAGGCCAAATGTGGTGTAGCAGATACAGTTGGCCTTGAAATAGAAAATAATGTGGGAAGGAGAAAGAAAGCTACATACCCTTTCCTTATTAAAATATTACAAATACATTTGATACTTTTATACTAAACTTGAGGGGTAGCACAATTTATTAGTTTGTGTAGGAATATTTTATTTTTTGAGCCGCATCCAACTAAAGAATAGATAGGTATATTTTATTACTTTCTTATACGTATGAGAGTTTCAAATTATAGAATTTTAAGAATTTTTTTATATAAAAATTATTCAAAATCGTATTATAAATACTTATTACTATTCTCTTAATAAATCCCTATAGAATGCATACTTTGCAAGACATTCGAAAAAAAAATGAGGTGTGGCCACCACACGACGTTCTTATACGTATGAGCGTTTCGAATTATAGAGTTTTAAATTTTTTAATATAAAAATTATCTAGAATCCTATTATAAGTACTTCTGTTCTCTTAATAAATCTCTATAGAATGCATACTTTGCGAGATATTCGAAAGAAAGTGCTACTCGATAAGAGTAAAAGTGTTACTTCCGGTCCGAATTTTGAAATTTCATTTATACAAAAAATATTTCAAAATCAACTCTAAATACTTTTGTACTCTTGACAAATATTTATAGAACGCATAATTTACGACATATTGGCAAAAAATCGCTATTCGATAAGAGTAAAAGTGATACTTCCGGTCCGAATTTTGAAAATGTTTTTATACAAAAGATATTGAAAATTAAGTTCTAAATACTTTTATATTCGTAGCGTACCTGTCTAAAAAGCATGACTTGCGAAATATTTACACAAAACTGATTTTTGATAAGAGTAAAAGACCTACTTCCGGTATCAATTTCGAAAAACTTTTTAAATAAAGTTGTTCTCAATTTTAATTTTAAGTACATATGAATTCTTTATAAATTTGTTTAAACTTAGTAGTTGACAAAATATTGGCAAAATTCGATTTTTTCACTGAAGTAAACTACTACTTCCGGTATATGAAAACCTAATCAGATCTCAAGAGGGAGATTGTACACGTCACGCACACACACACACAGAGAGAGAGAGATAGAGAGACAAACAGACATCTTTCAAAAACCACTTTTTTAGTGTCAGGCGACTTCAAAACGTGGACATCTGCAAAAATCTCGAGGTCGAAAACTTTCGTCATCACAATACTTGCTTATACCACGTATAAGAAAGTAAAATGGTTTTTAAAAAATGTCTCTCTCTTTGTGTGTGTGCGTGTGACCACGATAGCGATCAAACCGCTATAACTATCAATTCGAAATATTACGATTATAATCTCCCTCTTGAGATCTGATTAGATTTACACTAAAATCGGCATACCGGAAGTATTAATTTACTTAGTGAAAAAATCGAATTTTGCCAATATTTCGTCAACTACTAAGTTTAAAGAAATTTATAAAGAATTCATATGTATTCAGAATTAAATTTGAGAAGAATTTTATTATGAAAGTTTTTTTGAAATTCCTGCCGGAAGTAGATCCTTTTCTTATCGAAAATCAGTTTTTTGCCAATATTTCGCAAGTCATGCTTTTTAGACAGGTACGTTACGAGTATAAAAGTATGTAGAACTTAATTTTCAATACCTTTTGTATCAAAAAAATTTCCAAATTTGGACCGGAAGTAAAACTAAAGCGAAGTTTAAACAAATTTATATAGAATTCATATGTATTCTGAATTAAATTTGAGAAGAATTTTATTATGAAAGTTTTTTGAATTCCTGCCGGAAGTAGGTCTTTTTCTTATCGAAAATCAGTTTTTTGCTAATATTTCGCAATTCATGCTTTTTGGACAGGTGCGTTACGAGTATAAAAGTATTTAGAACATAATTTTCAATACCTTTTGTCTCAAAAAAATTTCCAAATTTACACCGGAAGTAAAACTTTTACTCTTATCGAATAGCGACTTTTTGCAAATATGTCGTAAATTCATTCTATATATATTTATCAAGAGTACAAAAGTATTTAGAGCTGGATTTGGAATATTTTTTGTATAAATAAAATTTCAAAATTTGGACCGGAAGTATCACTTTTACTCTTAGTGAGTTGCATTTTCTTTCGAATATCTCGCAAAGTATGCATTATATAGACATTTATTAAGAGAATAGAAGTACGTATAATAGGATTTTGAATAATTGTTATATAAAAAATTCTTAAAATTTGGCTAATTTTTCTATGAAATAACACTATTTCAAACAATTTTGTATAATTTGAAATGCTCATTCGTATATATATTATTTAATTCTTTATTTCAAAAGTAGGACAATTTATTTTTTTAGATGAAGGAAATACAGCAAGAAAATACTACATATAAACTAAAAAATATATAAGTACATGGTAAATAATAAAATTTTATCATGAGTAATATAACTCAACAAATATAGGGAAACTTCTAATAAGCAATGTAGAGAACATATTTGTAGTTGAAAATAGAAATATATGCGCCTATCAGAAAAAAAAAACATTTTTAAAATATATTAGAGTGTTAAAGAAATTTACATTATTCGATCGTGTTTTCTATTTATTTTAAATCTCTCTTCTGACCGAATAACTAATATTTACACACTTATATTACCCCTTTAGCACATACCTCTGCTTTATATCCACTTACAATAATGTGTAGGACGGAAAGAGAGGTATACGACTTGCAACGTATTCTCCCTCTTACTTTAGAAGACCGATGTTCATTCATAATGTTACCTGGGCGATCCAGTTCGTTCTACAATTCAGTAAATAAATCGTTTTCTTTACTTTCGTCTGCATCCCCATGGCAACGAACTAAATTTTAATTTTAGTGTAATCCGTACATTTAGCGACATCTATATTGCATTAGATTTCGAACTCTAGCTAATTTCATACCTGTTGAAATTTTTACCGACTATAACCGGGCCTTAAGGCTGCGTTTGATAACGTTTTGGCGGGAGAGAAATGTACCGGAAAAATACCATTTTTATTTCCATTTTTTCAGGCGTATGATATCAAAACATGTAAATTTTATGCATTAAGCATGAAGATAAAGGTTATACGAAGTGAACGGTCGTATTTTTTTTTAAATTAAGTTAATATATAAGCCGTAAATAAAATGGGAAGTTAGTGGTTTTGCAAGTACTAGAAAAAATGGCTACATTTAAAAATTACACGGTAAATGTATATGTAATATAGGAAGTACACTCGGTATTTATATTTGGAAGGTAAAAATAGTAACAGTAGCTAAATATATGTGTAATTTTTTAAGTGATCCATGAAATAAAATTTGTTTACATTTTTGGTAGGTCTTTACATACATTACAGATATCTGTTACATTTACGTCGCCTAACAGTGTAGCACATATAATATAGATGGCGCTATTATCTTGCAATTATTAGCAATTATTTAGAGGTTAGTTGTGTGTTATGCGATACTTTAAATATTCACTTATAATACCATGAGTAGTCAAAGTTATGTCGATTATTTTTGTGGTGGTTACACGAATGTCTTTCATGATTGCATTTAAATACTACGAGTGCGGAGCACGAGTAGTATTCGCAATTATGAAAGACATGAGTGTAAAGCACCACAAAAATAGTAGACTCAACTTTGACTACGAATCGTATTCGAGAGACTATTCAATGAACCAAATCAATTTTTCATATTAAAATGACTCAAAATTTAGTTACACATGATTACGTTTCCATGTCAACAAAAAAAACATTTATGTTTGTCATTAAAATTTTTGGAATCGTGTTCCTATTTAGTTCGTTTCGTTGAATAAAAACTGGTGTTTCTAAATAATGGGAACTGAGAAAAGATTTGGCACGAAATCTGAAGACGAAATCGATGCTGAAATTTGCGAAAATATCCCTTGGAACACGAAGAAATCCAAAGATTCAGTATGGAGACAATTTAGTACATTTTTAACAGCAAAAGGCTATAAACTGGATCAATCTACTTCTCCTGTGGACTTAAATGTCATCTTAAAGTCGTGGGCATGTAATATGAAGAAAAAAGATGGGTCCGATTATAAAGAAGGCGTCATCAAGCACATGTGGAACGTGACGGCGAAAATGGTTCAAGAAATGTTCTTCAATAAGTGGAAAATAAACGTAAACCCGTTTTCTGATGCAATATTTAAGTCAGCACGTGACGCCAGGGATGCTACAAGAAGAAAACTGCAAGCGTGTCCTGAAAAAAGAACCAGCAACGCGGCGGCACTTACAGAACCAGAATACTTAAATATGATACGCATATTAGATGAGAGTACCCCATACGGTTTACAGAAAAAGTTTTTCTTAATAGCATCTTACGAACTAGCTTGGCGGGGAGGAGAAGGGAGCAACTGTTTCACCTATTACTTCAAGGAGGAACTCGATAACAAGGGAAGAAGAACTGGTAGAATTGAGTATAATCCAGTATTTTCGAAAACTGCGCAGGGGGGAACTAAATCATTGACAGGCAGCAAGTGGTTGATAGAGAATAAAAGCAATACCGATATGTGTCCAGTTAGGTAACCTATTTATATTTAATTTCAAGACGGTATAATTAATATTCTTCTGTTATTTAGATTGTATTATCTACTGAAATCGAAGAGAGGAAAAAATGTGAAAACAGAAAGGATGTTTTTGACACCGAATCCGTTTTGGGATAAAGTTGAGAATGCGGTGTGGTATAAGAACAGTCCAGTTGGTATATGTGAGATCAGTAAATGGGTGAAGTTATTAGCTGAAAAAACTGGATTAGATGTTAAAAGAAGGAAGATATCAAATCATTCGGTACGCTCTTCAACTGTATCATCTCTGGCGAAAGCTGAAGTCGGAGAGCAACAACTGATGAAAATAACGGGACACCAAAATCTGAATTCCATAAAATCGTACTTGCAGCTTGATGATGAGCACCACGAGTCGATTATCACCAAAATGCGAAGAAATTTTACAACAACAAATGTGTCATGTACAACTTCGACATCTGTCAGTAATAGTGACGGTATTAAGCTACAAGAGAAAGGTACTCCCTCGGGTACTCCCAGTGATAGCTCTGTTCCAGAATGTCTGCTGCAGCACTGCAGTAATGTTAGTTTTTCTAATTGTACCTTCAATATTGTTAGTAAATGAGTTACATTAATAAAAACTTTCACTTGTTTAAAATATCCACTTGAATACCTTCTAGGAAGATATAATCGCTGAAATTTCCTGTTGCTATGATACGAAAGTAAATATTTGCTATTTTATTGGTTCATATTTGAACAATGACAGGTGAATTGAATAGTCACTTATAATACCATGAGTAGTCAAAGTTATGTCGATTATTTTTGTGGTGGTTACACGAATGTCTTTCATGATTGCATTTAAATACTACGAGTGCGGAGCACGAGTAGTATTCGCAATTATGAAAGACATGAGTGTAAAGCACCACAAAAATAGTAGACTCAACTTTGACTACGAATCGTATTCGAGAGACTATTCAATGAACCAAATCAATTTTTCATATTAAAATGACTCAAAATTTAGTTACACATGATTACGTTTCCATGTCAACAAAAAAAACATTTATGTTTGTCATTAAAATTTTTGGAATCGTGTTCCTATTTAGTTCGTTTCGTTGAATAAAAACTGGTGTTTCTAAATAATGGGAACTGAGAAAAGATTTGGCACGAAATCTGAAGACGAAATCGATGCTGAAATTTGCGAAAATATCCCTTGGAACACGAAGAAATCCAAAGATTCAGTATGGAGACAATTTAGTACATTTTTAACAGCAAAAGGCTATAAACTGGATCAATCTACTTCTCCTGTGGACTTAAATGTCATCTTAAAGTCGTGGGCATGTAATATGAAGAAAAAAGATGGGTCCGATTATAAAGAAGGCGTCATCAAGCACATGTGGAACGTGACGGCGAAAATGGTTCAAGAAATGTTCTTCAATAAGTGGAAAATAAACGTAAACCCGTTTTCTGATGCAATATTTAAGTCAGCACGTGACGCCAGGGATGCTACAAGAAGAAAACTGCAAGCGTGTCCTGAAAAAAGAACCAGCAACGCGGCGGCACTTACAGAACCAGAATACTTAAATATGATACGCATATTAGATGAGAGTACCCCAGACGGTTTACAGAAAAAGTTTTTCTTAATAGCATCTTACGAACTAGCTTGGCGGGGAGGAGAAGGGAGCAACTGTTTCACCTATTACTTCAAGGAGGAACTCGATAACAAGGGAAGAAGAACTGGTAGAATTGAGTATAATCCAGTATTTTCGAAAACTGCGCAGGGGGGAACTAAATCATTGACAGGCAGCAAGTGGTTGATAGAGAATAAAAGCAATACCGATATGTGTCCAGTTAGGTAACCTATTTATATTTAATTTCAAGACGGTATAATTAATATTCTTCTGTTATTTAGATTGTATTATCTACTGAAATCGAAGAGAGGAAAAAATGTGAAAACAGAAAGGATGTTTTTGACACCGAATCCGTTTTGGGATAAAGTTGAGAATGCGGTGTGGTATAAGAACAGTCCAGTTGGTATATGTGAGATCAGTAAATGGGTGAAGTTATTAGCTGAAAAAACTGGATTAGATGTTAAAAGAAGGAAGATATCAAATCATTCGGTACGCTCTTCAACTGTATCATCTCTGGCGAAAGCTGAAGTCGGAGAGCAACAACTGATGAAAATAACGGGACACCAAAATCTGAATTCCATAAAATCGTACTTGCAGCTTGATGATGAGCACCACGAGTCGATTATCACCAAAATGCGAAGAAATTTTACAACAACAAATGTGTCATGTACAACTTCGACATCTGTCAGTAATAGTGACGGTATTAAGCTACAAGAGAAAGGTACTCCCTCGGGTACTCCCAGTGATAGCTCTGTTCCAGAATGTCTGCTGCAGCACTGCAGTAATGTTAGTTTTTCTAATTGTACCTTCAATATTGTTAGTAAATGAGTTACATTAATAAAAACTTTCACTTGTTTAAAATATCCACTTGAATACCTTCTAGGAAGATATAATCGCTGAAATTTCCTGTTGCTATGATACGAAAGTAAATATTTGCTATTTTATTGGTTCATATTTGAACAATGACAGGTGAATTGAATAGTCACTTATAATACCATGAGTAGTCAAAGTTATGTCGATTATTTTTGTGGTGGTTACACGAATGTCTTTCATGATTGCATTTAAATACTACGAGTGCGGAGCACGAGTAGTATTCGCAATTATGAAAGACATGAGTGTAAAGCACCACAAAAATAGTAGACTCAACTTTGACTACGAATCGTATTCGAGAGACTATTCAATGAACCAAATCAATTTTTCATATTAAAATGACTCAAAATTTAGTTACACATGATTACGTTTCCATGTCAACAAAAAAAACATTTATGTTTGTCATTAAAATTTTTGGAATCGTGTTCCTATTTAGTTCGTTTCGTTGAATAAAAACTGGTGTTTCTAAATAATGGGAACTGAGAAAAGATTTGGCACGAAATCTGAAGACGAAATCGATGCTGAAATTTGCGAAAATATCCCTTGGAACACGAAGAAATCCAAAGATTCAGTATGGAGACAATTTAGTACATTTTTAACAGCAAAAGGCTATAAACTGGATCAATCTACTTCTCCTGTGGACTTAAATGTCATCTTAAAGTCGTGGGCATGTAATATGAAGAAAAAAGATGGGTCCGATTATAAAGAAGGCGTCATCAAGCACATGTGGAACGTGACGGCGAAAATGGTTCAAGAAATGTTCTTCAATAAGTGGAAAATAAACGTAAACCCGTTTTCTGATGCAATATTTAAGTCAGCACGTGACGCCAGGGATGCTACAAGAAGAAAACTGCAAGCGTGTCCTGAAAAAAGAACCAGCAACGCGGCGGCACTTACAGAACCAGAATACTTAAATATGATACGCATATTAGATGAGAGTACCCCAGACGGTTTACAGAAAAAGTTTTTCTTAATAGCATCTTACGAACTAGCTTGGCGGGGAGGAGAAGGGAGCAACTGTTTCACCTATTACTTCAAGGAGGAACTCGATAACAAGGGAAGAAGAACTGGTAGAATTGAGTATAATCCAGTATTTTCGAAAACTGCGCAGGGGGGAACTAAATCATTGACAGGCAGCAAGTGGTTGATAGAGAATAAAAGCAATACCGATATGTGTCCAGTTAGGTAACCTATTTATATTTAATTTCAAGACGGTATAATTAATATTCTTCTGTTATTTAGATTGTATTATCTACTGAAATCGAAGAGAGGAAAAAATGTGAAAACAGAAAGGATGTTTTTGACACCGAATCCGTTTTGGGATAAAGTTGAGAATGCGGTGTGGTATAAGAACAGTCCAGTTGGTATATGTGAGATCAGTAAATGGGTGAAGTTATTAGCTGAAAAAACTGGATTAGATGTTAAAAGAAGGAAGATATCAAATCATTCGGTACGCTCTTCAACTGTATCATCTCTGGCGAAAGCTGGAGTCGGAGAGCAACAACTGATGAAAATAACGGGACACCAAAATCTGAATTCCATAAAATCGTACTTGCAGCTTGATGATGAGCACCACGAGTCGATTATCACCAAAATGCGAAGAAATTTTACAACAACAAATGTGTCATGTACAACTTCGACATCTGTCAGTAATAGTGACGGTATTAAGCTACAAGAGAAAGGTACTCCCTCGGGTACTCCCAGTGATAGCTCTGTTCCAGAATGTCTGCTGCAGCACTGCAGTAATGTTAGTTTTTCTAATTGTACCTTCAATATTGTTAGTAAATGAGTTACATTAATAAAAACTTTCACTTGTTTAAAATATCCACTTGAATACCTTCTAGGAAGATATAATCGCTGAAATTTCCTGTTGCTATGATACGAAAGTAAATATTTGCTATTTTATTGGTTCATATTTGAACAATGACAGGTGAATTGAATAGTCATTATAATTTAAAATTATAATTAACAACAATTTTTGCGGTTACTAATTATAAAATTTAGTATGTTACGAGTTATTTGAAAGTACGTAATAGACAATCAACAGTTGGCATCACTGGTTGGCACCACAAAACCAAAAAGTAACTACATAGTTTGGAGTTTTCTGTTATCCTTAATTGAAAGATGCCTATGCTTTTACTAATGAGATGAATTATGTAAATCAATTAAACTGGTACTGTTTACGCCGACAAAAGCCTAATAGCTGTTTTATATTTACGAAGTTCGCAAAGAAATTGTCGGCTAAGAACGTTTTACATTTTTCTTCAAAATTTGTTAAGGTTGTTGCTAATTACTTAAAATGTAAATATAGGTACATTTTATTTGTTAGCAGTTTTCAGAACTTTGAAATCGTTTATAATAGAAACTGCACACTATGTCTATAGTATTTTTGACATATTCATCAAATTTTATAGTTCAAACTATATAGCAAATTAGCAAATAAAAAAATTCCAATGCGCAACGTTTCAAAAATATCGATATTAGAATCGAATAATGTATCAAAAATTCAAAATCGATTTTAAACAAATATTGAATGAAGAATATCGATATACCTTGACATCGACATTTTTATCATGTTTATATTAAAAGTTCTTTGCTGTGGCTTTTCAAGCCATTTAGTAACAAATAATAAAATCTTTAACTCAAAATATATATTTACTCAAAAAATAAAAAAAATCCAATAAAAAGACAAACAAAATATAAATTTGTATCTATAACGTATAAGATAATCCAAAACTCAAATATATAATTCTAGTGGTATAAAACACATACATAAATACAAATAAAAAATAAACATCTTAAAACATATCTTCTTTACAATTTTGAGGAAATAGTAATTGTGATAAAGATAACACCCCATGAAGGCGATTCGGCGAACTATACGAGATGTCAAGTCTATGAAATGCAATATTCCGCTGCCGCTTCCCGATTATAATTTCTACGAAACAGCAAACATCCCAGTAGGCATTTTTCAAATTTCCAACTTCTTTCTTAAAAATATATTCTATTGTATTCTGTATAATATGAACAGTTTCTTTTGTATATTAATGTGAAATAAATGTGTGAAATTTCAAAGATTAAAATGGCATTTTTGATTAAACGATATTATCGAATAAAAAAATCGATAACAGTCAATATTATTAAATAAAAAAATATCGATTTCAATCACGATTATCGAAAAGAAAACATCGATACTTTTTTACAAAACAATATATCGTGCCATGCGAGGGCCTTAACGTCCGTGATGCGAAGTAAATCGGAATTTCCATGTTGTCTTTTATCTGTACCAGTTCTGCGGCGATAGCGTTGTAGGATGCGTCCGTTCGGACGATGAATTCTGAGTTGAAATCGGGGTGATATAATTTAAGGTTCTCGACAAGGTTGTTCTTCAAATTTTGAAAGCATTCTTCGCATTCGGGTGACCATCTCCATTTGGTTCCTTTCTTTAGTAGCGCTAATAAAGTGTTAGTCTTCTGGCTGTAGTTCGAAACGAATTTTCGGTAATAGTTTAACAAACCGAAGAATCCTCTCAACATTTTCAATTTGGTTGGACGTGGGTAGTTTTGGATCTCTTCAAGCCTTTGTGGATCTAACAAGATGTTCTGTTCATTTACGACGTATCCTAGGTAATTGACCTCTTTTCGGCAGAATTGGCATTTCGCAAGATTCAACTTCATTCCATTTGTTTGTAGTGTATGAATGATAGTTTCTATATGGTTCAAATGAGATTCGATGTCATCGGAGAAAATAATGATGTCGTCCAAATAATGTAATGCGAATTTCTCGTACTTATCCAATATCTGGTGTAGAAATCTGATTAAACCTGCGGGAGAACTGCGGACTCCGAAAGGACAAACAGTGAAATTGTAGGTGACCCCGTTCACGTTGAAACCACAATACTTCCTTGAGGACTCTTCCAAACGTATCAGCCAAAAACCATTCTTTAAGTCTAGTTTTGTGTACCATCTTTTGTTTCCGCATTTTGTGAGTAAAACGTCGATATTCTGAGGCATCTCGTACTCAGGTTTGATCCTCTGGTTAAGCAAGCGAGCGTCAATGCAGATGCGGATGGCGTCATCTTTCTTTTTTACCAAAACCACTGGGTTTATAAAATAAGTGTTGGACCTCTCGATAATGTCAGCCTCCTCTAATTTAAGCAATTCCTCATTAACTCTCTGTTGAAAGTGATAAGGAATGGGGTAGTTCTTGCAGGGCAACGGTGTGTCATCGTCAATTAGTAATTTGTGCTCGTAATCTTTAGCGAATACTACCTCATCGTTAATTAACCGTATATTATTTGAGAGTATGTCTAAAAGATTTTCTAATACCCAAGGTTCCTTTAACTCTTGATCTGCTAGGATTTCCCGTATGTCGGCTTCATTTCTTATGATTTTGTTATTAGATGAATCTTCTTTTATCCCCGTTTCTGCGTATGTTTTCTCCCTTCCTTCCTTTGGTAGTTCAAACATAGCCTCTTCTAAATCTTCTTGCGTATTTCCATTATCTTCTCTATCTGCTATAATAACGTTATTAATATCGTAGTTAATCTCCTCCTTATATTGTAAGTACGCGTTTATTTCCTTGAGGTCTTCTAAGGTGTTCATTTGTACTTCATTTTTCCCAATTATCGCTTTTTCTCTCTCGAAATTCAAATTCATCTTTAGGGATCGCATATTGTCCACTCCCAAGATGCAATCATAGAACAAATTGTTTAACACGTAGAATTGCATTGTGTAGATATGTCCGTTAATGTCCACTTCCATGGATATTCGTTTATTGATTTGTCCCATTTTTCTTCTATTGGCCGACATCAGGTTTGTGCATTTGATTTTAATTATGTTTTGTAAATAATTCGGTAGTTGTTCTACCATGTTCTCTTTGATTAAAGAAATTTCTGCCCCGGAATCTAGTAAAGCCTTAAATGTTATGTTTCCTATAATTAATGTGATAAATAGTAACGTTTCTAAATTGGAGACTATTTTTCCTACGTCTTCAGTGTCTGATTGTTTCCCCAAACCTATATCTAAACTTAATTTATTAAAAAACTTACTACTAATGTGGGCATCCGGTGGAGCTAATTTAGGTCCCTGGATGAGCATGGTTTCGGATTTATTTCCGTCATTTGGGCTCCTGAATCCATCGAAGTTTTTTTTTTTAGCTCGCTGTTGTCAATAGGTGTGTCCCATTCTATACTATGCCTGTTATCTCCAGCGATGGCGTGTATCTGCCTGTTATTCGCATTTCCATAGTATCTCTGGTTTTGATCCTGGTAGCTATTTCTGGGCGCATTTGTATTATATGGACGCTGGTCCGGTCTCGCAGAGTTATTGTTCCTCTGAGTGTTGTTCCCATTGCCGTTGGTTGTACCATTATTTCGCCAATGGTTTAGGTTCCTGTTTGGTGGAAACATATTCGGTCTTCCCTGATCGTTACGTGGGTAAGTGTTGTAAGGACGAGGCTGGCTTTGGTAATTATTGTTCGGAGGAGGATTAAAATTTCTGTTTGGTGGAGGTGATGTTCGTGAAGGGTTTCTATTCATGTCTGTAGTTGGTCTGTCAGGATAAAAATTTCGACGGGCTTCTGGTTGTGTATTCTCGTTTCGGGGATTGTTCCGGTAATCTCTATTTACGTTGGTGCTGTCTGAATAGTCGTCCAACATTCTGAGTATGTCCACCAGACTATCCATGTTAGTCACGTTCTGGCAGATGATCGCGTGCGTATCAGTGTGTATAAAATGTCGCAACAACTGTTGTGAAATGGTTAACTCGTCCATGTTGTCGATGTGTTTGCTGTAGTTGTATATCTTGAGGGCATATGCTTCTCGAGAGAGCTTACCTGGTCGAAATTTCCCGGTAAGTAAACGAATACGAGCTCGGTTTTGTTGTGTTTCGCTCCAAAAGTTTCTTCTGAAAATCTCTGCGAATTGCCCTAAGTCCTCACAACTATCCTCTACTCTTTCGAACCAATCCGCTGCTCCATTGGTGAGTGTCGCTCTGATGATGTTAAATTGCTGTCTAAAATCAGGTACGTCTTCGGTATATTTAAGGACATTGTTTAAATATGCCATAGGGTGCATGGACATGTTGTCGCCGTTGAAATGTGCTACGTTTTCAATGCGTAATCCTGCATTAAAACATGTTGGTGTAGGCATCAGGTTATTGTTAGTCCTGATATTTTGTACCTTTAGTGTCAACCTTTTCAGTTCTTCTTTATTTCTTTCAAGTTCCTGCAGCGCATTCCTGACGTCTTTATCCTGTTCCTTATTTACCTGTTTGACTCTTGTAATTTCTTTCAAACAGTTTTCTTCAGTTGACACTATTTGCCCAGTAAGTTTAGTTTCTATGCGAACTTCCATCTCTGCGGTGCCCCTATTTATTTGATCAAATTCCGTCCTGATTCTTTCCGCCAACTCCTTGTGTTCCTTTTCGTTTTTATCTTTTAATTTCGTGAGATCTCCTTCTATTTCCACGACTTTCTTGTCCACAACCTGTACTTTAGAGTCTATATTTGCTAATAATTCGATTTCTTTGACCGCCAGCTGTTCCTTAACTTCTGACCTAAGTTGTTGAACTTTCCCATCCACTTCTTCTAGTATTAATTTATTGCTAGCCTCTGTTCTAAGTGCTAGACTCTCTTCGAGGTCCTTCTTCAAATCTTCCAAGTTTTTCTTGTTCTCTCTTTTATCTTCCTCTCTATCTCGAATTCTATTTTTCTCTAATTCTTCCTTGGTGTTGTCCATTTTGTTCTCTAACCCTTCCTTTAACTCTTGCATCTTCTTTTTGTTATCTTCCCTTAGTTCTTGCAAGTCCCTTTTATTTTCTTGTTTAGACTCATCCATTTTGTTCTCTATTCTTTGTATATTCTTTTCGTTGTTCTGTAACATCAAACTAATCTGTTTGAGCATATCATTTTCCTCTGGCTTCGAACAAATTCCTTGTTCGGTGGGCGTCGCTGTAATTTCCGTGGTATCGCCTTGATTTTGCGGAGATTCATCTTCGCCTTCGCTGGATGATTCCTGGTGGACATTAGAAACGCTTCTGGATCTTGTATTCATTTTGCAGGTTTTATATTTTTATAGATACACACAACAATTATGAAAATTTGATAATACTTTATGATAAGACCCCTGTATAATGTATTTTACCTACTATATGAATAATGATAATACCTGTATTTGATTCTAATATTTTAATAAAGACAAATAAATGATTTTACTTTTGTCAGTGTTTGTTTGTTTACCATCAATTTGTAGAAGTACACATATATAAGAAATAAAGAAAAAATTAAAGACACATGTTGCTTTTTATATTTTTATTGTACACATTTTTTTTTTAATTTATAAAAATCCTCTGCTTCTGGTGATCTTCTGGTCTTCTGGAGTAAGCTGAAAAATACAGTGAGTATCCGGATAAGGTTTTATAATCGGCCCCAATTCGTTGGTGCGCCAAGATGTAATAGTATGGATAGGTACCCTTACAATTACCCAATTTGCGGGGCCAAGATGTAATAGTGGTTTGTAGAGCTAATGAGACTTAGAACTATTTACTTAATATGACGTTGACTGGCTAATGTCCCTAAGTGATTATTTAATTATTGTTCAATTATAACTTGGCCGGCTAGCTAAAGGGGGTTGCTTTCTATAAAAACAGAGATAATTATATATTTAGTTCTTGTATGAATTAGTATCTCAAAATTGTCCTAATTGATAAGTACAACGTTATTAATAATTCAAAACTTCGCGGCATTCAACGTATGACTGCGCAAGATCGGAATAGACTTTATCCAAGAGGCGGAAAAAAACACTGAATTAAGCGCGAAGTCGCTATAACTCTCGTGTACGTGTGAATGTTAAAGTGACCAAAACGAAATTTAAAAGTTATGTGGTTATCTCAGTGGGTGATTTCTAAGTGACTCTAATTGTTCTATCTACAAGGCGTTAAGAAAGGTTCGAGATTTGATTTACCTTAGTCCAGGATACCGCAATTCTCCAGTTGTCGTGCGACGATCTTGAAGATTCTAACCTGTAAGGCTACTTGGAGTTACAGCTCTAATGCTGAAGCACCAAATAGAATATGTGTACCACTTTTATGTTAAGAATGGGTTTTAACAGTGATGGAAACAAACACTTTATATATGATAACAACAGATCTAAATTTATTTAGCACATATTAATAAATTATAACAACAATACAACAATGATCGTGACGAGAAATAAATAAGCAATTCACACAAACAGGATCACAATAATCAGTGTAAATAAAATTTTGATATTCTTCAATACACTTTGTTGTGTACATAAACAGCATTTATGTAGGCAAAAGTTCTACTAATTTGGAATACTGACATCAAGGCAAAGTATACGAATTTGACCCTTATGTACAAACTCTTAAAATGGATTGCATAGCAATGAGATAGGATAAAATTTAAATGTAAGTAAGTTCTGATATTTAAATAAGCTTATATTGTTTGAGAATTTAAAATGATTTTCCAAGTTTTACGTTAGCTATATTTCAAGAATTGAATTTAATGATTTTATAGAAATAATCGGATTAAAAAGACGTTACACAAATTTGACCTAGATTTAGATTTGACCTAATTTTTTGTTAAGAAAAGGTGCATATACTAATAAACAGACTTGGTACCTTCTGTGTTATTAACTCCTTGTATTGTTTAAGAACAGGTATTCCGGCTAAATTGGTGATGTTTTCCCGTCGTTCACGGCTAGTGTCCTCGTTCTACGTGGCTTCAACAGCTATCTGGTAAGTGGGCGTATGGTTTGTCCTTGACCTCGTTCTGTTAGTTAAGGCGGGGTAGTGATATCTCCAATGTTTCTTTTTATGTTGCAGCTTGAGATTGATTCGACTCACCCTAATGGTGTCTAGCTCGAACGTCTTCAAATTGGTGACTGTCTAACTCGCACGTGGGAATGACTCAGCAGACAATTAATGTCTTTATTGACTGTATCACAACTTTGACGGAGAATGAATATCAATATGAATCGATAATGAATATCAATGCATCAATCACGAATGAAAATGCATCGATAATGAATGGATAATCAATCACTAATGAAAATTGAAATTGAATGATCGAATTCGAATGAATGACCCTGCTTCTCGTCGGATGTGCCTTTTTATATCAATCTTCTGTTGTCGACGTAGTAACCATGGAAATTCATAACGTAGCATTTTACAAAGTCTTTTTACGGGCAAGTTTATTTTTGAATATTAGTGGAATCATGTTTTATCTTAGTTAAATTAAATCGTCTTTCAATCGGTACAATAAAATTACTTTAATTCGTTTTCTCTTAGAAAAACACATTTTTTAAAAATTAAAGGGCAAATTTAGCATTTCGACTGTCATATGTTCGATGACGTCATGGACGCTAATAAAATAAATTAAAATATCAGAATTTTGGCTTAAACTGCCTTTTTAGTAGAACTTTACCTTTACAAATTAAACTTATAAATACATATAATATTTTTTCATCTTTTAATCCTTTTTAAAATCTTTCTTTATACAAAAAATTAGTGTGGTTAGTTTTTGAAGTGTAATAACTAAATGGTCTTTTAATTTATTTACGAATTACTGTTCTAACATGAAACTATGACCTTTTCTTAATCTTTTACCACCTTTTTAAATTATCTAAATAGCTTGTAATTAATATTTTAAAACTTTTCTTTTAACTATGTTGACAACTGTCAAATTATTCAAAATGCTTATTTAAATATCTGGACTCAACTTGTAAATAGGATACTGAAAAATATTCCAACGTAAATGCGTCTTGATAGACTTTGTAACTGCTAGAGTTTATTTATAATTACTTTAATTATGTATATGAAATATTTGAAATTAATTATGCTTCGGACAATATGGCGCATCGAAATTTGAAAATTTAAATGATGCTTAACTTAAATGTGCGCCTCTAACAGTGTTATTGTTTGTTACCATGCTTGTAACTTGTCAACTAGTTTATGGTTTAAATGTTTTTTATGTTCACCATTAGTTTATTTTAGGTTTACGCTATGCATTTTTAGATAAAAATTAGTCATGTATGTCCTATACATTTGCCAATGTTTGGGATGATGCTTTCGATACTATCGACCTTGCTTTAACTTTGAACCTGTAACTTTTTGTGGCATTTTACTCTTGAGAATTCACACTATAAAATGGTACTCATTTATATGCTCATAGTGTGATGATAAATGTTGAAATTTGTAATTAAAAATTGGCCATTTGTAACGGCTGTCAAATTTATTTAATATTATTACTTTGCCTATATAACACTTAACTAATTATTGTTGTATTGTGAAAATTTGCTAAATATAACTCTAAAAATAAGACTAATGTGTATTTTGAACTAATCAGGTATTTAATTCTAATATTTAGTATTTAGTGCGGGGGTTTCAGTTGGGGTTCCTGGAAAGAGAAGTCATTGGTTTGGTTTTCTAAATTTGGGGGTGAATTTCTTTCTAATATTTACAATTTGAGGGGGTTCTCAGAATTTACTAGATTTGTTAGCAAAATCTGCATTAATTTTCAGGGATTTTTACCTATACTCTTATACAAGGGTCTAACTTTAAGCATAGCCGATGTATATATGGTTGCCTGTATTCAAGGGGTTTTAAGGGGTGACTGTATGTGTTTGTGGGTATTTGACTGGTGTTGTCACATACTCAACACTAGTTCAATATATAATTTTGTCAGTCTTATGGTTTTAATTAATATAGTACTGACAAAGTTATATCAAAAAGCGACAATAGCTTCACTTTTAAAGTATTAACGTCTTACATGTTTTTGATGTGAAATTTAATAAACAATTCAAAAATGAATTGATATATAATAGGGTGTTCCATTAAAAAAAATGACTTTTATACAAAAACGTGTTATGTGATTTTAATCCAGTTTTCTGCACATGCAGTTAGTAAATGTAAAAAAAATAAAACATGCTTCTATTAGGAAGTCTTATTGTAAACAATACTGCAAAAAATTGTCTCCATCTAATACGTCGTTTTTGAGAAATATAATTTTATACAAACATTAAATTTTTCAGAAAAATGGGAATAAGTCAAAAACTTTAGACTTTAGGCCTATACTATCATATTAATTTTTGACAAAAAATTATACGGGGAATACAAAAATGTAATAATATATAGGGTGTTCCATTAAAAAAACTATAACAATGCTTAGCCACCAAGTTATGGAACACTCTGTATAATACAAAATATTTTTAAAATGTGTTCCTAATGAGCAACTATCACAACACAAAAACCGCTTTGAAATATCTTAACTCATAAAGGCATGATCGGGCTTATCCGCGGAGATAACTCACCCTGTATATATAGTTGACAATAATTAGCTCTACGGAAATTTTACATTTTACTGGTACTAGATAGAAAGTGATTGGACTTGACAATGTTAAAGAGAAACAAAGATATTGATAACGGTGGATGATAAGAATCCACCGGCTCAAGCGGCAGCGTATCCATAGATACATCTACCGACGCTGCATCACTATAAGTATTAAATCGAGAATTCTATTATTCACATTAGTAATGGCATTATGTTGGACCAGGTTCAGAGAATTGCACATACATTGTAAACATGTACTTTTAGAGAATGAGGAGGGGGAAGTATTAGAGAAAAATGGCAAGTTGAAATCTCCAATCACTAATACAGGATTATCCACCAGGAAAGTTTCTAACACTTCGAAAAAATGTTCGAAATCGCTAAGTGCTAAGTCAGGTGGTATATATAACGAAATCACCTATAGCAATGAAGAAGAAATTTGACATTTGCACATGACAATATCAATCAAAGGAACCAAATTCTGTATGTAAGTTGCCTCAACAACATCAAATCTCATGCAGGAGCAATCAGCGAAGGCAATTAGTACACCACCTCCGGCAGACCGATTGACCAATTCAAATTTCCGGTCACACCTGTAAACAGTGTAAGTGTGAGGAAATAATTCAGATGAAGAAATTGATTGATTTAGAGTGGTTTCTGTCAAGACGATATTGCTGTAGGAAAACTCAAATATATTGGGAAAGAAAGTATGTGTTTTAGAACACAAACCAGAACACTCGTGTTCTGGTAATAAATATTTATATCTGCAACGAATTAAGAAATATAATATGAAGATGAAAAATTAGTTCGTAAAAGAACTAATAACTATTACTAATACTAAATAGAAAGCAGGTAAATAAATTACAAAAATGACAACTATTGAAAATAGAAATGGCAAAATGACAACATCGAATACTACTGTCAATATACAAAAAAGAAACTTTAATTTGTTAAAAGAACTATATAATCTGCTTCTATTAAGTTAAACAATCCGATAATTACTAACACCTATAATATTAAGAAAATAGTTAATTAAAAACAAAAATGTTGTTGTCATGGATCGTCGGTATACGTAATTGCTTACATGCATTAACTGACTCCCCGGCTTCAGTATACAAACATAATTGTCAATGCATTTGATATTTGGTTGTCAATGTTGTCATTTTACATTACTACAAATGCGTAAGTTAGGAAATACGTTTTTTCGTGCACAACCTACTTCGACTCCCGATTTATTTGATCGCTCTTTAGTTTGTGATTACGATACCTATATTGGAAGCGGGGTTTCTTGTTATACTTATGAATGCTGCCGAACGTTTATATTTCATATTTGAAAATAAAATGGTTCTTTGTTATATTTGTCACACACATCAAAAAACTAAAATTACAGTGTTATAAAATATGACAACTTATAACCAAAACGTGTTTTATAAAGTTGACTTTATGAAACAGCTAGGGAGCGCTCGACATTTCCCTTTGAGTATTATTATAGAGAGATTTTATTTCGAAAATTTCGTCCGTGGCTGAAATTTACATCATACCAAAGATAAACTCCTTTACAAAGTTTGGAATTTTTTTATTAGGTATCTAATTTATTATAGGTACTGCTGCATAATATGCGACAGTACACTGTGACTTATATTATGCAGCATGTCACTTGTTTGATGGGAAAGGCAATATTTGTATTACATTATTACGTATGCTTTGATGAGGGTTTTCATTCAGGTCGTTTAGGTGTACTACTTATTCAGACGATAGTACATAATTGTTTCCCTTCTTCAAACATTAGCCATTTGAGATAAGATATTTTACTTTGATTTTGAAGCGTTAATCACTTTTATTAGCACATTATACGTAACACCCGCATATATACATACCCATATTTCATATAAACACATAGTTACAGATTAGGTAGAGCTACGATTATGAGATTTCGTGACGATTAAATAATAATGTAATTTTATTGAGTGTTCCGAAAATTGGTTAAATTAATTACAATGGGTTGTGTATCTTTGCCATTCTTTCTTAGATGGATACCAAGGTATATATACACACAAAGTACATATATTTTATATACATTGCTATACCTATATATAATTGTGTATGAATTTATGCATATCATGTATGTATGTATCTATTGTATGTTCAACAGAACTGGAGAGCTCACGCAATGTCTTACTGCTTATTATAATCATTACACATTTTTATAACTCTGTTAGTACTCAATACTTATGATACTAGATAAGTGTGATATAATTCACGTAGATGATTAACGAAATTTGTATTAGCGGATATGGTAACAAATGTTGATTTTTTTGATAAGTATTTAAGTATTTTATGAAATACTACATTGAACTTATTAATGCTATCGAACGCAATTAAGATCGGTTTTATGTACATATTAGTGTTATTTTTTAGATTAGGTACATACCTATTTGACATTTTTAAAAGAAAAACAGAAGTATGACAAGTATTTTACGAATTTAATAATGTCCAATAGAAATCATAATTCCATATTTACTTACAATTAGCTTGTGCGCAATGTTTATGTAAATTACTTTTCGTCCAAGTGTCTTCACACTGCTTCACTAGTGTTGCATCTTCTTTAAGTATGATCTTATTAATGTATTTTTTCCTTTAACATAAATATATGTTTGGATATAAACTATTTTTACGTTCTAAATTAATTTTGCCGCGAATATTAACCTTTAATGTAATTAAGTGCCTACCGTCAATGAATCGTTGTTTGTTAATTTTTCCGCTATTTTTGCTGTTCTTTATTTCTGAATAATCCTGTATATTGGTAGCTATGTTAAATTAAGTCTAGAATTGACTTTACTGTTCTAATTTTATACCCATAATTAAAACAAACTTCTTTCTTTCTTATTCATTTAATGTAGATCAACCGTTATGCTTGGTTACGCCCATTACTGCTACTAACTGTTACATATAAAATAAAACTAATGTACATGTTTACATTTAACACTCCCCCTAAACATTACATCATTTAAAATATCTCAAATACATCTATTTTACATTTAAGCATTTACAATGTTACAAAAAATACTTGAACTCAAACTCCTCGTAAATATGTCTGTCACCTGGTCTGATGATTTGGTATATTCCACTTCAATCTCCCCATTCAACACTTTGTCTTTAATAAAATGATATTTGACATCAATGTGTTTGGTACGTTTTATATTTTCGGAATTTTTACTCAGTGCTATTGTACTCTGATTATCCTTTATTATCACTATCTTTTCTTGCGTTAACACTTTAAAGTCTTTCATCAGTTGTTTTAACCACATTGCTTCACAAGCGGCTGCTGTCAATGCTATATACTCTGATTCTGTTGATAATAAAGCAACAATATTTTGTTTCTTGGATGACCATGATACAACATTTTCGTTTACCATAAACACATATCCACTAATTGATTTTCTGTCGGTTGGATCATTTCCAAAGTCAGCTTCCGAAGCACCCTTTAACACTAGTTTATCATTAGTCCTCGTATATTCTAATGAACATCCTTTAGTTCTCTTTAAATATCGCACTATTCGTTTTAAATATGTCCTCATTTCTTCTGTTGGAGCTTCTTGATATCGACTGAAGTAATTAATGGCATATTTAATATCAGGTCTTGTACTTAAAGCGATATACATAAGACTCCCTAATAGTCCTCGGTACTGTTTGTCTGTAATTTTCTGTGGATCCTTGTTTCTTTCCAACTTCAAGTTAGTCTCCATTGGCGTTGCTGCTATCTTACATTCTGTCATTTTGTATTTCTTTATGACACTATCTATATAGTCTTCTTGATTTAATTTGACTGTTCCTCTATCTTCATCCCATTCTATGTTTATGCCCAAGAAGTGTTTAAGTTTTCCTAAATTTGTCATTTCAAAATGATTATTTAATTATTGTTCCAATTTACTAAGAGTATTTTTCTTCGTTGCAGCGATTTATACATCATCTACATATATTAATATGTATATTCGATTATTTCCATCTATTCTTGTATATAAAAAATTATCACTATCAGATCTTTTGAATCCCAAATCCAAAATAAATTCATTGAAACATTCATTCCATTTCTTTGGAGAAGTTTTTACTCCATATATGGCTCTATTCAACCTGCAAACCATATTTCGTCCTTTTCAAATCCTTCTGGCTGTTTGATATAAATTGCTTTTTCATTTTCAATTTTTCCATTCAAAAATGCTGTTTTCACATCTAATTGTGCAACATGTAGTCTTAACTGATTTGCTATTATAATGAGCATACGAATTGTAGTCATTTTTGCTACTGGTGAGTAAATTTCTTCCTGCAAAGTGTTTCCCCCTTGCATAAAGCCTCGAGCTACAAGTCTTGCTTTATAACGTTCATCCTTCTGATTTTCATTTTTAATAGTATATATCCATTTGCGGTCAATTACTCTTTCTTTTAACTAATTCCCACACTTTATTCTATCTCATAGAATTCAGTTCTTCTTGCATAGCATATCTCCATTTATCTCCACCCTCTCTGTTTATTGCTTCTTCATAATTCTCTGGTATATTCTCAGAGCATGTTAAAAATGATCCCACTACATAATCTTTAAATCTTTCCGGTAACCTTCTTTCTCTTCTTTGTTTTCCCTCATTTCCTATTAAGTCTTCTTCTTTTTTATTCTGTTCAACTTCGTTACTATTTTCGTTGTCGTTTTCCATACTCATTTCATCTAGAGGTATCAGTATTTCATTTTCTAAATTCAAGTCTTTTATGGTTTTAGTCTCATCAAATGTTACATTTTTGGCAAACTTACATTTTTCTTCGATTGGATCCCATAACTTGTATCCATTGTCAACATATCCAATAAAAATACATTTTTCATTCTTTGGGTCAAATTTACCTCTAAATTGTTTCGGAATATATTTATATGCCAAGCATCCAAACATTTTCAACTTCCCTACATCAGGTTTCGTGCCAAAAAACATTTCTGCTGGCGTTTTATTTTCATTCAACGCATTTGTTGGGCTTCTCTTGAGTGTGTAAGTAGCTGCTCTCACCGCTTCACCCCAAAATTCCTTTGGCAAATTAGATTCTAGAATCATTGCTTTTGCTCTTTCTGTTATTGTTCGATTCGCTCGTTCTGCAACTCCAATCAGCTGTGGGTTGTACGGCCTTGTATATTGTATCTTTATTCCTTTTCTTTTACAAAATTCTCTAAATTTTCTAGATCTATATTCTCCACCTCTGTCACATCTAACTGATGCAATACGCAAATTGAAATGAGCTGTCACATAAGCTTCGTATTCTGAAAAATAATCAAACATTTCACTTTTATTATGTAACAAATAGACCATTTTGAATCCAGTGTAATCATTCACAAATACCAGAAAGTACAATTCATCATTCATTGAGATTAGATCAATGGGTCCACATATATCTGTGTGTATCAATTGTAATGGCCTTGAGCTTCTTTGTTTTAATATACTTTTTCCAAATTTCTCTGTTTGTTTACTTTGAACACATTTTTCACACTTTCGCTCACAGTTCATATTTCCTGATATAAAATTTAAACCATTTGCCATATTTCTATTTCTCAATTTTAATAAACTATCATAATTCATATGACCAAATCTTTTATGCCATATTTCTAATCCTTCAGCATTCATACAATTATTACTTTCACTTTCTTTGATAACATTATCTAGTTCAAAAGTGATCGTGAATAAATTTCTATTCTTGATTTCAATTGCTAATAACTTGTTATTTTTAGGAGAAAGACCTTACCACTATTAAAAGTTACTTTAATTCCACTTTCTTCTAATTTAGGTACTGACAATAAATTATGACTAATAATACATTTTTAATTTTACCTTGAAATATTTCTTTACCATTCCTCATTTAAATAACTGTTTCTCCCTCTTTTGTAACATCCATTGCAGTGTCTTCTTTAGCTGCTATTACTCTACTTGGTTTTTCTAACTCAAATGTTCTTTTAAAGAATTTTTCATCTGTTACCATATGTTCTGTTGATCCTGAGTCAATAATAAACGTAATTGCTCCATCATCCTCCTCTGTAAAAGCTGATAATGTAGCTGTAAAAAATGAAACTTGTGCATTGTCGTCACTATTTGCCACATTTGCTTGAATTTTCGCTCTGCAATCAAATTTTCGATGACCGGCCTTACCACATTTGTAACAAACTATGTCAGTTTTTTGCACACTTCTCATATTTTCATTTGGGTTGCCTTTCCCACTATTATATTTAGCACTTCTATTTGTTTTTACACTTACATTTTTATTGGTTTTATTATAAAATGCAGATGAATTTTACTGGAACGTTCTTTTATTTTCTGCTCCTGCACTGTTTTTCATATCGTAGTCCAATAATTTGGATTTAATGAAATCCACCGTTAGTAATTTTGGATCTTGTGTTATTAGTGCTGTTACTATACTATCATATGACTTGGGTAGTGTAGATAATAAATGACATACGACCAACATATCATCTATTTTTGTTCCTAACACTTTTAATTCTCTAACTAATTCATCAAATTTCTTAAAGTGATTTTCTAATTTCTCAGTTTCGTTGTATCTCAATGCTAATAATTTCTTCCATAAATACAACTGCGAAGCCACAGCTTCTCTTTCAAATGTATCCGTTAGTGTTTTCCACATATTATAAGTATTTGTTTTTTCTTTAACATATTCCATATTATTTAGCATGATCCATTGTATTATTAATACTTTTCATTGTTTGTCTTTCTTCAGTAATTCCTCACCTGCATCCTCCTTCTTTTTTGTATCTTGTTAAATCTAATTGATCTATTTCCGCCTCAACTTGGAATTTCCAGTTATTGAAATCCTTTCCATTAAATCTCTCTATTTCATACCGTTATACGCTGCCTGCCGCCATTACGTTTTTCAATTTTCTTCTTGTTTTTTTTTTTACTTTCGAGTAAATTGTTTTATCTAGAAATAACTACGGACGGAGGTCCATGTTAAATTAAGTCCAGAATTGACTTTATTGTTTTAATTTTATACTCATAATTAAAACAAACTTCTTTCTTTCTTATTCATTTAATGTAGATCAACCGTTATGCTTGGTTACGCCCATTACTGCTACTAACTGTTACATATAAAATAAAACTAATGTACATGTTTACATTTAACAAGCTATAATTAGGATTCTGTTATTTATATGATTTTTCTACCTTTGATGTCATCTGTGGTTGGTAGTCTGATTTGTCGATAATCATTGAACCCTTTTTCCCTTTTTAGTTATGTCCTCAATTAACATTGCTCTCAGTTCACGTTTTATTTTCTATTTTATTGTTCATGCATTTGTTTACTTCCAATAGATTTATTTTGTAACTTCACGTTTAATGGTGGTTAACTCATCTTTTAAAATTTACGATTTATAATTTTTTATTGTGTTGGAAAATAGGCTTATGATTCAGGTATACATTTGAACAGCTTGTTATGGTTTATGTACTGTGGGAACAATTAGTTGATATTTGATTTTCGTTCCTTGGATGAATGCAGAATCAATTTTGGTGCTTCGAGAGATAAAGGAATTCTCGCATTCTCGTACATGGTCCAAAATGCCCTTCGTGATCGTTCCTGTTGTGATTGGAAAGTAGATACGTAAGATACGTTGCTGTATAGATTGTATTTAGTCTATAATTGCACTTGATTATGACCAATACTTGTATAAAAGTAGCATGTGTCAATATTAGATCTCTTTTGACAAAGGTTAGAGACTTGGGTTTCTATATTATTGAAAGTGCGATTGACATCGTGGTTGTTACTGAGACCCTGGCTTAGTCTTTTTGTACCTGACGTTAGCATACTTATTCCCAATTAAAACATTGTCACGGCGGATCGTGTGGGTCGTGGGGGAGGTGTATGTGTTTATTATGCCGCTGATTTGTTCTGTGGTTGATTCGATATCATTGAACAATTATGGCTATGCTATCAATTATCGAATTATAAATTTGTTATTGGCGGTATTTATAAGCCATCTCACGGTAATTATCAAGGTTTTCTGGATGAGCTGGAGAATTCCATTGTTTCTCTGTTACCGATTTCTAATAATATGTTCTGATGTGGCGATTTCAATATTGACTTGTTGAAAATGAATGATTCTCCTACAATGTTTTTAATTGATTTTATTGACTCGATTGGTTTTAAACAAATTGTTGAACAGCCGACCAGATTAACCTGTAATATTGCTACGTTACTGGATCTCGTAATTGTTAGTGCTGATTCTATTATAGACAACAATGGTGTTATCATGTGTAATCTCTCTGATCATGATCTCGTATTCTTTTCTATTAACCTATTGTTGAACAGCCGACGAGATTAACCTGTAATATTGGTACGTTACTGGATCCCGTAATTGTTAGTGCTGATTCTATTATAGACAACAAAGGTGTTATCACGTGTGATCTCTCTGATTATAATCACATATTCTTTTCTATTAACCTAAGAAGGACCGCAAGACCACCCCTTATAAGGTCGTATAGACGTTTCACGAGTATTGATTGGCATAGTTTTAGAATTCGACCTGCGGGGTATTCCTTCCCATCAGCTATTTGGTATGCAGGGTATAGACAACAAGGTGGAATATTTCAATCCTTGTTTATTATGGGTTTTCGACAAGCACGCCCCATTGATCACGCGACCCTTCATTCCTTCGTTAACTGAAAATTAAAAGATTTTGATGTTCTTGAGAGATCGTACTAAAAATCAGTATCGCCGATCAGGGTGCCCTGGGCATTGGAGATTCTATAAAACATTACGGAATTTGACTGCCAATGCATTCAGGTTGGAAAAGAAGACTTACTTTGATTATTTCTCAAGTAATAAGGACCACACTAGGCTGTTATGTCCCAAGCGTTCGTCAGAAATTTCTCCTTACTTGTGCGATGTAAATAAAATAAATGATTATATTGTCCAGCATCTGCCAATAATACAGATCACATTAAAGATCTCTATGAAAATTATCATACTGGGTTGAAGTTTTTGTTTAACCTGTTGATACGTCCCAAATATACAGTATTATATCATCAATAAGATCTATATTATATGGGGCTGATGGCATCAATATCACAATGATGAAAGTATGATGTCCCTATATATTGCCTTTTATCATGTACATAATTAATTCTTGCATAGTTGACCCGGTGTTTCCGAATTACTGGTGGCATGCGGTAGTTTCTCCAGTGCCTAAATTCACAGAATCGAAACAAACGAAAGACCTTCGACTCATTAGCCTGCTGCATGTAATCTACAAGATCCTGGAGAAAGTCCTTGCTGCATAAATAGCTGTTTTTGTTGGAAGAGAGAACATTTTGCCCTATACTTAGTCGGGATTCAGGCCAGGATATAGCTGTGAAACAGCTTTGCTATCGATAACTGATAATCTGATTACATGGCAGGTACTCTTCTTTGTATTTTGAAATCCATTGGCTTTAATAGTAGCGCTCTCACTTTAATGACAAATTATATAAATGGTCATATGCAAGTGGTAATATTAAATGGCAATTGCTCTGTTCCCCTTGCCTTAGTGCAAGATGTACCTCAGGGTTTGGTTCTTGGGCCAATTCTGTTTGAGGTGTATCAAAATTATTACTGCACATCACATATGTATGCTGATGATACTCAGCTTGATTAATCCTTTCCCTCATCTGAATGTCAAGCTGCAATGCACAGAATTAACACCGATCTTTCAAATCTATTTGATGCATCTGTCAATCACAGCCTTCATATAAACCCGGTGAAATCGCAGGTCGTCCTTTTCGGTCCTAAAAAACTTGCTTCAACATTGGCAGAACTTTAGACATTATTATGATAATATACATTTACTGGTTGTGAATAGAGTGAGGAGCCTCTACATTGACAATTCATTCAGATACAAGGATCAGATATCCAAATATATTACCACTACTTATATTAATTTGAAGAAACTATACCCTTACAGGCGTACTCTTAATGAATCAAGAAAATGTTGTGTGGGGCTTTTGTTTTGTCATATTTTTCTTACTCTTCAACACTATATCATGGTGCATTGGATTTCTTTACCAGCTCCAGAATTGAAAGAATACAAAATGCTTGTCTACGATACATTTATATAATTATAGAGCCCAATGCAATCCATTATTTATTAACTTAAAAATGTTGACCGTTATCAATATCTATATTCTGGAAATGCTGCTCTATACTCACAGAATGAAAAACGTTCTACCCCAAAATGAACATGTTTATAATACCCGAAATAATAATATCACCCTACCCAGGCATAATCTTCATCTCTCTAGTGTAAGCCCTCAAATTATGGGAATTAAAATGTACAATTACTTCCCTAATGTTTACAAATCACTAC
The DNA here is from genome assembly GCA_963170755.1 of Amphimallon solstitiale. NCBI lineage: Eukaryota > Metazoa > Arthropoda > Insecta > Coleoptera > Scarabaeidae > Amphimallon > Amphimallon solstitiale. Next base: position 117,039,419 of record OY720682.1, on the reverse strand, counting down.
CAGCTCCGATATTCAAAACAAGAATTAAAAACGTTCTCCTAGGGTGTCCACTTTATATGATAAGTGAATTTTTTCAATTACAACTAGATTAGATCCGGTGATTATCCAAGTCTCACCTCCATAAGTGAACTATTATTGCATACATATATATTTTAAAAATTATCTTGCAATATTTCAACAATCTATTTTTCTTATTTTTATATTTTTAATTTTTTTTATAAAGATGTTGTGAAGACAGATTTTTTGAAGTGCCCTGTATTTTTATTGTATGCTAAAGGGATGAATTAAGAATTATTAGTATTATTATTAATATTATTACATTTACAATATACGCAAATTTGATAACATCTCTCACAAGTTGGGTGATGAGGGCTGGTTATGCATGGCGAGGCGTAGGAAGTTGCTGGCATTGTGTCTCTATCATGGCATACTCTCACATAAGTCTCCACCATATCTTTATAATAGGATTAGATTTAGGTCAGGTGTACACCATGTGACCACCACATTTCGTGGATTAATCTCTCCCACGCCCCAAAAAACTTCCCTATATGAACGATCTTTTACATATCAGGTATATTGTAATAACAATCACCTACCATCTGAATTTAAGTCTCTCATCTTATCCAAGTTTAAATCCAGACTCACATCGCACCTTTTATTGCGGTAATGGGTTGACGCATGCTGCTTGCTGGTTATCGTTATGGATGTTCACTTGCAAGTGATGGTCAGTTCATGGTGCCCATCGATTTTTAGAAGTTAGTTTGAAGCAGTATTTTTTGTGGCACGTTGTTATTTCTTTATTATCAAGGTCATGTAAATAGTTTCTACTGGAGTTCGCCTTGTGATTCCGTTTCTACATATCATTGTATTCTTGTGTTATTTTTGTTATTTGTACTTTGTACTTAATTTTTCTTTATACGCAATAAATACATTTATTATTATTATTATTATTTTTATAAGTTCAACTCTCTTCCTAGAGTGATAGGTAAACAGCAAGCTCAGTGTCAAAATTTTCAAGTTTAATTGTAAATTCAATTGTTCGAATTTTCGTGTATTTAAATTGTAATAAATTATCAGCAAGTCCATGTTTAAAATGGGATTTTAAATAACAGAAATTTTCATGTTAATTTGGGGTTATGTTGGATAGTAAACTGTAATTCAAATGACAGTTTAACATTCATTCTACCATGCCTTAGTTTAATTATACTTGTAACTTTGTTTTGAAACGCATTCATTAGTATTCTGTTTTACTGCTCCCTCTTCAAGGCTAATGTCAGTCAGATTTTAGCTGTACGAGTAAATTTTTTTAGAGATTCTTTTGCTTAGACTTTGTTATATCAAATTGTAACATCTATGTACCATACGTTTTCTTTAAATACACAGGTCTGAAGAAATTTTAAAAGCAATACCAGCTTGTAATTGTCCTATAGTAAAATTATTAAAACCATCCGCAGAAATGTATATACAGGGTGATTTTTTTAAAGCGGTCGTTAGACGTTTCTCGGAATCTACTAAAGTGAGACGAACGAAATTTGGTATGCGTCTATAACTCTGCACAATCTATCTTGCTAAAATATTTTCATCAAGATTCTACTTCCGGTTATACCGGAAGTTGCCATCAACTTTCTTATTTTAAATAGAACCATACATTTTTTTTATCATCATCGAATCGACCATTCAATTTGCTTAATTGCCAATCTAGGTTGTGCCAATCTAATAGCCATGGTTTTCAAGATATTCAATTATTTTGGTAAAAATAGCTGCTTGCAGAGTGTTTTTCAAAAAATCGTAGTTTCCGAACCGCTCTTTATAATAAAGAGGAAAAAATTGTGTTCTATAGAAAAAAGTACATTTTATCAGCTCAGTAAACCTCTGAGTTCAAATCGATGATTAGGAAGACCGTTAAAAATTTTTGAACTTTTAAAATTAGAAAAGCAAAAAAAATAATTTGTTCAAATGGAAGCACTATTTTTTTTTTACAGGAAACAACAGATATTCTAATTTGGAAGATTTTTTCTTTAATGGTCGATATGGCTTCGGCCAACCGTTTTCTAGTAATAGGCACTTTTCTGAAAAAAATGTTTCAAATTTGTTTTGAAAGAGCGTAGTAGCCTTTGGACTATGCGATTTTCGGTGTTGCTATGGTTACCATCATAAAAAAATAATGATTTAATAACAAATAATAATTTAATAACAATTTAATATTAAATGACAATTTAATATTTTAATTTTAACAATATTACAATAAATGCTCTATGTGTTCGCCGTTTTCCCGCAAACACATTTCCATTCGTGAATGGACTCCGTGCGTAGTCGCTATAGACAGCTCTGCCGGGTCAATCTCTTCGAACGCAACGTTGATACGGTTGATTAGGTCCTCAATAGAATCGACAACTCTGTCATAAACTTTGCTTTTTATGACACCCCATAAGTAGAAGTCCAGAGGCGTTAAATCTGGTGATCTCGGTGGCCACCGCCAGGGTCCTTTATTTCCTAACCATCTGTCCTCAAACATGGTTGTCAATTGCCGATCCACAGCTCTTGTGTTATGCGGAGGGGCGCCATCCATTTGATACCAACAGCTTCTCATCTGTTGTAAAGGTAAATTATCAATAAATGGCACCACGCTGTCCTGTAAAATTTCCACGTAACGTGCTCCGTTTAGGTTGTCGTTGTATAATACAAATCTAATTTGGTCATACAGGATTAAACAATAGACATTAACTTTAAATCTTTGTTGGTTGTCAACAGTTTCTACAATTCGGGGATTTTCATACGCCCAGAAGTGTCTATTTCGTCTGTTTGTAATTCCGTTTTGGTCGAATTTTGCTTCGTCCGTCCAAATAATATTCCTCAAAAAGTTTTGGTCCTCTTGAATTCGAAGCAACATTTCTTCACAAAATTGGACTCTTCTAGGATAATCTGTTCTCCGTAGCTTTAGCAGTCGAATAAACGAAAACGGATGCTTCTTATGCTTTCGCAATATTCTCTGAATTGTGGAATAATGCAGCCGAGAATCCAGAGATGCTGATCGAATAGAAGCCCGAGGATGGGCATCAAAATAAGCCAAAATATTTATTTCAGCCTCTTCTGTCTGGACCCACCGCGTGTTTCTTCTGTTAAATGTTGTTTTTCCAAAATTTATAAAATTGTTTTTTAATCTTCGAAATTTATTCGGGGTCATAGCCGGCAAATGGGGATATTTTTCATTGAAGAGTCGACATGTTCTAGCTACAATTCGGTTACATTCACCAAAACATAAAAACAAATCGAAAATTTGCTCGTTTGTGTAACGAAAACGACGATTAACAATTTCGTTCTGCATTATAGGAGTTATTTGCGTAATAAAGACAAAACTAATACAAAACTGACAAGTTTTGACGCGAATATTATGATGGTAACCATAGCAACACCGAAAATCGCATAGTCCAAAGGCTACTACGCTCTTTCAAAACAAATTTGAAACATTTTTTTCAGAAAAGTGCCTATTACTAGAAAACGGTTGGCCGAAGCCATATCGACCATTAAAGAAAAAATCTTCCAAATTAGAATATCTGTTGTTTCCTGTAAAAAAAAAATAGTGCTTCCATTTGAACAAATTATTTTTTTTGCTTTTCTAATTTTAAAAGTTCAAACATTTTTAACGGTCTTCCTAATCATCGATTTGAACTCAGAGGTTTACTGAGCTGATAAAATGTACTTTTTTCTATAGAACACAATTTTTTCCTCTTTATTATAAAGAGCGGTTCGGAAACTACGATTTTTTGAAAAACACTCTGCAAGCAGCTATTTTTACCAAAATAATTGAATATCTTGAAAACCATGGCTATTAGATTGGCACAACCTAGATTGGCAATTAAGCAAATTGAATGGTCGATTCGATGATGATAAAAAAAATGTATGGTTCTATTTAAAATAAGAAAGTTGATGGCAACTTCCGGTATAACCGGAAGTAGAATCTTGATGAAAATATTTTAGCAAGATAGATTGTGCAGAGTTATAGACGCATACCAAATTTCGTTCGTCTCACTTTAGTAGATTCCGAGAAACGTCTAACGACCGCTTTAAAAAAATCACCCTGTATATATTGAGTACGAATAATTCAAATATTCGAATATTCGATTATTCAAAATGAAATTATTCGAATTTAAATATTCGAATAGTTGAAATTAAGCCAATTGCCAAGTGTAATAAATAAGTATTACTTTCTTACATGTAGTATAAGTAAGTATTGTGATGACGAACATTTTCAGCCTTGATATTTCTGTAGATTTCTAAATTTTTATAAAAAGCATTTTTCGAAATTTTTACCTGGAGTAGGTCGTATACACTTATCAAAAAATATTTTTTCTGGAATACCTCGCAAGTCATGCATTCTATACAGACATTTTAAGACTAATTAAGTGTATGAAAGTGTTTCAAGAAAGATTGTGAATAATGTTTGTAAGATGTAGCGCGTAACATTACCATTAACATTATTTGAACGAGAAATTAAGAATATTGTAGCGTTTTCGGGGTCGAAATGAATAACTCGTGCAAATGTTTTGAAACAGTCTGTATATTTACACACTTAAAACTAATCACAATATAAAAATATAAAATAAATGCAACGCACTTAAAACTACTACGAATAAATTAACACACGTATTTATTTCTATTACTACTATTTAATATTTATTTACTTCTTGAACTATAATAACACTGCACTACTCACATTATTTATGTTATTTGAACTGAGCATCGTAAAAGGCCTAGAAGTATACGAGAAAATTCTCTTAATCATCTCGATAAGCCCGGAAATATACCAGAAACGTTCCAGACCTTCCGTCGCTTCGCAGTACATATATGTAGATTATTTACGACCTGTTTACCGGTACGTCTTTTGTCGCCGCCAGGAGGTCTGCTTCTTCTTGTGGGCTTGTTTCGTTACAATATTTTGACGGAATCAGGAGAAAATATTTGGCAGTGGTACATGACAATGCCGCAAATATTGTCGGAGCAGTTCGGCAGCTGCCCTACAATTCAGTTTTTTGCATTAAACATGCAATGGAATTGGTTTTGAACAAAACATGAAAGGAAAAGCCCATTATTGGCAAATGCAACAATACTGTTGGTCATTTTAAGCAATCTAACATCACGACAACTGCTTTAACTTACAAAAAAGCTCAATTGGATTTAGAAAAATACAAACCCATTAAGTTAGTTAAGACCTGTTTGGAATTCAACATTTTTTATATAAAAATCACAAGAAAGAGCTTAGGCAGGACATTTAACGTTAACTGAAGATGAATGGACTATCATTGCAAATATTACTAAAATATTGGAACCATTTGAGTTGCCTGCAACTTTATTGTCATCAGGATCTCAAGGGACGAGTTCAGTGGGGATGACCATTTTGCAATGTGTGCTAGAGAATTTCAAGCTTGACAAAATTTCAATTAAAATTTACAAAAGTTTTTTTTCTAGTAACGTTTCGGTTACCAATTGAAATATTTGACATTGGTACATTTCTATATCCAAGGTTTTAAAAGAAGGAAAGATTTTTTAAACCTCTGCTTAAAACAAAAAGGCTCCTAAAAGATATCTTGGAATACGAAGGGAAGTCATCAGTTGAATTTTATGAAAGTAACATGAACCAGAAAAGAAAACCGCTTTGAATATTTTGTTCTCTAATGAACAAGTAGATTATTCCAATGAGGTGTAATATATTCTTCGGAAGTGAGCAAGGCTTTAAAAATTGACAGGGACAGAAAGTTATAATTACCGTTGAAATTGTATTGCAAAAATGAATTCGGGTTTCAAAATCTCGAGGTTTTAATCCCTCATACATTCTATGCGATATCGATGTAGCTTATAACGTGGACGTGGAGATGCTTCTGTAGTAACACTTATGTAGTTATCTATTACTAACCTGCCGATTTTGTGTGACAGAAGAAGAAGACTCTCCGAATCATACTGTACTTTTCCATTAGCATCACACCTTTAAGGTTTTCAAAAGTGAATGAGTGACGTCTATTCGGGTAAAGCATCAATAAATACGTGAGCAATCAAAGATTATTTCGGCGTTTCATGCAAGAATTAGACCATGTCATTTAACTGCTCCTTTTGGAATATTAATTATTAATGAGGCAAACTATATATATGATGTAACAACAAATAGCTAAAACAGATAAACATAACACGAACAATAAAGAATACTTTGCAGGCAGTTTTGCAGACGCATAATGTACCTTAGCAATGTATCTACTATGTTTTTCCATGGCTAATATTATTTTTACTGCGACATGAATAAGATTATAAAATAAATTTTGAATGTCTTCTGAAGTATCATAGATAGGTATAGGGTATTAACAAAAGAAGTGGCTGTTGAAAGGCTTCTTTCAAAAAAATTGGGTGTTTAATTTAAAATAAATAAGATTTTTTGTTTGTAATTTCCTTACTTTGCCACAGCTTCGCGAACAACCAATATATTGAACTAGTCTCGTATATGATCCGAGACCATTCAAATACACATAACACTGGTCAACAGTGAAATTGCTTCTTAGGTGAAAGTACCCAATCCTGAATGAATTCAACGTGCTGAACACGAATATCACATTGAAAAAAGTTGATTGGCTCACGTTCAAGAGATATTGACGTTTTGTCCATTGTATAGATGCTATTGCATAATGTAATGCAATTTAGTGAGAAATTACGAAATTTTGCGTCATATTGCATCACCCCTTCATGCAAAGAAGTTAATGCAGCATTTACTGTAAGTTTCCATTGAGTGTCTTGCGAAATTGATTGCGCAATATCAAGCAATAGCTAATTATAGTTTATTTATAAATGGCCGACGTGACAGTTAACTCGTGCAATGTCCGTTCATTCGCGCATATTTTTCGAAGCTCTAGCATACATAAGTGATTGCTATAGTGTAATGTAACTAAACAGTAGCAATGCCTCGTAACTGTGTTAATAGTGCAAATAACTTCTGTTATATTTGCGGAGAAGTGACATTTGCTGCACAGAAAAAGAACATCAGTGCAATAGTTAAGAAAGCGTATCATTTGTATTTTGGTTGCAAGATAGGCGACCAGGACAAAGACTGGGCCCCACACGTATGCTGCCGCACTTGTGCCGTAAATCTTTCACAGTGGCTTAATGGCAAAAGAAAGGCAATGCCATTTGCTGTGCCCATGATTTGGAGGGAGCCCACCAATCACGTTGACGACTGCTATTTCTGTATGGTACGACCAGCTTCTGGAGGCATCACCAAGAAGAAGAAGTGGACAGTTGAATACCCTAACATACCATCTGCTCTGCGACCTGTCTCTCATGGCGAAGGACTCCCAATTCCAGAACCTCCTACAGATTTTTCTATCAGTTCAGACGATGAGGATGGCCATGCGTCGGCGAGTTCTCCTCAACGTGGCAGTAAGGATGATGACTTTTCGTGCTTTGACGAAACATCTGCACCACATAAAATTACCCAGGATGAAATGAACGATCTTGTTCGCGATTTGGATCTGTCGAAAAGCAAAGCGGAGATACTGGCCTCAAGACTTCGACAGTGGAATCTTCTGGAACAGAATGTCCGAGTGACTTCATTTCGCACTCGCCATCAGCTCTTCGAATCTTTCTTTAAGAAAGAAGAAAGCCTTGTGTTCTGCTGCGATATTGATGGTCAGCCACACAAAATCATCATTCCTCCTTTACACATCAAACTCGGTCTTGTCAAAAACTTGGTAAAAGCCATGGATAAGAATGGACCAGCATTCAAGTACCTGCATGACAAATTCCCTCGACTCAGTGAAGCCAAAATTAAAGAGGGCATCTTTGTGGGGCCTCAAATTAGACAGCTCTTCCGAGACCCCAAGTTTGAGGAACTTCTTCAAGGTAAAGAAAAACAGGTTTGGGATGCATTCTATCAAGTGGCAGCAAACTTCCTGGGGAATGACAAGGCAGAAAATTACAAGTGTCTGGTTGAGGATATGTTGGCTTTGTTTCATGAATTCGGCTGCAATATGTCCTTAAAGATCCACTTTCTTGATTCCTACTTAGATTTTTTTCCTGATAACTGCGGGCAGGTCAGCGATGAGCACGGCGAACGCTTTCATCAGGACATTGCCACCATGGAGCAACGGTACCAAGGCAAATGGTCTACGTCAATGCTAGCTGACTATTGTTGGACAATCAGTAGAGATGCTCCACAAGTCCACTACAAACGGCAGGCCAAAAGAAGTCGAAAGCCGGAAGCAGACTAATGTTTTCTTACCATGTATTATAATATTGACATGAGTACACTTTTTCTGAAATATGCGTACATATAACAGAAAACCCGTAGCCAATTCAGCTTTTTCTTAGTCATTTTCGTGTTCAGCACATTGAATTCATTAAGAAATGACTATTTTCAGCTTGGAAGCATGAACTTTTCGAAAATTTGTTGCCCAGTGAATTAGTACGAGTTTCAACACTCAATTTTTTACTTTTAAGTTTGTTATTAGGGACGAACCCTGGTACATGTTGAAATGTTGGAGTTGCCATTGATTTACTTATACAAAGGAGAGAAACAACAATGCACACAGAATCCATCCCACTTAAGCAAATTAGCAAACAATTATATCTTGGTCATGTAGTGTATTTGAAAAGTTAAGATTAAAGAAATTAGCATAAAAACCTAACTATATTAGTAAGAACAAATTTACATACACAGAAACGCACTATACAGTCTTATACTTATATGACATATATTATTTTCAATCTTTCATTATCATTACACATTGAGTTTTGACAAAGCATCATTTAATGTAAAGCATGGACGTTCATTCTTTGAACGCCCATTATTAAGTCAAATACAATGTAACTCGGTGAGGAAACCAATTTTAATGTGAAAACATAAATTAACTACAGCCTTTTCTATATTTAGAACAGATTTGAATTAAGGCATGAATATCAATAGGGTTGTAATTTAAGTACAAGCAGCATTTGAAGTATCCCTAAGAGACCTAGATCACATGTCATATTAAAGCTAGAATTTCGTGACTAAATTTAATAATTGCCTGGTATATGAAGCTAAATACTCCAACTGCACATATCACAGCACAGTTAGGATTAGGAATTGTCATGAATTGCGCCCTTACTAATGCATAATTATCGAAAGCATCATTTCTAATTTAGACCAAGTAGCCATCATGAATAAACGTCAAACATCAATTTGTAAAATTTAGTAAAACACCATAAATATAAACATGTTGGGCCAGTTACAGACACGAAGGACATGCATAATTAAGTGCCCTACCAAACTAAAGCCATTAGCAAGAATTTACTAATAAAATCAATATTTAATTTGACATGTAAAAAACTGAATAAGTGTCGCTACAAAAATACCAAAAAGGGATATTTAAAATTAATCCTTGGCACTGTTATATGTGAATGATTTGATAAAATTTTAATGACCCATTGAGCAAGATAATTCATTACTAAAATAGAATAGGAAACTGACTTTGAATTGAAATTTAAAATACGCATTAAGCAATTTATTCTTAAATGCACAGATTTTAATCAAATAAAAAACAGAAATAAATTTGAATGTATTTAGTAATTAAGTTAGTATGTAAACCAGCTCCACATAAAGTCCAAATATCCTTATTTTTGGATAAAATCCAAAAATAATAACATTTAAATATTTTTTTGCACATGACTGTACAAATGTATCAAAAAGCGACGCTAAAAATGCCATTCTCATTAAAATTCCTAAAAGCAATATTCAGAGATTTACACGTACTGAAAATATATTATTTAATTTTTATAAATGTAAAAACTACAGAATAACATCCTTTAGTATTGAAAAATAATCAAATATTATTATAATAAATCAAGACATGATCGTTAATCACTTTGGGTTCGAGGCTTTAAACAATCGCCAACCTTGACCTATATATAAGGTATACATACTCCAGACGAGGTCATTCATTTTTTTGTCATTGATTGATTCATAACCCGACGAGTACGTTGTGAGTCATCATCCAGTTAGTAAGTCAGTGGGTCATCGTCAAGGTTGACACCATTGAAAATAAATCCAGCAATAGTTCTGAATTACCAATACGAACGAGCGAAGATAGGCGCCACTGAAGCTGAAAAGAGAAGAGAATATAAACAAAGATTCTAACCTCCAATAAATCGAGACGGACACATCAATTAAATTACAATAAAAGGGAAGAAAAATACACTTACTGATACTGAAGATTACGAACCAAGACCGACAGAAGGAGCATCCCCGAGCTGAAGATCCCGCTTGCTGTTAAATTCCAACACCGCTACCGAAATTCATCCCGTCGGAGGTTCCATAATATCCGAAGAACAACCAGCGACAAGGCCCGTTCCAGTTCACCATACGGACCCCGCCATAAAGCTAACGAACATTTTTCATATGTTAAACTGAAGGTATTGTGAAAGTTTTTACAAGTATTTACGACATCCAAAGAGGTGTAACGTCAAAGCCATAGTATTTATATAGAACTAATGTATATAATTGTAGTTTTTTTATTGAGATTAAAGTCAATATCAATTCGTTCAAAGTCAGATTAGTATTAAAAGTCCCAAGATTCAATTTACTAAGAAGTAAATAGTTTGGTGTTCGCATTCACATAATATTTAAGGCATTTTTAAATTACAACGTCAGTCACGTTTTATGTATGTAAACCTAACCTATCTAGATATACAAGCAACTAAATAAGGCTAAATAACATGCAAAATATTAACAGTAACTTACGTACCGTAAAATTGTGGTTCTCCAGTTACAATCAGTTTAGAAAACTTAATTAGATAATTTTGGGACGTCATTTCTGTCCACGTACATTTCATATTTTAGCGCTCAACCGCTGTACTATTATTAGGTGGATATTTGTACAATTTATAGTGGAACTGTGTGCCATTATTCTTGTTGTTAGATAATTTTCATACAAATGTTTTATTTTCTCTCCTAATAAAGATACTCCAACTGCAACATATTTACAAGATTTGTAACCTGTTTTGTTTAAAATATAGAGAATTGTTTTATATACCTGCGTTTATATTTGTTATTTTGTTACGTAACGCCCACCATCAATCTCGTGGATTTTCGTCCACTATTTGCACGACGAGGAAGCGCATTTTATTTTGCCCACAGGTGTTTCATCATCTTCGAGGATTTGCCGACAGCTGCCACGGAAATAAGTAAGCGTACAGGTAATGTGAGTGACTCTTGTAGCGTAGTTTTGTAGGACATGAACCCCCCCAACGACCCTGAGATAGAAAATTTATGAACCGTTCACAAGATTAACTGTATTCGAGTATAATTTACTAAATGCCGGAAACAAACCCCCTTTCTTTTTCTTTAAAATTAGATTATTGGCGTAAATCATAAGAGATAGGAAGGAGAGTTTCAAGCGCGAAACTTAGGACATTTTAAATTTAATACAACAATGTTAGGTACATTTCTTTGAGTTATTTAATTTAGACTTTCACTTGCTTACTAGTTAGTATTTGTAAAACTTAACTTAGATAACATTTCTTTCGTGAATTTTTGACAGTTTCTTTTTCAATTTTATTCTAATTAGTCTCATAGCTCTTTAAGAATTTTAAAAATAAAGGGGATATTAAATACATACCGCCCTATAGCAATATATTAGAACAAGTTCTGCGTGTGGGTTTAACTTGGCATATCCTGTATGTACCCCATACCAAATTATTTCATGTTTTGCCATGGCACTCTTGAATTATAGACAATTAAAAAGATATTTGTAAATGTATCTTTTTGACTGTAATAATAATAAATAACAGTGGCGGCCCGTGATTTTTTGGGACGGGAGGGCACCGGGGGTCTGAGTGTTTAATATCAAAAATTAAGTACAGACAAAAAAATAAACTCAGTTCTTTAATTAACTTTTTTGAAAATAAAATCCAATCGCCGTTCCTTGCGATTAGCAAAATGATTAATAACTAATTCATTGAAGTTTGGTGTTGATGTCAGTAATTGTTTTTCAATGGAACACATTGCTAAGCCTCATAATCTGCTTTCCTGCATGGTATTTCTAGAAAATGTTTTCATTCTCTTCAAAGTAGAAAAACACGTTCACTTTCAACTGTTGTCAACGGTATGGTGCAAATTATTTTCAATAGCTTCACAGGTTCGGCAATGTAGTTAAATTATTTTCATAGAAAAATTGCAGTAATGTTAGAGCAGATGGAGCAGTTCCAAAATCTGCTCTATTATACAAAACTACCAATTAATCCTTAAAAGCAATTGATTCCAAGTTAAAAGTCTTCACGGCTATTTGGAATTCAGTTTCGGGGAAAGAATTTTGATATGTTGAAATTAAGTGTGGTTGAAAAAGAAGAGCTATAGATAGGTGATCACTAAACAAAAAAACCGTCATCAATATTGTTAATAATATGAATGGTTGCTAAAGAAGTGTGCGATATCACTTCTTTAGCAACTATTCTGTGTTTGTCTTCATACCGGGGTTTTCTGTTCCGTTGTCGGGAATGTTCCTCTTCTTTTTCATCGTTATCACTATTTTCATTGTAATAATCGTAATCAGTTGAGTTCCTCACATGCTAAATTGACCATTTAAATGATGATACACAAGATTGTATTTTAATACTGTCAATTTGACAATGTTGTAATTGGTTTTAGAGAATTTTGCAATGCAGCATGATTTTATTAAAAATATATAATCAGTAATTGAAATCATAATCATTTAAAATGTTTTTCAAGTCTACAGCTTTCCTTATTGTCGACTGGTTACCAGATTCATCATCTATGATCCGCGTCAGACAAGTGATAAAATCTTTTTTATATCTGAAGACACTCACAACACATCTTGATTTACAGTTCCATCTGGTTGGTGCAGCCTGTGGAAGTCGACTTTTCACAATCTCATCCAGTATAGCAGGATGGACATCTTGTAAAAAAAAGTAGAAAAACCATCTAGATTGCAAAAGAAAACTTTCACTTGTTTGTTATGTGAGGCGCCCGTTCAACTATCAGATTTAATTGGTGCGCATAGCAGTGAATATAATTTGCATTTTTCTAAATTTCTTTAATTTTTGCCTGAACACCGTTGTTTTTACCACTCATTACTAAGGCGCCATCGTAGCTTTGAGATATTAATTTTGCAGGCGTTTGGTCCAATTTAATTTTCCTAAGTTCTTTCAATAAACATTTGCTAATGCCATCAGCAGTATGATTCTCTGGTTGCAGAAAAGACAGAAATCGTTCTTGTATATTTCCGGTCAACTCGTATCGAACTATAAAAGCTAACCGGGAAAATGTAGCCGAATCTGGCATCTCGTCTGCTTGTATAGCGGTATAGTGGGCTTTGTTAATTTCGTCTAGAATCAAAGAGCGAGAAACTTCGTAGATACTGTCCAGCAATTCATTTTGAATGGTTTTTTTACAAACCCATAAAAAATCTATTATTAGACTTGTTGATGTGGTCCTTGAGGGTGCTGTCAATTCCTGCCAATAAATTAACCAATCCACGAAAAATCCCTGGATTCGCACTGTCCTGTCTTTCGTCATGGCCCCTTAAAACGATTTCAAACATGCCACAAAACTTAATGCAGTCTATTAATTTTCCAAGAATATGTCTGTTTTTACTGACGTTTTCATTGTGCTGAATTATATTTAATCTATATGCAGTGTTCAGCTGGCACATTATATTTACCTTTCCCAAAACTGAATATTCTATCATGTTACTAAGATGTTTTTCACTTACTTTATGTCTTTTTACTTTTTCACCAAAGTGTTTTAAATCCCTAATACCTTTAGAAGTTCAGGCAGGGTCGCTTTGTGGAGAATTCCTAATTAAGCACACACAACAAAAAAAAGCATTTAGCACATTAAACCGACAAACCAGTCTGATAAACTGTAAGAGCTTCTGTTGAATTTTCTCGTCACGGTTTTATTAGTTTTCGAATTGTAATCTTCTAATTTAATTAATAAATCTGGTCTAGGGGGACCTAGATTTTTTAATTCTATCTTAATGTCATAGCTCAGTGTGTTATTTTCTATCATTTCGATTATGTTACTTACGCAATTCATGGTTGTATTTGCACCGTTGTATATTACCACAAAATAACAGAAACGACAATATCGGCGGAAGCTTTGATTCACCATTTTGAAAAATGCGCCCGGCCGGCGGGAAATATGATTTATATACTTAATAAAGTAGCTTTTATTATTAGATAAAATAGAACTTTCTGATGAATATTTTCGACGATATGTTGAGTTTAAATTAGAATAAGAATAGTATTCCTTAAAACGCTTTGAATAATAGTAATTAAATTGACAAATAAATCAGTTTTAATAAAAATTACGGACAAATTACTATTGAATTAAAATTTTGCTATTTGTTATTGATTAAAATTATTAGTTACTACTACCTACTATTCGATCATTACATTCAATTAATTGCTCACATAATTATTCTTTTTGTAGCGCTACTTTAATTTCTTTTTTTATTCTCTTTATAAATACTTTCTCGCTAACATTTTTTTTAAATTGAAAGGAACACAATTTCCAAATAAAAAACAACACAATAAATGTATTTTTTTAATCATAAATGCTGTAAAATATTTAACTTTATATTTTTGCCTTTTTGAGAATTAAAATCTCTATTAACAAATTTCATTGTATAAAATCTTCTGAGACGAATGAACAATCGAAGCAAATAATCCTTCGGAAAACCACTACAAGGTGGATTGTAAGCTATGCTTTTCAAAACGCCTAGTAGTTTAGCTCCAATTTGATTTGTTGTAGCAACTTCTGGAAATATTTGTAGAAACATACACCCAATTTGTATATATACAAAACAAAATGCTCTGTTGGTGTTTTTAAATTGGATGGTGACAATAACTTAGATTCATCTTTTGACATTTCCTCACATGCTTTGCATGTATGCCTACCTAAACATTTATTAATTAACTATCCACTGACATACGTCAAAGAATTTTTGCTCTGGTAAAGTTTTATAGTCTCTGGTATCTACTGAGAATTCTTGTGATTCATTGGTTTCATTATTGGAAAATAATTCTACTATATTTGTTGGATTTACAGCGTCCAATTGATTTAAAGCACAATTTGCACCATTCGAATGCTGCAGATAGTTCATACAGAGCAACTTTTTAAATGCTCTCTTAAATTGTATTGGTGTTGGATTTCTGACATTACCACATTGTTGTCTAATAGAACAAAAAAAGTTCTCTAAGCTGTCTTGCTGAATTCTTCTGGTATACAAAACAAGTTTTTCCATATCTACCCATAGCAAAAGCAAACTATTTAATGTTATCTGCCAACATTTAAAATTTTTTATAATTCTTGTGACTTCATTGCCAAGTCTATCAAATGCTTTAATATTTGAAAAGAATTGTCTCATTTCATTGATGTACTTTATTTGAAATTCTTCACCGGATAAGGGATTGTTATATTCTTTATTACTGGTTTTTGTTGACGAATTTAATAAATCAAATAACTTATCCATCCTCTCAATAAATTCAACTGTGCCAACAGCTGCTGTTGATAAAGCACCTAACCTAATATAAGTAGAGATTCCTGCAGCAACTGAACGACTCAAATTTGAGTTGCAAGTTTCACTTTCATTTTCTCAAAATTACTTGGGTTCAAGTGGGAGTCTGTCAGCTTTGGAGCACATCTCAACTTCATGAGTTTATCTTTATTATAAAATTCATCTAGAAATGTTTTGTTTGCTGTAAAATTGTCAAATTATATTGTATATTTAAAAAACGTGTTCCCAGTTGCTTTAACAAGATATGGTACATCAAAAAAATAAAATATTTTAAGTTCTTCTACGTAAAAGTATGATGATTCTGGATAACTCCTTTTTCTTTTGAATATTTACAAAAATTTGATCCGACATCAGATACTAGTGCTCGGACAGACAGCCCAATTGCAAATAACTTTAGTATTGTATTATCTACAGTCTCCTCTAATGCTTTAAATTCTCCTGTTTAGGATAGGATTTCATTTTAGATTTAGTAGCTATAACGAGAGAGAGAGAGAGAGAGAGAGAGAGAGAGAGGGGGGGGAGGGAGAGAGTGAGGGAGAGAGAGAGAGAGAGAGATTTTATACAAATAATAGAATTAAGTTAGGACAATGCTTCTTGAGTCATAACCTACTTGGCTCCGAACAACAATACAACAACAACAATATCATCGAGCCTGGATCTCTTTTTTGCATCCACTTAAATTTGTCAAAATTTTCAAATGGTATGGTGTCTCTTTGGCAACGCAACCACTGCCAGTCGCAAAAGTACTGGTTAGCTGTTCAAAGGACGGAAAATAATTATAATTTAGAATTTCGGGCAACTTAGGTTTTAGTTTATTTATGTTTCGTATACTGTCGAATTTGTCTAAACTTTTGCGTATCTTGTATTGATTTTGAAAATTAGTAGCATGAACTATTCAACTTTAAATTGTCAGAAACCGTAGAATGTATTAATAATACTTCATCACAATCAGACAAAATGTAATCCACGCCAGGTATTTCTAAGGACATAGGTATATTAAACAAATGAATTTGTTACCAATAATGTTTTTAATGCTCGCTTTTATTATATATATTCTCCTTCTTTAAGAAACCTAGTTTTATTCTGCGTTTCTGTATCTAAATGGTTGTTAATAAAAAAAATGCACATATCTAAGTAAACTAATTTCGTTCAATATTTTTATTGCTTCAAATATAACATTTTTTTGCGCCTCTTGAGCTAAATAGTTTCATTGGGTGAAACAACAATAACTTTTGATTGAAGAGATGTTGTGCAGCAGCTAGACGCTCCTGGTTGCTTGATTGTAATACAACTCTCAAATGTTTTAAATTCCATTGATTTGAAAAGAAAATACCCAGCTGTATATGTATAATTGGTTGCATATTGTAATTGTGCATAAAAAAATATTTAAATGTATAGTTAATCTTTTTATCAATTTTTCGTAGTATCACCTCATTAGTACCAAAAAATTCAAGTATCTGCTTGTTCTAGCATAATTTATCTTTCTATTTTTAATTATAATAATCAAATATATTATAAAATATGTAGGTAATTTTTTTAATTGTAATTTGAAATTTACATACAATTTTCCATTCAAGAATAACTTTATAATTATAGGTATATATATTGTCTGTTTAATAAATGAAAGATTTATAATTTTTAATGTTTAATAATAATGAAAATATGAATTTCAAACATAAATAGTAATAACAATAAAAAAAATGTCTTTCAGATATCCATAAAATTAGTACTATTTATATATTTAGAAGGCAACATTAAGTATACAGAAACAAAGTTGTACGATAGTCGTCAACTTTTGTGGAACACATTCTTTTTTAAGCATCAGTATAATTTATTCTAGTCTAAATCCACTGAGCAAATGTAATACTATCCTGTCAGTATATTTGGCAGTCACATTATAGCTACAGAACTATATACTGGTACATTCGTTTCACCATCTTACAATATATCTATTGGTGTTCATTTATCTTTTAATTCTAACACAATTTCACATTTTGTTTAATCAACACATCTGCCGTTCGTTGGATATGATATTGATCTCATCTTTCTTGGTTTATTTTATATAAAATAAAGATATTTCCAATTTGTTATTTATAAATTCATCTTCAAATTCTTTTCAAAAACCAAATTTATTTGCTATAAATAAATGAAATTTTGGCATTGACATTTTCTTTTACAATATTACTTATAATTCAACTCTTACTTTATAATAACGTATCAATTTCTTTTATCCAATAGAATTGACTGTTTTTCGAGAATCCAAATGATGATACAATGTAAATTTATTTATTATTCACTCACACTTATGCAACTTACATTACCTTATTTATAGAATATCAATATATGTCACAACTAACATATAGAAGTATACGACGTTTGCAATTTCTTTATTAACAATTTCTTCTAGACATTTAAATAATGTAAAATAATACATTATATAATAGAATAAATAATAAACGTAAAGATAGTTTCAAATAATTTTTATTTTTTCACTCACAACAATATTGTTTCGCCAAACTTTGGCTTCATGAGGTGATGACGGAATAATGTTCTCAAACGTAGTTTGAAAAACCATTTCTCTTGTTCACCATCACTGGTTGATTTCAAATAACTAATTGAACGGGATGTTACTTGTTGAAACTCCATGTTAGAATAAATAATAAAGGTAAAGATAGTTTCAAATAATTTTTATTGTTTCACTCACAACAATATTGTTTCGCCAAATTTTGGCTTCATCAGGTGATGACGGAATAATGTTCTCAAACGTAGTTTGAAAAACCATTTCCCTTGTTGACCATCACTGGTTAATTTCAAATAACTTTATTATTAATTAGATATTTTGACCTCCTTTTAACTTAAAATTTTTTTTCTTAAATTTCATTTCTTTCCTTACTGGTGTAGTCGTAAATAAATAATATACTTCTCAGTATTACTTTATTGTCTTACATAATACAAAATACAAAAATACAAAATGCCCACGTACAACTACCCATTACAAGTCATCTCTATCTAAGATATTCGTTGCCAACCTAACTAAATCATATAACAAACATGCTACACTTACTATCTAGAAAATATAGAATAACAAAGAAATGTTTGTACTTTTAATCAAAATAAAACCATTCAGGTAGTCACAGTAATTTAAATCAAGTGAACTACCTGCCATATCAAAGAGATCCTTGAGTTTTCTGATGGCCTTCCCATTAAGCTTTATAATTTACAATATATATTCTTCAATTTTGTTTAAAGTGTCTCCTTGAAAATGGTCTCCAGTAGTTCCATTTTTTATTTGGCTGATGAGTATAATTTAATGGGGGAAATTAATTGTAACGGTTAGTCTTCGGTGGTGATGCTTTTCTTTTTCTTAAGTTAATTAATTAATATATATATATATATATATATATATATAGGAAGTTGTGATGTTAGACACTGTTTTCAGGGTGTATTGGTATGTATATTTACTGATCCAGGAAGGTCAGAATGTGTGGGCTGGGTTAATTAAAACATTCTATTTGTGGCTGGTAACGTTTCGGAATAATTTATTCCATCATCAGACTCTACAATAAGTTGAAAAAATTTTTTTATATAATAAATAATTAGGGACAATCTTAAATAAACAAAAGTCATGAACACTCAAAACAAGAGAACTCACTTACTTGCCACTATGGACACCGAAAATTATCTTAACAGATCCAATCATAAACATAGAGAACTCGTGTTGGTGGTACACTAAATTAAAAATATTAATATATTATATAGGCCATTAAGGTGTCACATATTAAAATTACATTTAACAATTTTAAATCAATTGCTCAGTACAATTAAAACCAAAGTTTTTGACGGACATTACTAGTTGTATTTTAAAAAGCACCAACACGAAGAACACAACAACAATTAAAATGCATGACCTATCTGACCGTAAGTGAGTATTTACAGGTCACCTCTTCGCGATGTCAAGGGCAGGTCAGAGGTCACAGTTGAATAGCGAATTATCAAAATTTCTTTAAATAAAACTGTTAATATGATAATTCTAAATTACATCTGTAATTCTGATATATTAATTTGGTAATAAACAGCAGCAAAGAAAACCAAAAATTATTTTGTTACAAGACCAAAAGACCACCGCAAACAAGGCAATATAAGGATGTTACGCAAGAAGTAGGAACCAGCAACGATAGGACAAATTGGAAGAACAAAGAAGGGGGAGGGGGTGGGTAAGTCGAATTCTGTAAATATATCTTTCAGACAGTTGGGTTGTTGGATGACAGATGGCGTCTTGGCACCGTTTGTAAATAATTGTTCTAATTTAAATAATTAAACCCATGGTTTCAGTATTATTTTATGACAACCCTCCACCTTACCCACCCCCTCCCCCTTCTTTGTTCTTCCAATTTGTCCTATCGTTGCTGGTTCCTACTTCTTGCGTAACATCCTTATATTGCCTTGTTTGCGGTGGTCTTTTGGTCTTGTAACAAAATAATTTTTGGTTTTCTTTGCTGCTGTTTATTACCAAATTAATATATCAGAATTACAGATGTAATTTAGAATTATCATATTAACAGTTTTATTTAAAGAAATTTTGATAATTCGCTATTCAACTGTGACCTCTGACCTGCCCTTGACATCGCGAAGAGGTGACCTGTAAATACTCACTTACGGTCAGATAGGTCATGCATTTTAATTGTTGTTGTGTTCTTCGTGTTGGTGCTTTTTAAAATACAACTAGTAATGTCCGTCAAAAACTTTGGTTTTAATTGTACTGAGCAATTGATTTAAAATTGTTAAATGTAATTTTAATATGTGACACCTTAATGGCCTATATAATATATTAATATTTTTAATTTAGTGTACCACCAACACGAGTTCTCTATGTTTATGATTGGATCTGTTAAGATAATTTTCGGTGTCCATAGTGGCAAGTAAGTGAGTTCTCTTGTTTTGAGTGTTCATGACTTTTGTTTATTTAAGATTGTCCCTAATTATTTATTATATAAAAAAATTTTTTCAACTTATTGTAGAGTCTGATGATGGAATAAATTATTCCGAAACGTTACCGGCCACAAATAGAATGTTTTAATTAACCCAGCCCACACATTCTGACCTTCCTGGATCAGTAAATATACATACCTATATATATATATATATACTATTTCTTTAAGTAGGATTCTTGGTGTAGCGGCCTTTTTTACGATGAAATATTACTTGTAAATTAAAAACAAACTACATTTGACGTTTCGACTATATATTTAGTCTTTCTCAAAATTTCTAATTTAAAACACATGTAAATTGTAGATGCATGTTTCATATTGTCATTAAAACATGTTTTTGTTCTTTCTAAATTGTGAAACAGTAAAATATAAATATAATTAAAGAACATTGCAGTTTGTTTGTAATCGAGTGACTCGATTACAAACAAACTGCAATGTTCTTTAATTATATTTATATTTTACTGTTTCACAATTTAGAAAGAACAAAAACATGTTTTAATGACAATATGAAACATGCATCTACAATTTACATGTGTTTTAAATTAGAAATTTTGAGAAAGACTAAATATATAGTCGAAACGTCAAATGTAGTTTGTTTTTAATTTACAAGTAATATTTCATCGTAAAAAAGGCCGCTACACCAAGAATCCTACTTAAAGAAATAGTAAATATATACGGCCAAGAAAAAAGAAGGATAATAATTCCTATCGAAAATATATATATATATATATATATATATATATATATAAAGAAAAGAAATATTGCGGATAATGGAATAATGAAGTAAAGAATTTAATGGGTTAACTCCGCTGAAAATGCAACTGCGGACACGTGTTTCGAACTACTTGGTTCTCGTCAGTGACGAGAACCAAGTGAACCAGGTGACAGACCTCCATTTGCAGCTTCAGCTGGAAGATCCTCAGTTTTGAGGACAACAACCAACATCGCCACGAGGAAGACATTGTCAACCCGCGTGCCAACCGACCCTGGAAAATTAAACAAAAGCGGAAATAGTGCGGGTAAATAATTTAGTCGTAGAAAATAGTGGGTAATCCCGCTGTAGAGCAACCGTAGACACGTGTTTCTGACTAATTGGTCATCATCAGTACGGTGTAGCCAAGGAATAAGGTGGGAAAACCTTGGAGATGTAAGCATAAACGGAAGACCATCAGGTGACAGACCTCCATTTGCAGCTTCAGCTGGAAGATCCTCAGTTTTGAGGACAACAACCAACATCGCCACGAGGAAGACATTGTCAACCCGCGTGCCAACCGACCCTGGAAAATTAAACAAAAGCGGAAATAGTGCGGGTAAATAATTTAGTCGTAGAAAATAGTGGGTAATCCCGCTGTAGAGCAACCGTAGACACGTGTTTCTGACTAATTGGTCATCATCAGTACGGTGTAGCCAAGGAATAAGGTGGGAAAACCTGAGGATCTTCCAGCTGAAGCTGCAAATGGAGGTCTGTCACCTGATGGTCTTCCGTTTATGCTTACATCTCCAAGGTTTTCCCACCTTATTCCTTGGCTACACCGTACTGATGATGACCAATTAGTCAGAAACACGTGTCTACGGTTGCTCTACAGCGGGATTACCCACTATTTTCTACGACTAAATTATTTACCCGCACTATTTCCGCTTTTGTTTAATTTTCCAGGGTCGGTTGGCACGCGGGTTGACAATGTCTTCCTCGTGGCGATGTTGGTTGTTGTCCTCAAAACTGAGGATCTTCCAGCTGAAGCTGCAAATGGAGGTCTGTCACCTGATGGTCTTCCGTTTATGCTTACATCTCCAAGGTTTTCCCACCTTATTCCTTGGCTACACCGTACTGATGATGACCAATTAGTCAGAAACACGTGTCTACGGTTGCTCTACAGCGGGATTACCCACTATTTTCTACGACTAAATTATTTACCCGCACTATTTCCGCTTTTGTATATATATATATATTGTGCTGAGTAACAATATTGATGTTTGGCACTGTATATTTTTGAACAAGTTGGAAGGATTATTTAATTTTACTAATTTTTCTTTGTGACTGTTAAATTAAAATATTTAAACTAAAAAAGAACAGTTGTGTATACTTAAAATGTTATTTATTACAATAAAGATGTGTGCAGTCAATTATGAAAACAGTACTTGAAGGAGTTGTAGTGGACCAGGTTCTTGGTGGCAGTAATTTTCATTGGTATCTGAAAATGGAGATTTAAATATTATAATTTATGTAAAAATGTAGTTTGAAATCTTGTAAAACTTGTCTAATTAACAATAATGTAAAGTAAAATAATTTAATGTTGATTGTTGAAGTATGAAGGAAACAACTTGGTAAATAATTTCGCGGGTAAAGTTTGAATAAGCGGATCTGTCAAAATTGACATTTACAGAAAATTTTGATTAGCAATATTTTTTGAAGTACAAAGTCTTAGTAATTCATTATTATAAATTAATAGAGATTTAATAGAGAAGGTTTACTAAAGTTTGAAAAGCACTGAAACGTATCAATAAAGTTTTATAATACCATTTTGAACAAGAATTGTGAGAAAAGGAATTTAATTGGATGAAATTAGAAAACGAAAATATTGTCTTGGTGATGAAAAAAAACAACGAAATTGAAAAATATTTTTTCAAGAAAGGCGCGTGTACTTTTCGGAAAATCACGATTTTATTCCGAAAAGTATATCTTAAATTCACTAAAACCGCGAAAGTTGGTGCTTAAAGTGTTCTTTTCAGCATAGAAAATATTTATTTGATGATATATTCTAAGGAAAATAAATATTTAGAGATTACTTACCAAATATTAACCAAGTCCGAGCGGAATATTGAATCCATCAGTTGCACGTGAGGTCAAAGAGGGATTCCAGTTATCCAAGTCCAGTTTATTGTATAAAAACGAGAAGTTCCAACTAGTTAGAATCCCTGATGTCGTTCCAGTAAATGTTAAATTATTTAGAGGATCCTGTAACCCATATATATTTCCGAAGAGGTCTAGTTCAGTGTTAATTCGAAATAGAAGTACAGCTGCATTTAAATCCAGAAGATATCCCGCAGTTTTCGAGGACACAACAAGATACATCCTGTAAGATATAACCGAAGCAGTTCCAGATCCTGGAGGAGAACGAGGATACACCAAAAGTCGTGCTAGGAGGGTTTCCAGAGAGTTACCAGTTGCACAGAACGAGTCCAGGAAGATCCTGTGAGAAAAAAAAGGAAAACATAATTTAAACAAACCAGAGATAGACGATAAATATTAACAAGAGGTTGTATAATTTTTAAATAAGGAAAATTTGAATTTATTTAATTGTATATCGAGTAAAAGTCTTAAATATTATTTAGAATTGATTACTAGTCTAGAACAAGTATAGAAATACGTTTTGTTAAAAGATTAAATCTCTATTTTCATAAAAAGTTACAGATTATGCACATATATAAATGAATTGACATGACCTTGGTACTAAAACATACCTACAACTTGTTTAATATTTTATAGACGAAGGTTGTTTATAGATAATTGACTTGCATCATATAATGCATGCTAAATTGAAAAAAAATACATTGAATTGAATTTTGTACATACCTTTTGAATAAATAACATTTGCTAAACATCCTTCATATCACAATAAACGTACAGGTGCGATTAGACAGGTTAACTATTTATGTACATGTCGAATAACTATTTTGGATGTATATTTTCGAATCAAGATTTTTATATTTGTTGTCATTAAACTAGTATTGTAGTGAAATTCTTCTTTTTACTTGGTAAAATAGTAACATTGTGTTAGACATTTTTATAACGGACATAGAAGCTGATAAGTCAATGACCTACAAGTAAACTAAAATAAAATAGCATTATAAAGTTTATAGTGAGAGGAAAAGTATACATACCGTACTATTGTAATCCTATAAGAGGGATAATTTATTAGCAGCAATTTTCTTTTCATTATAAGAATAAGTATAACAAGATTATTAGAAACATTTAAATTGTTATTTTTATGTAGCAGTGTATAACGGTAAATACATAAGCGACATCTTTATTAAAGTAAATGAAATGCTTGTACTGCGCGGTTAAAAATAAAACTAGTTACATTTATAGGAAAGTCATACCATAAAGAAGTGATGAATCGTAATTAATATTTGAAAGAGTTAGGAGATTAATATTTATTTCTAAATGTATTAAATAATATTATAATTATAAAAAAAAAAGAATTAATTAAATTGATTAAGAATAAAACTGAGTAGTGTTTGGGCATAGATAAAAGAAATAAAGAAACCTATAATAGCATATGAGTACATTAATTTTGGTGCAAAAATTTTAAAATATTATATACTGAGTGGTACATTATCATTATCATAGATTATAACCTGAGATTAATTGAGTAAATTTGAATGACTAGGTAAGAGAGGAGATATTATTAGCAATACAAATAACAAGATTTGAGTAAATTAGGGTATATTATTTATTATATGTGTTGCAAGTATATTATCCCCTCCACTAGTGCATTTTATGGCGTGCCCAACGTGGAGCGATTGAAATAAGACTCGCAAATAGTATTTTGATTATTTTATTAATTTTGATTAGGTGTTTGTAATTTATATTACCCTCCTTAGCTCATTTTATGACGTATCTAACGTGAAGAAATTAAAATAAGACTCGCAACAACATATTTCAAATATTTTATTAATCATAGTAATAGCGGTAACATTAGTATACATTTTACATAGGTAATTAAATCAGCTTAAAGTATATTAAGGTATAAGAAATTGTGTATTATAATTATTTAAAATGAATACCAGATCTAAGAGTAATTTTGGATTAAATAAATCTGAATCATCTAGTGATAATGAAGAGGAGGTAGGACAGAATGTGAATGTACTAGAGGGAGGAGAAGATATGTCACAGGTGCAGGTAGAAGGTCAATTAACTGGAGAGTTACAGGATAGAGGTGATAAGGTGGAAATACAAGGAGAGACTTCTAAAATAGAAATGTCGACACCAGTAGTAGATTTTGGACCAATTTTACAAATATTAAAACAAATGAATGAAGATAATAAGAAAAATAGGGAAGAGGATAAAAAAGAATTAAATGGGAAATTTGACAAGGTGAGTGAAGAGAATAAGAAGAATTTAGTGGATTTGAAGGAAGAATTAAGTGATAAATTGGATAAGGCTAGTAAGGATACTAGAGAAGAGAATAAAAGAAATCTTGAAGAATTAAAGGAATCTTTATTAAGAAATACCGAAGAAAAGGTTATAAAACTTACTACAGAAATGGATAATAGGGAAGTTAAAATGCGCAAAGAAATGGATGACAAACTGAAGATTAAGGATACTGAAGTTAAAACTCTTATTACAAATAAAGTACAAGAGGTTGAAGGTAAAGTAAAGGTAGTACAAGAAAACGTTAAACAATTAGAAAAGAACAATAGTGAGATACATAAGGAGTTAGCTAAACGCATACGAGAGGAAGTAGATCAGGGAAATAAAGAAGTCTTTGACAAAACAGATATGGTTGAAGGAAAGATAATAGAAAATGTTGAGATTAATTGTATCGACTGTAAACAAAACACAGTTGAAATTAAGAAAATGGATAAAAATATTACATTACAAAAGAGAACAAAATACTTAGATTCCGATAGAAAAATTTTAAGATTTTATTTGGACACATTTTTATTAGAAGAAGAAGATGATAGTATTTTAGATTTATATTTGTCCAGGTATACTACAGGAATAGTTACAGGAGTCGTAAAGTATACTGGAAGGAATTTTAAAGTTAAACATAGTAAAATACCAACACATATAAGAAGTGTTATAGGAAATACAGAAGGGAAAATTTGGAGTCAATTTAAAGGAACGGCAAATGGGAATGACTTCGTTGAGAGAAAACGAGTTTATGTGGATAGAGATTTGCAAAGGAAGGTGTATAATTTTACAGTGATTTTGGATATAGATGTCAGAAAATTTTTAGGACATGATTTTGAATGTCAGGATGGTACAGACATATTGATATTAAGAAATGCTGGTATTATGATATTTTTCAACAAGGTTGGAAGTATGATGAACGAGATCACTTATATTATGGAAGAAAATGATCCATGGTATATAGAAAATTTGATTCAAGTAGTAACATTGGACATCTTACAGAATAGAATCCGATTAAAATTAGTAATGGGAAAAATTGACTGGGAAAATGTATATACGACAGTTTGAAATAGGTCATATAATAGGTAAGACACAGTATTAGGAAGACTGTACTGTGAAAGTGATTAACGCCACTTCCTAAATCTGAGTTATATTAAATCTTCCGAAATAATAGGTAAGACACAATATTGGAAGTTTGTATTGTGTAAGTGAGTAACGACACTTCATAAATCTGAGTTTAGACAAATCATCCACAACAATATAATAAGACAAATCATCCACAACAATATAATAAGACAAATCATTCACAATGATATAATACGACAAATAATCAACGACAATTTAATATGACAAATAATCCACATTATTTGCATAAGTAAGAACAATATTGGAAGTTTAAAATGTAAAAGGAGAAATGACATTATTTCTCTGAATCATGCTAATTCATACCAAGGAAATTTTAGTCAGGACAGAAGATAAGAAAGGAGATCGTCTTCTGAAGGTACTTACAACACCTGCTTATCCAAGTAACATGTAGATCTCAAAATTTCAAAAGTTTTTGACAAATAGAGACCTGGAGTTTATTAGAAAATAAAGAATTATATAGTAATGAAGTATTAGGAGGACATAAATACCTTATTATAAGATAGGGGAATGACCAGATACAGATAACAAATTGATAAGAAAGGGGCATATTGAATTTCGCTTTCTTTAAAATGAATAAAAGACATAATGATGAAACAGATATACATGTATACAGACAAGTTCATGTTTATCGAGAAATAATTTGAATTTATAGAGAGATTGTCAGATAAAGAATGTACATAAAGTATTCCGGTATTATATTAGATTAGTTTAGTTATAGGTCTGTTACAATTATTAGTTATTAAAAAAAAAAAAAAATGATGATTAATTAGAAAAATAAGTTATATCCTCATTTCCATATTGTATATAAATTTGTAAATAACCATAAGAGAAGGTAATATAAGTAATCTTACTAGTAAATAGATTTGCCTGAGTATTTAAATGGAATGAAATGGATAAAGAAGTTGTATAGAGGATAAATAACCTTGAGCCTTATAAAATTAAAAAAGAATGTTTCAGAATAAATAAAGCACTGAATAAAGTTAGAAAATAATTATCAAGATGTAACAAACATGTTAGGTGATGAAGAAATGGAAAAGAAAGAAGTTAAGAAGAGCCTCTTAAAAAATAAAATATGTTCGATGAAAATAAATGCTTACAATAAATAGTAAATATTAAAAGTACCATAAGAATATGGAATTATTATAGAGTGAATATGTATAAAAGGGTGGAAAATACCCAAAAATGATATAAAATATAGGACCAAAAGTGTTTTAAAAAAGAATTATATAGGTAACGTAAGCCTTTAAAAACGATAAGTTAAAAAAATATGGACTTTCCATAAATGAAAGTATAGGGGATGACGAAAATGTCAATTATAGGTAAAAAGGGAATTTGTTCGAATGAGAACAGTATATAATGAAAATAATATATAATTAGTAAGCATAGTGAATCATTTTAAAAGAGGCAAATAAGTAACTGAGGCATAGACAGATAAAAAGAATATGTTATTCACCTATTTATGTAAAAGTTAGTACAGATAATATTGTTATAAGGAGTTTGAGTTAGGAAACACAGAAAAACATATATGCAATTAATGTTAAAAAGTTTGATGGCAATTAATAAAAATATAGATATTTTAATAAGGTATTGGAACATTAAGAAAGATTATAATACATAGTACGATAAATAATGGAACAAAAATTTTTTATACAGGTCAAAGACATCCATTTAAATAAATAAATTTATACTTTTATAATTAAAATGAAAATAAAGAAAAGCCTTATATTACTTTTGGACTTATAAGAAAGTTGAGTTTTATAGTTATTAGTGTCACAAATAATTTTGAATTTAAACACTGTTATGTACAGATAGTTATAAATAAATGTTATATGATATTACCAAATAATAGAAGATTCATTTGAAATTTGTTAAAGGATTTAGTTGATTAAAATAATTGTTTTGAGCACAGTGATAAACATGTGTATTATCAGATTTTGTTTAATAAATATAAATTTTGATTCGAGTTGAAAATTTACATTTTTTAAAAGGGGCATATGTGCTGAGTAACAATATTGATGTTTGGCACTGTATATTTTTGAACAAGTTGGAAGGATTATTTAATTTTACTAATTTTTCTTTGTGACTGTTAAATTAAAATATTTAAACTAAAAAAGAACAGTTGTGTATACTTAAAATGTTATTTATTACAATAAAGATGTGTGCAGTCAATTATGAAAACAGTACTTGAAGGAGTTGTAGTGGACCAGGTTCTTGGTGGCAGTAATTTTCATTGGTATCTGAAAATGGAGATTTAAATATTATAATTTATGTAAAAATGTAGTTTGAAATCTTGTAAAACTTGTCTAATTAACAATAATGTAAAGTAAAATAATTTAATGTTGATTGTTGAAGTATGAAGGAAACAACTTGGTAAATAATTTCGCGGGTAAAGTTTGAATAAGCGGATCTGTCAAAATTGACATTTACAGAAAATTTTGATTAGCAATATTTTTTGAAGTACAAAGTCTTAGTAATTCATTATTATAAATTAATAGAGATTTAATAGAGAAGGTTTACTAAAGTTTGAAAAGCACTGAAACGTATCAATAAAGTTTTATAATACCATTTTGAACAAGAATTGTGAGAAAAGGAATTTAATTGGATGAAATTAGAAAACGAAAATATTGTCTTGGTGATGAAAAAAAACAACGAAATTGAAAAATATTTTTTCAAGAAAGGCGCGTGTACTTTTCGGAAAATCACGATTTTATTCCGAAAAGTATATCTTAAATTCACTAAAACCGCGAAAGTTGGTGCTTAAAGTGTTCTTTTCAGCATAGAAAATATTTATTTGATGATATATTCTAAGGAAAATAAATATTTAGAGATTACTTACCAAATATTAACCAAGTCCGAGCGGAATATTGAATCCATCAGTTGCACGTGAGGTCAAAGAGGGATTCCAGTTATCCAAGTCCAGTTTATTGTATAAAAACGAGAAGTTCCAACTAGTTAGAATCCCTGATGTCGTTCCAGTAAATGTTAAATTATTTAGAGGATCCTGTAACCCATATATATTTCCGAAGAGGTCTAGTTCAGTGTTAATTCGAAATAGAAGTACAGCTGCATTTAAATCCAGAAGATATCCCGCAGTTTTCGAGGACACAACAAGATACATCCTGTAAGATATAACCGAAGCAGTTCCAGATCCTGGAGGAGAACGAGGATACACCAAAAGTCGTGCTAGGAGGGTTTCCAGAGAGTTACCAGTTGCACAGAACGAGTCCAGGAAGATCCTGTGAGAAAAAAAAGGAAAACATAATTTAAACAAACCAGAGATAGACGATAAATATTAACAAGAGGTTGTATAATTTTTAAATAAGGAAAATTTGAATTTATTTAATTGTATATCGAGTAAAAGTCTTAAATATTATTTAGAATTGATTACTAGTCTAGAACAAGTATAGAAATACGTTTTGTTAAAAGATTAAATCTCTATTTTCATAAAAAGTTACAGATTATGCACATATATAAATGAATTGACATGACCTTGGTACTAAAACATACCTACAACTTGTTTAATATTTTATAGACGAAGGTTGTTTATAGATAATTGACTTGCATCATATAATGCATGCTAAATTGAAAAAAAATACATTGAATTGAATTTTGTACATACCTTTTGAATAAATAACATTTGCTAAACATCCTTCATATCACAATAAACGTACAGGTGCGATTAGACAGGTTAACTATTTATGTACATGTCGAATAACTATTTTGGATGTATATTTTCGAATCAAGATTTTTATATTTGTTGTCATTAAACTAGTATTGTAGTGAAATTCTTCTTTTTACTTGGTAAAATAGTAACATTGTGTTAGACATTTTTATAACGGACATAGAAGCTGATAAGTCAATGACCTACAAGTAAACTAAAATAAAATAGCATTATAAAGTTTATAGTGAGAGGAAAAGTATACATACCGTACTATTGTAATCCTATAAGAGGGATAATTTATTAGCAGCAATTTTCTTTTCATTATAAGAATAAGTATAACAAGATTATTAGAAACATTTAAATTGTTATTTTTATGTAGCAGTGTATAACGGTAAATACATAAGCGACATCTTTATTAAAGTAAATGAAATGCTTGTACTGCGCGGTTAAAAATAAAACTAGTTACATTTATAGGAAAGTCATACCATAAAGAAGTGATGAATCGTAATTAATATTTGAAAGAGTTAGGAGATTAATATTTATTTCTAAATGTATTAAATAATATTATAATTATAAAAAAAAAAGAATTAATTAAATTGATTAAGAATAAAACTGAGTAGTGTTTGGGCATAGATAAAAGAAATAAAGAAACCTATAATAGCATATGAGTACATTAATTTTGGTGCAAAAATTTTAAAATATTATATACTGAGTGGTACATTATCATTATCATAGATTATAACCTGAGATTAATTGAGTAAATTTGAATGACTAGGTAAGAGAGGAGATATTATTAGCAATACAAATAACAAGATTTGAGTAAATTAGGGTATATTATTTATTATATGTGTTGCAAGTATATTATCCCCTCCACTAGTGCAATATATATATTTTACAAGTAAAACTTGAAATAAATTCAAATTGAGTTCAAAACAGTTTTATTCAATTCACTACAATTGTTTCACCCTACTAGGGTTTCATCAGGTGATGAATATTATAATATTCATCACCTGATGAAACAATTGTAGTGAATTGAATAAAACTGTTTTGAACTCAATTTGAATTTATTTCAAGTTTTACTTGTAATATATTAGAAAAAGAAAAATATTGGGTATAATCCGCTGTAGAGCAACCGTAGACACGTGTTTCTGACTAATTGGTCGTCATCAGTACGGTGTAGCCAAGGAATTAGGTGGGATAACCTTGGAGATGTAAGCTAAACGGAAGACCATCAGGTGACAGACCACCATTTGCAGCTTCAGCTAGAAGATCCTCGGTTTTGACGACAACAACTAACGTCGCCAGGATCTTCTAGCTGAAGCTGCAAATGGTGGTCTGTCACCTGATGGTCTTC